>JAKTQR010000003.1:600000-994506 GCA_030558955.1 Diddensiella caesifluorescens
GGCAGACGCTTCAGAAGACAAGGATGTCAGAATGAAAGACGAATGAACGATATTTATATCTATGCGACTGTATTCGAAATTTGTACAATAGGTGTGTCTTTAATGAGATTGCAATCGCATAGACTTAACTTGCTGATCATGATGTAAGTGTATATTAGTAACCTTTCCTCCTAGCTTCTGATACAAGCCCCATCAACCTTCTAATACCCTTATCAAACTGCCTTCGAGACTTTTCTAGTCGTAGCCTTTGCTTGACTTTACCAGGACGTTCATGGAACCTCTGAAGAAAAAGGGTACGTTTGATCTTATTGGTTGCATTATGCCTATCCATTACTCTTAATGCCGATGATAATGCATTGGAATTGAAAACTGTAACACTTCTACCCACGGTAACACCAGTTCTAGGGATCATATGTAAAGGGTATCCACCAAATTTCGCTTCAAGTTCTGCTCGATTGATATAACCTACAGGTTTCGGCCTGTCCTCGGAATCGGTTCCCTGCTTATTTCCTCGCAGAAGATCACTGCGCTTTCCAAAAGGAGAGGAGTCCCATCCTTTTGAATTCTGCTTGCCACTTGATTCGTGCAAGAGCGCAAGAAGACCCTGATAATCATAACCTTGTTTGACAGGAGGGTTTACTGGTTTGGAATCTTCTCTAGGGTCTTTCGTATCGTCTATTTTGCCCTGAACTATGCCTGACGAGATGAATCCTCTCCTAAATGCAAATCTACCAAGTGGTAGCCGTATCCTGGGGATCATTGCTCGCATTTTCTCTATTATGTCGTTCCTGGTGGTTCAAAATTTCAATTCGTGGATGAGTTTTTAAACTGCACTAAAAATTTGTATCACGTTATCCCTAACAAATTAGAACTCGCTTCACGGAAATACTTGCATCAACCAAGACGTCAAAATATGGTGATACAATATTTCAAAAGGCTATACTGGCTCTATTCCATAGAGGTATTCCCTATCTATATGTTGACGTCTGCTGAAACCGCCGTCATCAGTATGTTGAAACGTGACGTGCTCTACTTTATGTTACACAACTAACGTCATCTTTAGATTCAATAATGGTCATTATATCGGCTCTATCGGTGTGGGCCATATTCGCATACCTGCCATTGTATACTCGGCAGGTTGCCCAGAGGATGTATTACTATTTTACAGGCGGGAATATCGATATCTTAAGCTAATAATTGTCGACGTCGTGAGTCTTCACTTATATTTAACAAACGCAGCCCCTGAAACAACCGCATTCTAATAGTTGTGTACCATAATGTTATCTCATATTTAATAATAAATCCTTAGAAGACAACAACAATGTATTAGAGTACATATACACATGTATCTGCCTTATTAATTCAAACTTGGATACTTTTCGTTAAACTTACTCTCCCAGTCATCATCAATTGAGCCCTTTTTGGTATGACCTTTGACTGGAGTAGGCTCCGAGATCTTTGGTTGGCGTCGCGGTGATTGAAGGTGCGAAGGCTTTGGAGGTCGAGGTGGTGGCTTTTTACCGGTAGTACTACCACCTCCTGTACTACTAGACGAAAGTGAACTGATCACAGATAACTGTCTTTCATGAGTCGGTTTAGTAGGGAAGGCATTCGCATCGAAATCAGAATTAGGTAAAATATTCTTTTTCTCGGGGTGTAGTTGAGGCGACTCGTTAACAGACGCGGGCCTTGCAGATTGACTTCTTTCAACAACATCGGCATCAGTATATTTCCCATATCCAGAAGCAGTTTTTCTCGGCGGTGGTGAATCTTTCTTGTTTAAGAACATCTGGACACGGTTTTGTATCGCGCTGCTACTTTTTGATTTATGGCGATTCAAAGACTTGTCAAATGCTGCTATGTTTCCGGCATTGTTATCGTCTTCAGCATCAGCAAATTTGATCGGGTCTTGTAACTTATTTCGTGTATCACCTTTATCATCATACATAAGCTCTCCAAGATTAGTAGTCGAAGAAGAGTACCTGGCGGATAGTCCTCTGTGAAACGGTGGCTTATCGCCAGCTGAAACCGCGCGCGGCGGTGGGGGTGGGGGCATACTATCATTCGCTTTCGAGGCTCCATCGAATATCTTAAATGCATCATTTATTATACCCTTGATAGAGGAAATACTAGATCGCTTCCCATGACGAGAGGATGCTGCAGAGCCTGAACGTCTGTGCTTCCATTCTTCACCAGTTCCAGAAGGCCCCAGGAAAGAGGGGGATTGGGTGACACGTCGCGGATGAGTACTTCCTACGCTGGTAGTCCGATATCCAGTGTGCTCACCATCTAAGGTTTTTAGGAACTCCACATTAGAATCTATATGATTCCCATCCTCAAGAACAACAGTATTACTCCGATGTGACAAGCCAGTCAGTATGTTTTTAAGCTGATCACGGTCTCCTGCAGGAACAGTGTCTATTAGATCACCATTGTCATTAGGATGCGCCAGAGTTGGAGTAACAGATCCTCCATTGTTAGATGCTGTATTTGCAGTAAACCATTGCTCAGAATCTATCCCTGAGCCTTGAGAATACATGCTAACAGGGCGGGGCCTATGAATAGGATTTGTCCGTGACTTAGGAGGCGAGAGCGGCTTATGATTTTTTCTTTGAACGGGTGCAGATTTGACTTCGCTGACATCGTAGGAGGAACCAGAGCTAGATGAAGATAGCGATGCGGTAGATTTTACGTTAAGTCGAGGAGTCTCATATACCCGCGAATTATCTGTCATATGAGTGTAGTCGTATGCAGATGACGAGCTTTTTTTTTCTGGAACCTGATCAGGCTCTTCGCTAGATTCGATAGAAAATGACTGTTTCTCTAAATCCCTAGTCAATTCTTCAACGGAAGGGAACCTACTTGCCACGTCCGAATCATAATCCACGTAATCACCTTGCGCCTTACTCTTTTTGATAGATTTCTCACCAGTATCCAATAAAGCAAATGGATCACTAAAAACAGCAGATTTCGATTGTACTGTGGCCCCATTGGTCTGACTTTTAGAAAGCTCTTCCAACGTTCGGGAATTTCTAGGTGACGGTGCTGATTTGGCAGGCAATCTTCCTCGAAACATTGGCTTGATTGCTGGAAGAGGCTTTTCTCGTACTGGCTGCGTCTGCCGGATCAGAACAGGATTGATGACTCCAGAATCATAAGACTCGGAAATAGAAGGGGAGTCCACAGCAGACTCAGATTCTCTAGCCGCTATATTTCGTTTTGAGTAGATATCTTTAATGGGCACTTCGACTCCTCTCATAGCGCAAACTTCTTTCAGCAATTGATAAACATTCGGTCTGTTACGAGGATCTTCTCTTAGAGTTGCAGTAATTATTCGCTTCAGTCTATCTGAATAAACCGGTTTAACCGGGAAATTGAAGCTTGCTCGAAGTATGGCCAAGTGACCCTCTCGCTCAAATGGTGTAGTGTAATAGCACAACTTGTAAAGAAAAACACCCATAGCCCAAATATCAGACTTTTCGTCCACAGGAAATCCTCTATATATATCGATCATCTCCGGAGATCGATACTGTGGCGTGGTATGCTGTTGGATATCCTCCTCAAGTATGCGATACTCTGCAGAGTTTTTTGGAGGACGTAAAACAGGAGAAACCGATCCGAAATCACAGAGCTTGTACGTTCCGTCAGCAGAAATAAGAACATTCTCGATCTTTAAGTCTCGATGGATAAGGGGAGGATTGAGATAATGCATGCAAGCAAGTCCGTAGGTAATATCGCCCATTATCTTCAATATCTCACTCTCAGTCAGTTGATCCCTGAGTCGTGTATTCATGAAATCAATAAGTCCATTCCCCGAGCAATACTCCATCAGGAGCAGAACTTCATATCCCGCACCATTCTCCATCCGTGCAGCATGCGAATCTATATATCTCACAATATTCGGATGCCCTCTCAGTCTTCGCATAGCATCCACTTCAGCTCTTAAAAGGTTCAAATGTATCTTATCGGGAACCAGAACCCGCTTGAGACAGGCAATATCACCCTCATCTGTACTTGGAGATATGTACACAACATACACATGAGCAAATCCGCCCTTAGATATATATGATTTGACTGTGACATCGTGCGATCCAACGGTCAATTTCGTTCCCGGCAACAATGCCCCTGGCGGGGCCTGAATTTGCATCTTTTAAAAGAAGAAAGAACGGATCTAAACGACAATTAGTAATCTTGCTAACAAATCGTATACCGCCTTCGACGTAATATAGCTTCGTACCTAATATAAATCTAGCATGGGGTGGCCCAATGACGGGTTTGCGACTCTGTGCTGTATGAAAGTTGATAGGTTTTCAACACTCTCTAGACACTCAAATAGGGATGGCCAAAAGCTTCAATCGAATTATAAGCTGAACAATATTAATATTAATATATCCAATCAATTGAGATCTGTGAGAAAGGAGAGCTACTCAGAAATAGCTCTGTGAGATCTGATGGATATTGACGAACCCTTTTAGGCTGTGTTTGTCCTGTTATTGTTCCAAATTACACTGGGCCGCGCCCAATTGACTACTTGCCGCATTGCCGTCCAGGAACACTTCTAATGCTAGGCAAGACCTTCAGACATAAATTATATATGTATACTCATAGGGATAATACCAATTACGTAGTAGGAATCTAGAAACACTTACTCCCTCGAGTCTACAGATTCAAGTGATCCCTTAGTTTATGCTCTACTCCAGCCATTAACCTCTGAAATAGGTCTAAACTGCCATGAGGCGCTAACAGACATTGCATGACCACTTGATATAATGAATCAAAGCACTTAGATTTTTCAGAAAGACGTATTTGCTCTGGGAACCATGATCTGTAATAGCGAAGCTCATTGAATACGTATAAAACACATATAGATTTGAGTGTTTATGAGCTCATTCTCAAAGAATATCTATTAAAGCCAACTACAAAGGAAAGAGTTAAGAGCACGTCAGTGCAGTTAAAGTATGTCTTCATTTTCTTTTGGTTAGGTTCCTTGACCTGTTATAGCAGTTATGCGGGCCCATTGCGGGGAAGGACAAGTTGGGCAGTTAGCTATAAATATCAAGTGACATCTTGTATATTTGTCCGTCTAAGTAGAATGGCGAACAGTGAGTGGCTGTAGCATGTATACATTTGACGTTAAGTAGTGAGAAACACTTTAGAGAAATATTCAACGTTCTGCAGCCAGTGAGACTTCTGTTCGAGAAGTTGGGTGTCGATTTATGATAACAAGATGCGATTTGTTAGAGCCATGGCCACTATGATCGCTTTACGGTTGATTATATGTGCGAACGCTGTTCCTATGTTCCTTCAGGGCCTTTTCCAGATGTTGTTTGACACTTTTCCGCGACCTGGACTGCTAAGTACTGCCAAGCACGAAATTTCCTCCGTCACTCTTATTCCGAAAGAGAAATTCGAAGAGTGGATTAGACAACAATCCGATTTCGCGTTCGAAGGCATTATACAGAATATAGGCGGTTATGGACCAAATGCTCCGGAGGCTCTACCTGGAATAGTAATAGCTAGCCCGTCTCAGAATTCTCCTAACTACTATTTCCAATGGACTCGAGACGCTGCAATTACTGTGGGTTCAATTGTAGATCGATACAGAGATGGAGCTTGCGCCAACGGGACACTAAGTAACATCGTGACGGACTACATCACTGCTGCAAGGATCATGCAGAGGACTGCTAACCCCAGCGGCAGCTTCAGCGACTTAGGCGGACTGGGTGAGCCTAAATTTCATGTCGACGGCACAGCGTTTACTGAATCCTGGGGAAGACCTCAAAGAGACGGGCCCGCACTCAGGGCAATTACGATAATGGATTATATAACCACTGAAGTTGCGTGTAATTCGTCGCAAACTTATGGAGACTTTGAAGATGTATTTTATGGTGTAGTGGTTCCCGATTTGGAGTATGTATCGTCTCGATGGCGATGGAAAGGGTTCGATCTCTGGGAAGAAGTCAGCGGTATTCATTTCTTCACCACTATAGTACAACTCAGGTCATTACTTCTGGGATCCAAGGTTGCGAACAGGATGGGAAACAGTCTAATGGCTGTTCGATATGATTCTGAAGCGAACGCAATCTGTAATTTCATAAGGGAGCGGTTTTTTGACGAAGCGAAAGGTCATCTAGTAGAAACTCTAGAAAGCGGTAGAATAGGCCTTGACACTGCAATATTTCTAGGGTCACTAAGTTTGAATCAACAATCAGAAAGCCTCGTGTTTCCACCTCATGGAGAAGAAGTTATCGCGACACTGCACCATTTCATTAACGATATGAGAGAGAGGTACCCAATAAACGTCAAGCGATTAAATACATTTAAGTCGTATGGCGTGAATAACACACTAGTTGGAGTCGGTACTGGGAGATATCCAGAAGACATATACGATGGCGTTGGTAAGTCAATTGGAAACCCCTGGTTTCTATGCACTGCAACTATTTCACACACTTTGTATACCCTCTCACACTACCTCAATACCAGAGACGAAGGGTTTAACTTGACTTTTTCAGATGGAGTTAAACCATTCTACAGTATGTTTGCTGGAAAGATAGAAGACTGGGAAAAGCCTGGATTTGCGCTGACCAAATCGAGCCCAGCCTATAAGACATTGATCAGTGACATTATAAACTATGGCGACTCCTTTTTGGACGTTCTAAGAGAGCATCAAGCACTAGATGGAACAATGAGTGAGCAATTCAGTCGCTATGACGGCTGGATGCTAGGTGCCAGACAATTGACGTGGAGCTATAGCGCCTTTTGGTCTGCTACCCGACAAAGAAATGCCACATTAGCTGAACTCTCACAGAACAAATAACTCTGAGATCTTTCGAAAAGGAGCCGAAACTGTTCCATCTCAGCCCGACAACGGTAACTCCAGGCCCACTCTTTTGGCAGACAGCCGTATAATCTCATTGCTATCCATAGCTGCAGGAGAATTATACCTTTCAAGTAAAGCCTTGTAGAGATGCTGCGACTTCAAATAAGAAAGTATCTCCTGCATGTAAACAAGATCTTTCTCATCTCCTTTAGCAAACCCATCTCGTAAGTACAAAGCATCTACAAGGAATCTTTGCCGGACGGTTCCAACCTCAGCTGGTGGCTGCTGCTTGCTTTCTTGGTAAGATCTCAGAGCATCATCACGTTTTTTCCTGGTGGCTTCCTGTAGTAGATTGGCCTCTCGTTGTTGAAAAAGAAGTTCCTTATAAAGCTGGCGGTACAACGCCCTGGGGGCAATGATAGACATAACTTGCTCCTCTATAATATTCTGACTCGCTAAAAGATAAGTTGTTTACAGGAAAATATAGTTGCCCGAATGTCAGAGCTCTGTTATATATAAGTCTCAAAGTTACACAGTCGTGTCTGAATGGTTGGGCTCTAAATTATTTATTCGGCTAGCGGGACTTTTTTTCTGCCTTTTCAAAACCTTTCAATTCTAAAACCAAGAACTAAATAATTGGAAATGATCAACACTTCGGTCTCTAAGGTGAGAAGCTTTTAAATATAGTTATGTTTTGCCGCTCATCTAATGCCTCTACTTCTAGTCTGCATTATTGCGTTCTTTATCGGCTGCTTCAAAACGGCTTGTGTCTACCTCTTCTCTTTCACCGCAGAGCTACGAGCCGACGAAATACGGTCAAAAGTATAATGTTACTCTTATCCCTGGTATGTTGTTAAGCATAATTACTGCATTGCTCGTTCGACGTTTCTGGAATGTTGAGACTCAATATCTTGTCTCGTCTACGGAGAGAAATGTGTTGTAAATTTCAGTTTTTCTAGAGAAACCCGACTCTCGGCCGAGTTTTCTGGCATGAAGAGAAATTACAATACTAGAATCAGCAGTGAAAGGACTTTGTGGTATAAGGAGAGCCATGTATGCTAACTAGTCTTAGGTGACGGTATCGGTGCTGAAATCACTGATTCTGTCAAGACCATTTTTAAGGCAGAGAATGTTCCTGTAGACTGGGAACAGGTCAATGTGACTGGTATTGAGGGTCCAAGCTCTGCCACTAATGACATGTACAAGGAGGCTATTAGATCACTTCAGAGAAATAAGATTGGTCTCAAGGGCATTCTCTATACTCCGGTAGATCTAACCGGCCATGCCTCATTTAACGTGGCACTACGTAAGGAGCTGGATATCTTTGCTTCGCTAGCCTTGATTAAAAGCATCCCTGGTGTGCACACCCGTCTTAATGACATCGACATGGTTCTCGTTCGTGAAAATACCGAAGGTGAATATTCTGGGCTAGAGCACAAGCCTACTGAGGACATTGTAGAGTCGCTAAAGATCATCACTTCTTACAACTCGGAGCGTATCGGAAGATTTGCTTTTGACTTTGCAGTTATGAACAACCGTAAGAAGGTTACTATCATCCACAAGGCCAACATCATGAAGCAGGCAGATGGTCTATTCCGATCCACTATCCAAAAGCTCGGTGAAGAATATCCCCAGTTGACTGTCAATGACATGATTGTCGATAATGCCTCTATGCAAGCTGTCTCGTGGCCCCAGCAATTTGATGTTCTTGTTACACCTAATCTTTACGGATCTATTCTATCAAACATTGGTGCTGGATTGATTGGTGGGCCCGGTCTTGTTCCAGGTGTCAGTATCGGACGGGAACATGCAGTCTTTGAGCCTGGTTGCAGACATGTTGGTTTAGATATTAAGGGACGTAACTCTGCGAACCCAACTGCTATGATTCTATCTGCTGTCATGTTGTTGCGACATCTAGGATTAGATTCGCATGCTAATAGAATTTCTAACGCTACTTATGGCGTTCTGGCTGACGGCCAAGTTAGAACCCCTGATTTGGGTGGTAGTTCCAAGACCACTGAATTCACCAAGGCTATCCTTGATAAATTGGAGAAGGTCTAGATCTTGTGTTTTTCGTTAAGGGCAAAGTCTACAACGATTTATAGCAGGAAATAGTGCATATAATATAAAGTAGGATATTTTAATCACCTTTATTGTAGTATAAGATAAAAAGAGCTCAGGATTACTTTTAATAAAGTCTTTTTCTGCAGCTCGTCAATATCAATACATATATACATATATATAGTTATTATTGATGGGGAAAACCTCCTCTGCAGGGAGATATAAATCTATGGCTAAAGGGATATTGATCCTCCCGTCTGGCATAACTGTTGCCACAAGCTGAGTTGGAACAAACAGTGTTGAAGACAGAATCTGATTACGATGATTTTGAATCCGGACAATACCCTTATGCTTGTAAGATGATATCTATTGAATTTCATTTCCCATTTTTAACGTCCTTAGAAAGAGTCGCTTCTGCGTGTCCCTTATGAGACGATGAGACGTACGTTTAAGCAAACGCAGAAACATCTGGAAAGGGATATCCATCACATTAGTAGCACTGCATCTGATTTGGAAAAGGAACCTGAACTATCATTGGTTAAGGTTGAGGACATGACTACGAGGGTTCGTGCATTGAAACGCAAGCTATCAGCTCTCAAGTCTGAGCAGGATTCTCATGTAGCCAGCGCCAAAGCGAGAGTGGAGTTTTTGGGAGACCTCTACAAAATAGATAGCTTTGAAAGTTTTAGGTACCAGGAATGGTCCAAAACAAGGCTTGACATACTGTTGGTCGACTATTTTCTACGGTCGGGTTATGTTGAAACGGCGGAGTTGCATGCGAAATCCCGGAAAATCGAAAAGCTCGTTGATGTGGATGTCCTTTTACAGTGTATAAAGATTGAGAAGAGTCTAGCAAGGCAAAGCACAGAAGAATGTCTTGCTTGGTGTCAAGAGAATAAATCGCATCTTCGTAAAATCAGGGTATGCTATTATTGATTATCTTTCTAGTTATTGTGGAATTGGTTTACTAACTCATCTGACAGAGTTCCCTGGATTTCGAGGTCAGGCTGCAGCAGTATATTGAGCTAGCGAGGGCCAAAAAGATGGGTGAAGCGATTCAATATTATCGTAAGTATCTGGTTAAGAGCGCGGATACTCATTTGGAAATTATTCAACAGGCGTCAGCACTTTTGGCGTTTAGTCCGGATACCCAAGTGAGACCTTACAAAGCTCTATTCTCAACTGAGAGATGGGATAAACTGGCATCAATATTCGTTAGTACCTATTTCGGATTACACGGCCTGCCTATTCATTCGTCTTTAGTGGAATCTCTAGCAACCGGTATATCTGCCCTCAAAACATATGCTTGCAAGCATAATTCAGAGTCGTATTATAACCAGAAGGTTGATTTATCACGCTCTTATATGTGTCCGGTGTGTTCGGTAGAGTTAAATGTTCTGTCGGACGCCCTGCCATATGCACTTCATGTCAGATCACATCTCGATAGTGATCCTGTTGTTCTGCCAAACGGCCGTATATATGGTCAGGAGAAGCTCTTATCCTACTCCAAAAAGGCAGGCATATCAAAGGATAAGGTCGCGGATCCAACTACAAGAGAGATTTTCCAGCTATCAGAGATAAAAACCGTCTTTCCAAGTTAATTCACTCGCTTCTCTCCTCGTCAGTTTCTGGTTTTGCTTTTCTGCCACCATTGAGTTCTGCGTAGCATACATCGACGAATACATATATCCTTGCAGATCTGGACTGTTGAGGTTTGCTAGTAGAACCTTCTTTGGACGTCAGACTGTGGTGGTAGCCAGGGAAGACATCCCATCGAAATGCGCCGCTTTGTAACAATTTCAATCCCTTGGATCTTGCAAGTTGTTTTACGTTCCATGAATCATACGGATCACCTTCAAATATTGAAATTATTATCTTCCCGGTTTCGCGTTTGATAATATGCTTAGCGGATCCAAAAAAGCCTAATAGCAGTTTCTGGTGTTGAAGAATGTTACGATCTCGGTCTTTCATGCTGTTACCGCAATGTGGAAAGTTGAATATGCAAGCATCATAATATCCAGCCTGTTTCTTGAAAGGTTTGGTTTTCTCCAGTCTGGTTGCATCAATGCTAAAGTATATGCTGCTATTGTTATGATTAATGTATTCGATGTTAGACTTTGCACTGGTCGGATACTTTCTAAGGAGTTCATTTTCCGAATCCAGGCACGTACAAACTAGATCTTTTGCAAGTTCATTTCTTAACAAGCATGATGAGAAAGAAAAGTCACCTTTCCAAAGATTAGAATAATTATAAGACAAGAATACAGCAACTATAAACAAACCTTCACCGACTAACACCATTTTGTCTGTCGGAACAAATGGTATCCATGCTGTAGCTTTCTCCGGTGGTGTGCTCTTTTTCAGACTCTTCTTCCGCGGTTTCAAACGAGCATTTTCCTTGATTTCTTCCTGTTTACGTGCGGTATTCTTTTCCCTCTGAACTGTACTTGAATACTCAATTTCCCGCTTTAGCACATTGGAAAGTTTATTTTTCCTTGCCATCCTACGATTACTGAATAAAACTTGTTTATTGATCAGTCTGCATTTTTTCAAGGTTCATCTTAGAAAAATAATAGTTCTGGTTTTGGCTTGAAAAAATCATGTGATTCATAGAAACGAAAGGTTAAAGTCACTGAGATAATCCCAAATTAGCCTTTCAAAACCAGCTCAGAACGGACTAATCGCCTGATCTGAAAGTGAGTCTTGCGCTATCAATTGACTTGAGGGCTTGGCTCTTTCCAAAGTAATAAAAAAATAAGATCATGTTTTCAAAGTCCTTTTTAAGGATACGCCCTATATATAGGGCGTCAGCCTCTCGTTCTCCAGCTCGATATTTTTCAACTCGCTCACGAGCAAAAACTAATAGTACAATTCCTGTACTGAGTCTAATAGGAGTTCTAAGTTTGCTCGTGGTATCGCGAACGATGGTAACTGTATGTGATTTGAACGATTTGTAAAGTGCCGAATCTGACATTCAATTTTAGCCTGATTATGGCAATGGGCATATATCGTGCGAAAGCCCGCTAGGCAACTCTGATATGAGACAAAAGATGGAAACTCTGATCAGATCAAAGCAGAACGAGATTATTACAGCGCTCGAAAAATTGGATGGGTCAAAATTTCGAATCGACCAGTGGTCAAGACCTAATAACTCAGGAGGAGGCATTACTGCTGTCTTAGAGGATGGTAATGTTTTTGAAAAAGGCGGCGTAAACATCTCTATAGTGAAAGGAAAGCTACCCCCCGAGGGAGTCAAGAAGATGCGGGCAAACCATAAATCTCTTGAAGATGCAGAAAGTAAGGATTATGTTCCCTTCTGGGTTTGCGGGTTGAGCTTGATACTGCATCCGCACAACCCCATGGCACCGACTGTTCATCTAAACTACCGTTATTTTGAAACGCAGAATGCGGATGGGACGCCCAAAGCTTGGTGGTTTGGCGGAGGCTCTGACTTGACTCCTTATTACTTATTCGAAGAAGATGCGGTTTTATTCCACAAAAATTTGAAAGATGCTTGTGACGCTCACAGCCCTGACTATTATGCTCGATTTAAGAAGTGGTGTGACGAGTATTTCTACAATTCTCATAGGAAGGAGGCTCGCGGAATTGGGGGTATATTTTTTGATGATCTTGATGATAAGGAGCCGGATGAAATCTATTCATTCGTAGAGTCTGCTTTCGATTCGTCCTTGAAGTCATATATTCCTATAATGAAGAAAAGGATGAATATGCCTTATACGGAGAAGAATAAGGAGTGGCAAGCTCTCCGTCACGGCAGATATGTGGAGTTCAATCTCGTGCATGATCGGGGCACAGCATTTGGCCTTCAAACACCTAATGCTCGAATAGAATCTATTTTAGTTTCTCTCCCCAAAACAGCCTCTTGGGCATATGATTACCATCCAGATCCAGGATCTGACGAGGAGAAATTGGTTGAGACTCTGCAGACTCCCCGGGAATGGGTTTAGCTGGTTTGCGTCTTAGGTTTCGCCTCTGTTTCCTAATAATTTAATAATAATAAATATGTTTATTGTTTACAATGTGTAAGAATATAATATGTCACTCGAGCAAGTCGTAGGCGTACTATATGGTGGGTGCACGATTCTCCCGTAGAAGGGAATGGCATATCTTCATGCGCAATTGATTAAAGGCATGTTTTTGAGTTTTATGATCCCATCCCAATACCCGTTTATGCGGTTATCCTCAGCCAGGAAACCCGTGTGGGGTACATAGTGATGAAGAACTACGCAGACCAACAGCTATAATCTGGAACCTGAAAACCAGCAGGCAATCTTGATAAACCGACGTGTTTTCTGAGAATTACTATTACTATTACTTATAGTTTGTTTCTGTACTTTATTACTTCGACGACTTACATTATTATACATTTAATATTAATATATACATTTTGTTATAATTGATATACGATTCAGTATTAATCATTCGCCTCGTTGTTGCATTCCACTTCAGCTGAGAGTCAATGCCAATTCGCCTTAGGTTTCCTACGGACTAGAAAATACACTGATCTATCTGTTATTCGTCCTAGTGCTAAAATTCTATTCTGTTCAGAAGACTCCCTACCCACTATCAAGTCCCTTATGTATGCCCGGACTAAATGCTTATAATCCTGATGAGCTGCCGATGCAGGGTTCCGATTGGTTATTGCTAAAAATAATATAGCAGGCGACGTTATATAATTCATCCTGCCTAATTCTAAGTGGACAGCGGAAATTATGTCAACAGTCTGAGGATATTGATATAATTAATTAACCGCAGAAAACTCGCTCGCTATTAATTCGACCATTTCCTTTTCCCTTTCTTCATAATCATGCGAAATAACAATTCCATTCATAATTTACATAGATAACAAGAACTAAGATAGAAAAAGAAAAAAGTCATCTTGTACCCCGAATCCAGAATCTGTAGCCATGGGTCTTTTGTCTATGAGTGGAATACTTTCGAAACTCTGTGCCCTCATTTTAATATTTATTATTGCTAACTATATCACAAGCACCTGTCGAGCAAGCTGCCTATTATCTATGGATGTATGAGATTTATCGATTAGTTGGTTTATAACGAAGCCGATGAATACTGATGGAGTTTCTCATATATAATCTTCCTTCACCAAGCTTCATAATCAAAAATCAATAAATCCATCTACTCTATTGTGTAGCCGTGACACACTCCTCTAGGCAGTTTACATTGCCGTTTATGATATTCAATTTTTGCGATAGAGTTTGGATTAACTCACAGACACAAAAATAATCCACTCTTAACTGAGAACACCCCTGCATCATGCATGCATCAACCGCTCGTCGAAGTAGATGAGACGAATTCTTAACTTCATAATAAACTATTGTTACCTAAACTATACCAGAAGTGTTCAAAATTTCATTCGTGGATGCTCACTGGAAAATTAATAATACCCTTTCGTGGAGAAGACGTTATATCATCAATCCTGTGCTGATCATGCTACTTCTGATGTATGTATGGAATAAATCAAGGGGAAGATCAGAGTCAGCCAACTTCCAAAGCCTAGTAGTAATGATCATAATAATAACGTATCATCACAAACTTAATATCAGCAACCCGGCTTAGATCCTTGGATGCTCTGCCATCGGGGGTCCATCCATCACATCAGAACATCTTCAAAAACTCTTCTTATACAACAGTACTAAATTTGCCAGACTAATAAATTTCCATTTCTACCCGTTGGTATATTTGGATGTATTATTTTATTATATAAAAGTGAGGGAACTCCTAAATCGATTTTCTGCCAATCAAATTCATCATATCATATATTCAAAACTAGACATAATTATCCACCCCATTCTTTTTGATTCGACTAATTATAATTATTTTGTAGAAGCGCCGGATGAAGAATTTTTGGGTTAAATAAATCAGCTTCTCTTTTCTCCTATTGGACAATATTTTCATCAAGAGTTATGAACAAGTCTGCCACTGCAACTAAACTCCCCCTTTCTTTCCCCGACCCATGAACATAGATAGTCCTTTGATTATATATACTTAATTATGACATAGTCTAATTAATATTATATTACTAATAAATAATACGTAAAGCTCATGAATTATACACCTCAAAAACTAATGTTAATATCGTCTTTATGCACGAAAATTGAATCCGTAACACCATGTTAAGTCGTCTGATAAGAGATTTTTCTTCCATGAACCGACTCGCTAATTTCCTGCCGGGTGCCGGGTATATGTCTCCATATATCCTTAATATAAGAAATATACGGTTAAAACTTTAATTTAGAATAGATTCATTATGCTAGTAAGAGACCGGCCTATCCATCCTTCAATCGCTACGAAAATCTTTTATAGCCAATGAATATGCTTTGTATATTTTTTGGACCTACATTATCGCTGAAAGTTCTGTCGGAATCTGATTGGGTCAAAAAAAATTCCCTCCCAAATCGACATACTAACTAATCCTTTATCTCCATTGAAAAGATTACTTCGCTAGCTATTCACGATCTGGATAGATCGATCGATCTATGTAATGGCCCTAGATAACAGCAATTAACAGTAAACAATTAATAATAAAACTATTCTATTCGCCACCTGTTCTATTCAAAGTCATCGACGCTACAATATAGACTCTTTATGGAAAGTTTAAAGGATTTCGGACCTCCAACTCCCGTCTTTCTCAAGAAAATAGAATAATAATCCCTTTAAGAGAGGACCTTTTTCCTCTGAAAATCATTGGGATGAAATCTTGGTATCTGATTGGATTATTCAAATTGAAAATGTTAGCTAGTATAACAAGAGTACATACAAAAATATACAGCGCCACAATAAGTATCATTATATATTTGAATGAATTATACACACGCACGGAGTCAGTTATTCCTATCTGCCCGGACTGTTGTGCTAGCTGGATCCGTATTAGAATTGCTTTGTTGCCTTAAAAACTGTGTTTTATCATTATCAACCAGACATGAGTGCATATCATTACAAACTGATTTACCATCGTTGTGACGAAACAAAAATTCCATCGCAAATGAATTTAATTGGTTGAAATTGTTTGACGCGTGTCATTACCAACCAAAGCATATTAATTATGTTTTCAGTATTTGCAAAGTGCTAAGAAAATATCTGTTTGATTGATATATAGTCCGAGATTCTCTTCCAGATCCCAATTAGAGCTTTTCCTTGGTAGCACTTTTTATTGCTGTATTTATATGATATTATAATATATATATAATAAACTAACTGTTGGTTTTAAGAAGAAGGATGAAGAATCGCTCTGTGAGTGATCCGGACAGATTTGAGAGGATATTATTGGATAAAATTTTGCCAATTAACGTGGAACTCCCAAATGAAATTACAACTGTGAGCAGAGAACGTGCGGCATGGATCAGTCCAAAGCCCCATTCTTTTCACAAATTTGCCTTTTGTTTCTCAAATTGGCATTCTATATATGTATACATATATACATACACCCCCTTATTTGATACAAAATAGGATTGTTACACGCGCATAGCTGCGGTAGTACAGCATCATTTCGTCATCATAAAGTATAATACTGGTTCTACTACCTTTTGTATATATATTCCTATTAGGGTAACTTGGATCAAACATGCCTAGCCCTGGTAGGCAAGTTGTATTTATCCGATAAGAAGGGAGATGAAGATACAGAAGCAGACTTATTTGCTTTTTAGTCTAAGTTACATGGACAAATCCTTCTATCACGAACAGTAATATTAGTAGCAGACGAATTGCACCCCAAATTTTATAGAGATCTTACTGTTCTATAGAGTCAGTATTATAATAATAAATAGCTAGCTGTGGCCCATAATCTATTAGAATGGGGGGATGGTCAGGGTTGTGATGCCTGGAGACTGCCTACCGGTCGTTGTACAATTCTTATCTGGATAGTCGTGTGCTTGAATGATTGAAATCCGCGTTAACGGACTTCGATCGTACGTGCAATGCAATTTCCGGCTGTCTTATACCTGACGACCGGAGACTGATAGATATAAAAATTTGGGTCCATTTGTGAAGCTGTCTGAGATGCTGAAAGTTGATAAAGATTTGGAAGTCGTTTGAAACTTGCAATTCATCCTCGATTCGTAAATAATCCTGAAACATCTCTGGAAATGAGATATATTCCTGCTGCTCAAGTCTACTATCAAGTTTTGTTTTATGCACCCAGAATTTGGAGAGAGATACGCAAGACAGTCTTTGATAGACTCCTCCTTGTATGTAGTATGTATGAATATGACTGACGACTTAAGAAACCTATATGATGTAAAAGATTAAAAAGATTATTATTAATGCTTCTTGGTCCATCGTTATGAAAAGCTCGTCGTCATCTATTACTATATACTTTATAGATTTATTTTTATTTTTATCGTGACTATGCTATATGGATATTCATTCAATTTGATGATGGTAAAGCTGCAGGGTTCTTATTATATACATGGTGTTGTCTAGAATGGGATCTCACGCGGCGCCATCCCGGCCAATGAGATTATACATACGCATCTCATCTCATGCATGCACGATTGCATCGGCTTGTGTGCATTCATGTATGCAGGTCCTATAGATAGCGAAGAAGCAATTCTTGGATTTAGAAATTTCAGTGAACTCGATAGTCAGGTATTTGGCATTGGGACAAATAATCAGGTCGCTTTATAAGTTATAACTTATAAGTTCATCGTTATTAAGGGTCTGTTCATAGACGAACCCTCACACAACCTGCTCTAGCCTGTCCTGTCTTGTCAGCTCGCTAGTAAAAATTACTGTAAATTTGATTTAGGGGCTTGGGTTAACGGCCCCGGCCTATTTAAAACAAAGTCTAAGTAAATTAACAATTTGTAAATTGTAACAAGTATTTAGCTACCAAATATGCATACCAATTCACCATGTACATCAGAGATTCAGAGCCCAAAAGTTGAAACTCAAAATTGGGAGGACTAAATGTTTACTGTATAATACAATAATAAATACCGGTTTGAAGGTTCCATCTGAAATTTCAAAATACCTATTTCGATGTATACACTATCGGGGGAGAAATTAGAAAACGGGATGGAAGTCTTCTTGTGCCCGTGAAAGAATTGGTGAATGGGCCTTGGTATTGAACAACATAGTTGAAAAGAGTGCGCAAACTACGAAGACGAGAGCGTCAGATCCTAAGACTTCCGGGGAATCTCGGTCGGAGTACTCTTCTGGACACTCAGAAGGGACTTAGTGCGGTGGCTGAATTCGTGGAAAACTTACCAGACCTATTAAACTAAGATAGCAGTCTCATCGACTTGAATGGCGCGGTGATACAGGATCCCAGTTGAAAATGGATTCCCTGTATCCTTGGGGAATCCCACCCTATCTCTAAAATTGAACATTATAGAATGCCTAAACGCCTGGAGAGGGCCAATATTTGGAAGAAATGTCGAGCTTTATGTTATTATTACCATGTAGTAGTTGCAATAGACAATAAACCGATTTATTAATATCACAGACTCACAGTCGCGTCACATATGTTTTCTCTCAAAAATTTTAATAGATTTATAACCGCGGAGCAATTTGGAGGTACGTATTTTCGGTGGATTAATTTAATTGATCTCAGCTAACAGTCAAGCCTTGCATCAAGGATATTCAATACCCAAGAATGAAAAAAATGAAGAAGGATGAAACTAACATTTAAGTTCATTCAAGTATATATTTAGTGCAATTATTTGCGGGACCCTTTAGCTTCTTTAGGATTGATAACTCCCCTGCCTGTCTATCCTTTTAAATACCGCTAATACATGATATTTCTTACATATATTGTATTCTACTAACTGGTCGAGCCATCTACGTGCCTGATATCAGTGAACTTTATAATACCTTCTATTACAAAATTACCTCGGTCATAAAATGTAATAATCGTTGACTTGAACTTCTATTACATGTACATCTGAATACAAGTTATTTTATTGGCCGTGAATATCCGGATCTATCAAACTTATTTGATTGCGCAAGCCTGGCATATTAAAATAGCGCTAGCTATTTGCCTGGTTCCTGTTTAGCACAAGAAAACTGTATTATATTTATCTTACATTTTCAATTGATACAAAAAGCTATTATCTAATTTCGACCAATCACAGTGCTTGATTCCAGGCATTGGCTATGCAAGCTAAAAAAAATACCCAAAACTTGATTTTATCAAATTCTTCTTTATGACATGCTCAACATGGCTTTCCCTTGAATTCAATTTTGGTATCCATTTTTTTGGTATTTAAATTTAATAAGTTAGTTAATATGAGTTATAAATAAAATAACTTTTTATGTCAAAATAAGAATAATCTTGTATTACAGCTATATTTAGTTCGCTGTTCGGCCTCTTCTGCGTTCATATATCAGACCCGATTCCGGCGGTTTAAAAATTTTTTTTTGAAGAGTTAGATATTAATGTTAAACGAACGTATTTAGAAAAATCTACTAGGTGTGGATTTCGTGTTGTCCCAAGTGTTGAGGGCTGGCTGCTTCGCCTGGGCCACCCTTTGAGTTACAGGGGCAACATATACTCGATGGTACGCGAGTACCTAGAACACGAATATCAAGTGAAAGTAAAGTATATCGGATAAAGTATAAACTATAACAACAACATTCAAATATATAGTAATAATATAATAAAAAGAAAAGATACATAAGTTACGGTAATAAAGAATTACCCTAAACACAACTTTTACCTCAACAGCGGGGTTGCCTAGCAACAGCGTAATAATCATATTAAAGAATGATTAAAGAATCATTTGCATCCCCCAATGTAGAGTCATAGAAGTGCACTTATCAGAGCGTAAGAATTCTAAATGTCTACTCACAGAGCACTGCTTATTATAGATGTCCAGGAGGACTTTTTACCGCCGGTATGATCCGTTGGCCTATATTCATCTGATATTGCCTGAAGATTAACTTCGTGCAGAATGGATCGCTAGCTGTAGATGGTGGTAGGGATATAATACCGGCTATAAATCAACTACTGAAACAGAAATGGAATATAGTTATAGCTTCGAAAGACTGGCATCCCCATGACCATCTCTCTTTCGCTTCAAATAACGAAGGGAAAAAGCCATATGAGACAATTGAAGTGCACAGTCCAGATAACCAAGGAACGTCTTTTCGTCAAGTTCTTTGGCCAGATCATTGTATTCAGGAAACTTGGGGTTCTCAATTCCCCCCAGAGCTGGACACCGATGATATCGATTTTGTAGTAAACAAGGGGATGCTGGTCGATAGGGAATACTACTCAGCCTTCAGTGATGTCTGGGGGATTCATAAAACGGAGCTTGCTGATATACTAAGGAAAAACGATATAGAGGAAGTTTTTATAGTGGGGTTGGCTTTTGACTATTGCGTATACCATACGGCAATCGATTCTAATTCAGGAGGATGGCGAACCTATGTTGTCGAACAAGCGACCAAATCGGTTGATAAAACGAAGACTGATTATACTATTCGAGACTTATCTTCCAAGGGAATCACAGTTGTAAATATAGACACCTTGCTTCAATAGTCGAATATCGACAGTAAGCCTGTATGGGAGATACGATTTAACTAGGTGGCATGTAACTCTATCTGCACGTTTGGAAGCTGGTAAATTTCGCTCTAATATTTTGAAATTTTCATATTTCAAATGTTCCGTTGACTTTGCTATTTTTTGAGCTAAGAACTCGCTGATAGTTGCAGCTACTCGATGCCAATTACAAGGGTACTATTTCGAAGTCGATTCAGGACATGTGATATATAACAAACCTTCAATCTGATACAATGCAGTTTTGATACAAAATTTACATCGAATAAAGACGTTGTTCAAAATTGAATAGGAGGTCAGGTCAAGTGAACATTGGCTCAGATCAAAATAGTTGAACAACCCTAAACACTAACTTCTCAAAGTATTAAATTTTTTTTTATTTTTTTTTAATTTTTTTATTTCGATAATCTTATTAGCACTTTGGCAGCATTTTAAATGGTATTGAAATCATCCTCAGGATCCAAGAATATCTCCGTTTACCAGATATCCGGGACCAATTCATCGAGGTCTTTACCGGATTGGCTAACCAGGAAACGGAGGAGATCACTCAAAACTGATCCTGGTGAGTAAATATACAACTGCTCCGAGGTTAAAGGAAGATCAATATTAACTTTGGAGAATATGCAAACAGGGTTGAACTCATTCAGGACTTCCAATTCGAGGAAGCATCTAATAAAATAAAAGTATCTAGAGATGGTCAATTTTGTATGGCCACTGGTACATACAAACCTCAAATCCATGTATACGATTTCGAGCAGCTTTCGCTGAAATTCGACCGACATACTGATTGTGAAAACGTTGATTTTGTAATAGTTTCCGATGACTGGACCAAATCCATTCACTTGCAAAATGATAGATCTATTGAGTTTCATGCTCAAGGCGGCATTCACACACGCTCGAGGATCCCAAAATTTGGCAGGGCATTGACTTATAATCCTGCATCTTGCGACTTATTGGTTGGCGCTTCTGGAAATGAAGTTTATAGATTAAATGTCGATCAGGGAAGATTTATGTCACCATTTGAATTAGACTCTGAAGGTGTAAATTGCTTGGATATAAGCTCGGCTCATGGGCTACTAGCATTTGGGACTGAGAGTGGTACAGTAGAATTTTGGGATCCTAGGTCACGGCGGAATGTTGCACAATTAGATGTCGGAGGTGGAGGGCATGGTGTTGGAAGTGGAGTTACTGCTCTTTCGTTTCATCAGGATGGACTGAATATCGCAATAGGGACTCATGAAGGCAACAGTCTGCTGTTCGATCTACGATCCTCTAGCCATAATATCATCAAAGATCAAGGCTATGGGTTTCCTATCAAAAAGATTTGCTATATAGACAGTGGCAGCACTTCTGGGAAAATACTCACCGCGGACAAACGAATTGCAAAAATCTGGGATTCTAGGTCCGGCGAACCCATGGCGTCAATGGAACCAACTGTCGATATCAACGATGTTTCTCATGTTGAGGGAACTGGAATGTTTTTCTTTGCAAACGAAGGTATTCCAATGCATACATATTATATTCCTGCCATTGGCCCTGCTCCTGCATGGTGTTCGTTCTTGGACAGTATTACGGAAGAATTAGAAGAAAAGCCGGCCTCTAGTGTTTACGAAAACTATAAGTTTGTTACTCGCAAAGAGCTGACGGCACTTAATCTAGCCCATTTAATTGGAAGCAGCATAGTGAAAAGCTATATGCATGGTTATTTTATTGATATGCGCCTGTACGAACAGGCCAAGCTTATTACAGACCCATTTGCATACAGAGAACATAGGGAGCGTGAAATCAAAAAGAAGATCGAAAAGCAGCGAGAGTCAAGAATCAGAAGCGCTGGGGCATTGCCTAATGGCCTGAAAAAGGTCAAGGTTAATAAAGCATTTGCATCAGAGTTGGAGTCAAATGCCAACAAGGCAAATAATAACGACGGGCCTGTTATTGACGAACGTTTCAAGGCAATATTTGAGGATCCTGAATTCGAGATCGATGAGAATAGTTATGAATATAAACTGCTACATCCGACAAAACCAGGACGGGAACAGTCAGAAGGAAGGAAACTGACAGCCGCAGAGGAGGAGGAAGAGGATGCCTTGCGTGGATCAAGCGAAAGTAGTGACGATGAAGACGAAAATGACGAAACATCGAATGCAAAGGTTGGTAAACCAACTGGTAAAGTAAACAAGGGAAAGCAAGAGGAGCGAAGAGCCAGACAAATTTCTTTGACTAAGGCAAGCGATGCCATTATTCCGGAGATGAAAGTCCTGTCTACTCGACAGATAGGACGTTCAAGCATAGCATTTGGAGAACAATTATCGAAGGAAGAAAACGGACAGAACGATAGTTCCGTAAGTTCTGTCAAACGAGGTCCTAGTGGAGAGCTGGAACTTTCTTTCGTCCCAGGCTCTAAACCTAAGAAGCGGACTCACAAATCTGTGGAAAGCGATACAAAGCTTGCGAATGGAGGAGGACGAACGAGCCAGCGATATGATGGCCGTCGCAGTGCTAGCAAAAATACCTTCAGGAAAATTTAATACTATCTTATTCTAGCGAGTTAATTGTAATACTATTAGCCTTTATTTATTATCTTTCTTTATATTTCCTTAAATAGTTATCAAGACCTCGCCAGGTGCAAATGCCAGTCGTCACATTTGTTCCTTGATGAACGTGTTGTTGACAGAACAACATAATAAAAACATGTTAAATAACGGCAAATTAAATAATTATGCGATTTTGAGCCGGCAAATCAGTGGCGCCCTTTTTTTATACATGTATATGCATCGTGTATCGGGCGGCGGCCGGTTTTCGTGTGCGGGGACTCGGGGGACACATCAAGCTATCTCTTCTGGAACACCAAAACACAATTACGTAAGCGTGTTACCCTGCCTGATGGCTGGGTAATCTACAGCACAGGGTAGCCGCAGTCACAAAAATCAGAAAATCTTACGAAAACTAGAGCATATAATTATACCGAAGGAACCGCCGCATAAATCGTGGCAGAACCTTTATTCGGGCTTCGTTTCGTTAATCCAAAACTTCTGGCTTTACAGGATACTCTTAAAAACTTTTTAGATAGAACGGATCTGCCCTCAAGATAGCCATCGCTTCTATTGGCATTATAGTGTTACGAAATAACCGAGGATTAAGGTGTGGCGGGCGCTCTTTGAGGATATATCTCAAAACAACGGAAGTTCAAAGCAATCAGTAAACAACAATCGGATTAAACAACCTTATAATTTTTCTGTGGTTTGATTATTTTCCATCAAATTGAATTGAATACGCGAAATCTGTTTATCTTGTCTGCTTAGATTATAAAGAGATGGCTAAACAAAGTGCGGTGGACAAGTCTAAAAAGTCCACTAAAGATGACGATAATCAAAACATTGATGAAAACCTTTCTTCATTAAATTCAGACGAGAATACTGAAAAGAATAGAAATGAAGGTAATGAGAGTAATGATGATGAACTGCAGAAGGAAGATGATGCGTCTATGAGACCGCCATATAATGCTAATGGCCAAGGGGCGCAAAGTGGCTCTGGCTCGCCTGGCGCCGCGCAGGGCTACCCTGGGAAAGAATTTTATGGAGGTGCTGAGCCTGAGAATAACAGTGCACAGAGACGCCCTTCTATTGCTAATTTATTATCTGCTTCTACTCAGGTTGCCCAAGAAGAACGTTTAGCAGCCCAGCAAAGGCATATTGGCCCGGGGGGTAGCCCTATAAGGGGTCCCTACCATCCTGGATACCCCTACGGGTATGGCTATCCACAAGCTTATCAATACTATCCTCCCCCCCCTCCTGAGGGATATCCTGGTAATCCGGGAAGTCAAGCGTCAGGAGATGATAAGAACAGTGGTGGCGAAGACAAGGGTGACAAGGAACGAAACGATTCTAGCGGTGCCGGTTCCGAGAATGGAGAAAAGCAATCTGATAAGAACGGACCTCCTGCAGGAAATGGTCAATATCCTTATCCTCCATATGCCTTTTATGGACAACCTCCTGGAGGTGGTGGATATCCTCCATACTATTATCCACCTTACAGCCAACAGCAGGCAGGTATGGTACCTGGGCAGCCTGGTTATGGTTTCCCATCACCCCGTCAGGGCGGTTTTTATGGAGCTGGTCCTTATGGACCAGATGGCGTCCCATATGCAGGATTTGACCAATCTGGAAATGTTCCTCCTCACCCCCCGCTTCTAGCTCCTGGTGAAGGAGGTTCCGGTAATGAAGGCTCTACAAAGTCTGCTACTGAGAAGAAGGGTAAGACAGCTGCCAAAAAGAAGAAGAGTGACGGATCTGATGTTGTGGTTTCGATTGATAGACCTTATCCTTGTACCGAAGAAGGGTGTCATTGGTCTTTTGCACGCCTTTCAGATCAAAGAAGGCATGCACGTTCTCATAAGAAGCCGGCATTCCATTGCCCTTTCTGGAGTAGCGATCCTACTTGCCATCGAAACGGTGGGGCTTTCAATCGCTTAGATGTTTTGAAAAGACATCTCAGGCTTGTACATTTTGTTCAATTCAAGCAATCTGAGAATGGGTGGTGCAGAGTCTGCCAAAAGATGTTTCCTTCTGCGAAAGCTTTTGTTGACCATTGCAAGGAATGTGCTGAAGCTGCAAGGCCGACTGAGTGGAAAGTTGATGATGGAAGGTTTGGACAGCCTAACGGGCCGAAGAAAGGAGCCGTTACGATTTCTACTGAGAATACCATCGAACAACCTACTTTGCTGTCGATGGCTGACGTCGATAGCGAATTAAAGGAAAAGCAGCTGAAAGAGGAGGAAGCGCAGGCTGAAGGTATGTCAGATGAGGAACATCCATCTACTAATACAGGTCCTGGAATTGCTGGTCGTACAAGGGGTCGGAATGTACCGGCCGGAAGGAGACAGCCTATGCTTTCTCAAACACTTCAGCCTGGTCACCACGTTGGAAATAGGAAGTGAGAATGTTGATATCTAATGATCTTGCAGCTTCCTGTTATGTTTATTTTTTGTAGGTTATATAGTTAAGTTTGTTATATTTTGCGGTTTTATTCACAACCATTAATCTTGGGGAGAAACATCAATTAATCTTTAAAGGGCGCGAGTAAATCTATTTTAAAAATGTATTTATTGACTTCCTCAGAAAATCGTGGAGAAGTTCGTAATGTCTTTAGATATGCAAATATCTCTTGAAATTCTTTGGTGAATGGAGAACGCGTTCAAGTTATATATATCGTAAACGCGCGCCGCGTATTTGGATCTCCTGTCCCAGCCGATGAGGTACGCTACTTCGTAAGTGTAACACAACAAGTGTTTACAGAAAAAGTAAGATCTTACACAAAATTAACATTGGACTATATTACCCCTTCGAGTGCGTGCCGTACTCTTTGATATATATCGATCCATTATTTTTCATCAATATCTAGTGCCTATTGCCTAGTCACTGGCTGAAAATCTGCCTTCAGACCTTTCATTGGTTTTTGTCTTTTTGTGCATTTTTGTTGGTTCTTAATGAGAGGTATGATGGGGGTCATCAACTATCACGTCGAAGCAGCTGCTGTTCCCACATGATTCTAAAACCTCAGTGCTAATTGCTTAGATTATAAAATTGCAGTGCTTGGATCAGGTGGCGTTGGAAAATCCGCGCTAACTGGTAAGTTCAACAGACTGTTATTGCAAAAATCCTTAACTGCTGACGCGTTATTTAGTTCAATTTGTACAGGGCATTTACATCGAATCATATGATCCTACAATAGAGGATTCGTATAGAAAGCTCACAACCGTCGATAATCGCTCATGTAACCTTGAAATCCTTGATACTGCTGGCGTGGAACAGTTCACAGCAATGCGAGAGCTCTACATAAAAAATGGCGAGGGGTTTATTTTGGTTTACAGTGTGACGAGTAAAGAATCACTGGCAGAGCTGATGGAGTTAAGGGAGCAGGTAATTAGAATAAAGGACAATGCTAATGTTCCAATTGTACTGGTGGCTAATAAATGCGACCTGGAGGATGAACGGGAGGTACCCTCGCAAAAGGGTGTCCATACTGCAGACTCCTGGGGAAAAGTACCATTTTACGAAACTTCCGCCAAGTATAGATCGAATGTTGATGAAGTATTTATTGACCTTGTGAGGCAAATAATGCGAAGGGATTCAGCTTTAGGAACATCAATCGGCTACAAGGCACATACAGTTAATCCAAGCAGAGATGAAAATCAATCACACATGAATGGACACAGTTCTAGTACTTCAAATTCCAATATGCATCATCATTCTCCAAAAACAAGACTTCTGCGGCCAACAAAACAACAGCGGAAGATAAGCTCCGCGGCATCCAATATGTCACTCGGCAAAACTAGGCATAAGAAAAAAGACAAAGGTTGCCTTATAATGTGATCTATAGAGATTTGCGCCTAAGATAAGCTATGTATTCAGTACAAGATCCGCGAATTATGTTAGTATGGGCCCTGTTTTTCCTGGGACAGCCACGATGCCTAGTCAGTTGTTACATCCTCCAGACCCCAAAGTCATCCCTCTCCTTGCTTCGCTTATCAGCATTTCTGGCAGATATTCGAGTATCAAGTGCCAGACCGAGGTAGTTTCGAGTATCTTGGGGCTTTATAACGCCATCGTCCCAGAGTCTCGCACTCCCATAAATAGCTTCAGTTTCCCTTTCGATTCTAGATTGCAAGTCGCCAGACCTGGAATTTGATGACCCTGATCCCACGCTTTCCATAACAGAGGCCAGTTGTTCAGCGCCCATGACTCCCGTTCTTGAATTGGGCCATGTCCATAGGAATCGAGGCTCATACGCGCGACCGCACATTCCATAATTGCCTGCACCGTAAGAGCCTCCTATGATCACAGTATATTTCTCAACATTGGCACCTACCACTGCATTCACGAGCTTGGCCCCGTTTTTGGCGATTCCTCCCTTTTCAGCCTCTGATCCAACCATGAAGCCGGAAATGTTTTGCAAAAATATCAGTGGAATATCTCTTTGCTTACAAAGTTGAATAAAATGTGCACCCTTGAG
This sequence comes from Diddensiella caesifluorescens, assembly GCA_030558955.1. Taxonomy (NCBI): domain Eukaryota; kingdom Fungi; phylum Ascomycota; class Dipodascomycetes; order Dipodascales; family Trichomonascaceae; genus Diddensiella; species Diddensiella caesifluorescens. Next base: position 627,432 of record JAKTQR010000003.1, read on the forward strand.
TGAGGACTCGCTGAACAATGGTCCATTATTGGCGAGAATGCCTACCTTATGTCCCCAGATCTTGCTCCAACCACATACGAGTGACGAGCCATAATTTCGCTTGAATTCTGTAAATTCGGAGCCATCTACTATCCGAGCAATGACTTCTCTCACATCGTATGATATTCTCAAATTGGTTCCAACTATACCGCCCAACTCTGCAGGATCATAAAGAGGAGCTTTGATATCTTCTTTCCTAATTGGAGCCATAGGGTAGTTCAGATTAGACACAGACTGTCTCAATAATGCGATACCCTCCTCTTCCGTATCAGTAACATAGTCTACTACTCCACTGACACTGGAATGCATGTCACCTCCTCCTAGTTCTTCTGCGCTTATCACTTCACCAGTCGCAGCCTTTACTAAAGGGGGCCCAGCAAGGAAAATATGCCCCGTACCTCTTACAATAATCGCCTCGTCACTCATCGCCGGTACATAAGCCCCGCCTGCAGTGCATGGGCCCAGAACCAATGCAAGTTGTGGAATACCAACAGCAGACATTCTAGATTGCTGGAAAAAGATTCTACCAAAGTGATTATGAGCAGGAAATACATCAGCTTGGTGGGGTAGATTGGCACCTCCAGAATCTGATAAGTAAAGACAAGGCAGAAGATTCTCCATTGCTATTTCCTGGGCTCTAAGATGCTTTCTTACTGTAATTGGATAATAGGTTCCACCTTTCACCGTGCTATCGTTGGCGACTATCAAACATTTGATGCCCTGCACAATTCCGATACCAGTAATAATCCCACCACCGCGAATGTCATCCTTCCCATACATATCATGACCTGCAAGTACAGAAAATTCTAAAAACTTCGTACCCGGATCAATCAACGCGGAAATTCTATCTCTCGGTAGAAGCTTCTTTCGGGACAAATGCTTAGTACGAATTTTCTCTGGAATATTCACCGGATTGGTAACCTTGTCATGCAATGCTTCTAATTGAGATATCGCCTCATTCATACTTTCAGCTCTTGTTCGGAATTCTGCCGAAGAACTATCAATCTTGGTTCTTAAGACCTGCAACTGGCCCATTTGATCGCTGGTATTAAAAGTTGAACTAGGTTGAACCTTCGTCAATTGCAGAACAGCTTGACGCTTCGCAATTCTGACACAGATTCTATTCAGACCAAGCATATCCAATTTTGCAACTTTGATATTTGAACTACTACTACTACGAGAGAGAGTGCAGGAGATTTTGAAAGTTTGGGGTAAACTTTAGAAGATGTCCGTGAGGCGCCCGGCGAAAGCTCGGTAATAGGCGCAACGCATGGCAACCCACAAATATCACCCCGCTTTTTATTTATCCTTATACTCCTTCTCGCGACCATGTTTCAAGCAGTGAGGACCTTATCAAGAGGCTGCAAAAGAACTAACCTGACGAATGGAGACCTGCTTATTGGCCGTTCATTGAGCGGGGCTCGTTTCTATAGCTCTGATGAAACTATAAATGAGCTTCGAGAAGCTACTCAAGAATTCTGCAAAAGAGAGATCACTGAAGAAGTTGCAGCCCGTACTGATTCTGAAAATTCTTTCCCGAACTATCTATGGAGTAAACTGGGTGATGCCGGATTCTTAGGGATAACTGCTCCTCGGGAATACGGTGGCTTAGAACTAGGGTATCTGGCGCACTCTGTTGTAATGGAGGAAATTTCCAGGGCTAGCGGTACGGATAATCTTCATCTTTATTGGTTGGAAGTATGTACTAATAGTCATAGGCTCAATTGGCCTATCTTATTCAGCTCACTCACAGCTTTGCGTAAACCAGCTTTCTATCCACACAAATAAGCGACAGGCTGAGAAATATCTTCCAGGTCTCATTTCGGGAAAGAAGATAGGAGCACTGGCTATGTCAGAGGCTGGTGCAGGATCCGATGTTATATCGATGAAGACTGCTGCAGTACTAACGGATGACAAATCTGGTTATTTACTTAATGGAACGAAGCTGTGGATTACCAACGGCCCAGACGCAGATTTTGTGATTGTGTATGCGAAGACTGATCCAAAGGCAGGCTCGAAAGGGATTACTACTTTTATTGTCGAAAAGGGAATGAAGGGATTTTCTTGCTCTAGAAAGCTGGATAAGCTTGGAATGAGAGGGTCCAATACTGGTGAACTCGTTTTCGACAACGTTTTCGTTCCTAATGAGAATATACTAGGAGAGGTCGGTAAGGGAGCTAGAATTCTTATGAGTGGACTCGACTTAGAGAGACTTGTACTCAGTGGGGGACCTGTTGGTATTATGAAGGCCGCGTTAGATGTTACTTTGCCGTATGTTCATACTCGAAAACAGTTTGGAGTACCAATTGCGCACAATCAGCTATTGCAAGGGAAACTGGCAGATATGTATACCAAATATGCCGCTTCTAGATCGTATTTATATGCCACAGCCAAAGCAGCTGATCAGGGTTTCAAAGACACCAAGGATTGTGCCGGTGTCATCCTTTATGCAGCTGAGAGGGCCACTGAAGTCTGCTTAGATGCTATCCAATGTCTTGGTGGTATGGGATATGTTAACGAGACTACACCGGGGCGGCTTTTAAGAGGTAATGTACTAGAATTTGTAATATATACCAACCATACTAACGTGAATTAGATGCAAAACTCTACGAGATTGGCGCTGGAACCAGTGAAATTCGCCGAATGGTGATCGGTAGATCCTTTAACAGGGAATTCAAAGAATAATTGAAAACATGGATTTGATTTAATAAATACACGTTTGTCTTATTTTTTCAGCTTTTTGCACTAACTTTAATATTAATTACGACTATATAGTGACAATATCAAAGGTCTTGGACCATCTTAAACTGATATAGATAATAAAGTACCGTTTAATACATAGATATATACTATTAAAGTACTGGAGTAGTCATAAGCAGAGATCACATCGTATCGATCAAGAAATCACTGAGTGGAATTAGATCGTTAGAGTACAAACGATTCTTTAGCTGTAATCACCTGAATACAGACATTACATTGCAGTAAATCTGTACTGATTTGCCAAGATTTTCAGATATCATGATGAACGCGAAAGCAAAGCCGCCTAATACCATTAGGCTTTAGCCTGTATCACCAGAGCAATGGATCTGATGATCGGCCGCATACGCAGTTTCAGGAGAAATATACTAGTAAATAAGATAATATATAGAACACGGCAGTTAACCAATACTAAATTAACTAGTATAAATTATCAATCAATATTACTGACATTATTACTAACAAGCAAGAATAAGAAGTATAATAATGTAGCAAAAAGAAACGAAACATCTGCAGCTGAAGTGGTTGCGGCCACAACCGGATTCGGATTCCGAGGATCTGATATGCCGTAATCGGAACGATGGAAGGCCGATGATGATCTGATAATTTTCGCGATTAGATTTTTATCAAAAGGTATCCGACAAAACTCAGCCCTTCCATGAATACTCATCGATACTCATGAGTGATCCCGATCCATACAGAAAGGAATCTCCATTTGATGGAGAACAAGGGGAGATACTAATTGAACATATCTATACGGGTCGAGAATATCTGCAGTATTATCAGCTAGGACTGATTCTAATAGTTCTCTTAAGCATTTTGCAACACTGGATGGCGAAATTGAGCAGATCTCGCTCATTTCAAGGAAAGAAGATTCTGGAGGAAAACAACAGTCTGCGCACTGATGGGATGAGGCCAAAGACTACTTCAAAAACACATTATGCCACTGTCAAAAGGCTTCTAATTATCGTCGAAGGGTTTCTCATGTACCAGCCCGACGTGAAAGGCGAATCTATGGGTATAGTGATCTTTCTAGCTTTATATTTTGCAATTTCGCTCGCGTTCTCCCTCTATGGTACAGCTGTTCATCCTATTATTCTGGCCTTCCGATTAGGGTTAATCAGTGTAATCAATCTCCCGATTCTCTATATATTAGGTGCAAAGCACTCTCCATTATGTTGGCTGATAGGTTGGTCATATGAACAGCTGAATGTGCTTCATAGATATGTGGGCATCCTTTGTATGGGCACAGTGGTTGTTCACTCAGTGATTTTTCTCTATTATTTTAAAATCAGTTATCTCGTGACTAATTCATGGTCAGCATGTGGTTTGATAGCTGGGCTATGCTTCACATTGATCGGGTTGACGGCAATACCAAGGCTAAGGGCCCTATTTTACGAATTGTTTTATTTCGTACACTTACTTTTATCTGTGATATGCATTCCGGCAATCTTTTTCCATTATCCAACGGCTCGTCCCTACGCTATAGCTGCGGGGATTTCATTTTTGTACGATAGGACGGCACGGTTGCTGATGAAGTATCGAATTCTCAAGTGCGAGTTATCATTGGCTGCTGGAGAAACAGTAATAGTGAGAATATACCAGAGCGACGGTCCGCTTTTCCAGCGCAGGTTCAGATGGGATAGCGGACAACATTTGTACTTGACAGTGCTAGGATGCAATAACCTAGAATCACATCCTTATACAATAGCATCTAATGGTCTCCGCTCTGGTTCTATAGACTTGATCATTCGCGCTCGCAATGGGTTCTCTCGAAAACTGCATGACCAATGCCTAAAATCAGAAAGCAGCTCAATACAGAAGTGGTGTATAATACATGGTCCATATGGACTGATGCCCGCTGCAACGGACTTACGAAAAATCAAGATAGATGAAGAAACATTACCTTTGCTGTGTATGCCAAAGAAAAAAATTGTACTCATTGCAGGAGGTGCAGGCGTAGCCTTCACATATCCTATCTACATTGAGTACTCAGAGGCTAATAAAGGTACTTGCGAATTATTTGACGTTGAATTCCTATGGGTTGTACCTAAAAGGTCGTTTTGTACCTGGATAGAGCCAACAAATGAAATGCATATATGGATAACAGAAGAGCAAGGACGGCCCAATATTGATAACCTAGTGAAGCTGATGATTGGAGAGAGCAGAGACTGCTGGGTAGCTACTTGTGGTCCAGATGCTTTGATTCAGGCGGTGAGGAACAGTGTCTCCTATTTGAAAGCAAATGGTAGATCTGGTGTGAATTTTTATGCAGAACGATTCGGATGGTGAATAATACGAATGAAACTGCTACTCTACTGATAATACTACTTTCGGCGAGGGCAATAATTAGGACGGTGATCTATAAACGTTACTTTTTGTATGCCCCGCAGCCTTCCAAAAAAGGACACGATAGAAGCCTACTATAAGAATATGAGAAAAAGATCAGCACCAGTTATTTTTGCTTGAGAGCTCGTTCTCTTTCACGCTTAGCATAAATCTCCGCTGTAAAGGGCCTAGACGATTAGAACGATATAGATGAAATAAAACATGTCTCTGCATACTCTTCAAACCTCAGGGCGATTGAGTACATAGTCCAGACGAATAACGTCACGAGCAATCCAGCCGGCTTTCCAAAATATAACGCTGTTCCAAGGAAAGAAAGCGTACTGCCATGATACATTGGATTATTAGAAACATTGAACGGGAAACAGGTCACGCGGTCATCCATTAGGATCCCGAAGTAGTCTCCAAGATATGTTCCAGTAACACCCAAAGCCCACATGGAGCTTATGACAAGGACATTGCCTACTAAGAATGAACCCACCGCGAGAGATTTTATAACCGGCCCACCAAGTAGTTTGCTTGCAGGTTGGTCGCGAAGAGCCGCTTCATATAGGAGATCTCTAAGGATCCCGAGAGAGAAAATGGTAACAGCTAGGCCATAACAGCCTAGCCTTGCATTTCCTCCTGCAAGTTTGGTAAGACTCCGGTTATTGTATTCTATCAAAGTTAGGCGTATTGAAACCGAGGCGAATATAGTCAGTTTTACCTAATCTCGCCGCAATATTCCAAAATATGGGGTTAAACGCCACGGAGATCAAGCACACTTGAAATACGTTAGCTTATCAAGCACAATCAGAGGTTGAGAACATTTATACATTTTAAACTGTCCTTGGAGAAGTCCACAGGAAAATGCTCGAGAAATATATTCGACATTGGAGACTTGGAGTTGATTGCCAGAAGTTGAAAACGTTGAGTCTGGCGCTAAACTCTTGGATCCAATTTAAGTTATTGTCATGTGAAAATGAGTATCAAGGGTTGTCTCAACAACGATTTTCTCCCTCAAAGCGCGGTCGCGGCATCGTCCAAATAGCACGATATTTGATAGAGCTTAGCACAGTCTCTCTTGCCGTTCTAGATGAATTCAATCAATAATCCAAAGATTCTATGTGGGCATTGAAGGTTAGAGTCTGAACCCAGCACATTATAGGAAGAGTTTTATAGCAACAAACGTCCTGATTATTGGCTTAAAGATGAGATGAGATGAGATATACGGAATAATATGCTAGGAAGCATGCATATAAATGGCCAGTGCTTCAGTCATTCTCCCTTGTCATGTTCATGTGTTGTAGCAGTTATGCCACAATTGTCATAAGCGAAGATGACTCTGAATCGTTGACGTTCATCGGATCTATACGCGTCCGGGTTATACAATCGAATGTCTCGAGTATACATATATCCAAAGGGACAACCAATTTCACATAAGGACTGTAAGGTTAGATTTCAATGTGAAATTGGAGGGGCGATGTATATATCAACAGTTTGCATCATAGTGTCAGATGCCGCTCATTTTCCCTTTCGGGAATGAACAATGTGATATCTGAGATACTAGATCAATGCTCGAAAGTCAAATGCAAAGATCAATTACACGTTCCTCTGAATGATACGCAATGCCGCTTATGTATTTATCTGAAAAGAAAGCCAAATTTGATTTTCTCTTGTCGTTTGCACTTAAATCTGATTTGGTGGTGATTATACCTGCTTTAGTGATTTCGATTACAAGTGCTCTTAGTGGGCCCGTTCTGACAATACTACTGGGCCAAATATTCGATTCTTTGGCATCGTTTAGCTCGGGAACTATTACATCATCTCAGTTCATGGATCGGGTTCGTTCGTTTGTAGCAGGCATCTTTTCTCTTGGAGTGATAATGATCGTACTGGGTTGGCTGATGGTCGCTTTTTGGTACCTTTTTGGCGCCCGACAAGCCCAGCGTGCCAGGTATCTTGTATTCAAGTCATTCCTATTCAGAGATATTACATGGTATGATAGAAACAAAGATACTATGGGTTTACTCACGGCAACGGATAGGTATGTAAAATATGGCTGATCATTTTTTGGAGATGTGCTAAATTGCGACTAGAAACATTACCGACTTACACAATGGTACAACCCTTTCTCTCGCCTTTTTTATCGAGAGTGTTGCCTCGATAATCGCCTCCCTCGCATTAGCATTTTATAAATCCTGGTCCTTGACACTTGTTTCTCTTGCAGGGCTGCCAGTGGTCGTTCTTATAGGGTTCGCATTATCGAGACCCATGGAGAAACACCTTCTTGAGAGTAAGAAATTTGCCGAAAATGCCTCTGCGGGTGCAAACTGGGCAATTTCATCTTTGGAAACAGTTAAATTATTTCAATCGGAAGGAAGGGAGTCCAGCAAGTTCTCGAGAAGATTAGATGACGTTTGTGGGGCCTCAATAAAATTCTACAACTATTTAAACATTCAAGAGGGCCTCTCTCGAGTGATTATTCTTTCAATGTTTATACAGGGATTTTATTATGGGCATCATCTCGTTATTACTGGCAGGAGTACATCTGGGAATATTCTTACGGTGTTCTGGTGTTGTATATCCGTGGCTTCAAGCTTTAGTAATCTTGCACAACAGATACTATTTTTACAGAAAGGGAATACAGCTGCTGGCGAGTTATGCAAGATCGTGAGAGAGGGATCAAAATCACTAGTACAATTCAAAAAGTCTATAGGGTTATCGCCGGGGCGAGCGCATGGGGCAATATCGCTTTATGATGTTTCCTTCAGCTACCCTTCGCGACCAGAAATTGTATTAAAGGGTTGCAATATGAGAATAGAGCCATATCGCATTAGCTTTATTGTTGGCCGGTCAGGATCAGGAAAATCGACACTGGGAAATATTCTACTTAAGCTCTATGACATAAATTCTGGCTCTATTTGGATAGATGGATACCCTATTGAGAATCTGAGTTCTTACTGGCTATCAAGCAATATTACTGTTTTGGAGCAGGAAAGCTACCTTTTCGACATTTCAATTAAAGACAATATATGTTTGGGGAGATTAAAGGACAAGTTACCAGTACAGGAAGATGAGATTGAGATAGCTTGCAAATTATCTGCTTTGAACGATGTGATTGATTCTTTGTCTGATGGAATTGAAACGAGTGCAGGAAGAGGGGGTAGCAGACTTAGTGGTGGACAGAGGCAAAGAGTAGCGCTTGCTCGTGGCCAGCTTATTGATTCTCCGATAATGATATTTGATGAATCCACTAGTGCATTAGACATCTCGTTGCGGGAACAGGTTATGGAATCGATAAGACGCTATCGACGTAACAAAACTACTATTATTATAACGCACGACGTGAACCAAATACTTCCAAACGATTACGTTTATGTGATGGAAAACGGGAATGTCGCTGAGCACGGTATAAAGCGAGATCTCGAGGCTTTAGATGACGGGAATCTTCGATCCTTAATTAATTACTGTGTAAAGCCTGCTCTAACTTCAAGTCCGCAATCTGAACTGAAATATGCTTCCCATCGAACGTGCAATAATTCTTTCACCAGTCGTAACTCCCTTATTTTGGGAAAAAATGTGGTGCTCAATAATATCCTCGAAGATGGACATTGTGGGGAAAGCTATTCGCTGCAAAATTTACATGCAGTGTTTGGAGATGCTCCGCCAATTACTGCCGCAAACGACGATATGTTAGATGACCTTGAAGATAAGTGGAAGACTAACAATAAGCGGAAGCTGTCAGTAGGATTTGCATTAAAAGGGATCTTTACGAGTGTTCCCAGCAAATCTTTACTGATACTTGGAATCTTCGTGAGCGTTATCCATGGTCTGATAAATCCATTATTTTCTTTTGCATTTTCCAAATTGATTGTCGGCATAGTTCCTGCTGGAGATTCAATTGTCAATACCCCCCTTTGGTCTGGTGTTGTTTTAACATTAGCAATAAGTGATGGTGTTGTTTCATATTTGAAGATTGTTCTTGATATTGTCTCGGAAAGGTGGATAAGGGTGATAAGAGTAAAGGTATTCGATAATGTCATGCTGGGGGATCTCGAGTGGTTTAAACAAGATGGTGATAAGAGTGCTGAGGGTATAACAAACTTGATGATGAATGATATTGAACATGCTAGACTAATAATAACGCGGTTTTTAAGTACCCTTGCCACTGCGATTACTCTAGGGCTATGTGCAAACATGTGGGGCCTTATTTCAGGCTGGAAACTTTGTCTTGTGGGACTCTCTCTCATTCCTGGGTTTTATGTTACTTCAAGTTGGTATAAGAGACTATGCGAGAAATGGGAATCTTTGTTTCACGAACAGTCGAATGCTATGAACTCTCTTATAAGTGAAGTACTCCTCGGTATAAGGTCAATAAAAGTTTTGACGCTGGAGCGATATTTCATGGAAAAGTTTGAGGAAATTGAGTCTGTTGCAATGGAAATTTCATTTCGTAGAGCCGTTTTTACTGGCCTGGGATTCGGTGTCAACAAAGTATTTACATATGTGGCCCAGGGTCTATTATTGTGGTATGGGATGAAATTATTGTCAGTGAATGAATACACTCTAGAGCAAACCATGTTAGTGTTTACACTTTTAATATTTTCCTTAGTAACTCTAGACCAGCTGCTAGGAGGTATCCCTCAACTCAGTAATGGGTTTGAAGCTCTATCTGAACTTTTGAAGCTATTGGAATTGGCGAATGAGGAAATCCTTGAGAGCCAAGGAGAATATAACTTAAAAGTGATTGGTGGAAATATAGAATTCCGAAATGCATGCTTTTCCTATGACTGTGTAAAAGATGGCAACAGTCACTTGGTCCTTGATGGCCTCACTATGGTAATACCTGGAAGACGGGTCTCTGCGATTATAGGACCATCTGGATGCGGCAAGTCAACAATAGTTGCATTATTGACTAAGATGTACCAATTAGATTTTGGGAATATCCTAATAGACGGTATGGCCTTGAAAGACCTTTCGACACAGAGCCTGCGACAGAATTTTGCAGTAGTGAGCCAAATGCCCATAAATTTCTTTAATGGCACTATTATTGAAAATTTGAAGTATGCTTTTAATGACGTGAATATTGACGAAATGGAGCAAGTCCAGCGAATAGAAGCCCAATGTGAAGAATGCGGTATACACAGTTTCATTCATAAGGAACTTGTGGATGGCTACATGACCAACATTGGTGGTTCTAATGGTTCGGGGCAGAAGTTACTCTCTGGAGGACAATTGCAAAGATTAGGAATAGTAAGAGCACTGCTAAGGAGACCGAAGTTCCTGATAATGGATGAATGTACATCTGCGCTGGATGCAGAATCTGTTGATGCAATTAAGCAATTGATATTGAGACTGAAGGCGAGGGCGGATATCACAATAATCATCATAACACACCAACAAGAAATGATGGATATTGCCGATACTATTTTAGATATTGGAAAATATCAAACAAATTACGGAAAGACCCACTATAATTTAATCTAACCATATACACTAACTGACTAATGTGACGATCCTACAAATGTAATGTGACGTACGGAACATCAACATCTTCCCCATTGATATCTTCTACACAAACCTCGAATATGACAGTCCTAACATGAGAAGGAATAGGTTGCTTACTAACCAACTCAAGCAAGTTAGTCAAGGGCAATCCAAGCCTTTCCTTCAACTTTGCAGGTGCAAAAAAAGAAGCATACAACAAGGTGGAACCTGATGACACCATCGTTACATCAAGCCCTTCAGTCTCCTTGAAGTGATCAATAAACTGTTGAAGAGTCATATTTTCGTGAATGTCAAAACGCCCCCAAATTTTATCAACAGTTTTGTCGTTATATTTATATTTACCAGATGCAATAGGCTCCGAAAACCCAAAGAACGGTAACGCAAGATTGATAAATCCATTTTTGAAATCTTCAATGGTTCTGTTTTTACCATCAACAACCTTAGTAAGCTCTAGACAGACAAGACCAGTTACTAAAGATGTAGTAGTCGCAATAGCAGGAATGATACGGCCAGCAATAAATTTTGTTTTAGATTTATCAGAGATCTCGATTCCATAGTTTAGAGCTCGAAGGTTTGAAGCGGCTGTAATAAAATCAATATGATGATTTGTATCATCGTCCTTTTCAAACTCAGCCGGAACAAGTCTAAATCCAGCAAGGGTAGATGGTGGCGGTAAACTTTCAGCAAGCTTTTGTAGTTCGTCTTGATCGGACCCAAAACCACGTGAAGCAGCCTCTTCATCCGTTACAGGAATTTCAACACCCGAAGAGGGTACGAACGGTGGAACCTTGATGGTATCCAGTACCGCGGCATATGAATCAAAGTCAACACCCCCTTTCAGACCGTAGTTAAACGCATGCAGATTGGCAGCGGATTCAATGAAATTGAAATGTTGTTCATTATCGATGTCAAACTCAAGTGGGGAAGGTGCCCGCTTAGGTCCGCTCCAAAATGGCGACCCGGTTGAGGTAACCGCATCTGGCGGGAAGTTGTATAGTAGCTGTTGAATTTCATTATTGAACTTTCTTTCGAATTCTAAACGTGCCCAAATTATACACTCTTCAAAAGTAAGCGGCCTATTTGAAACCAAATATGAATAAATAGTTTCCAATATTCCCTTTTGGTCACCACTTTGCTTTAATGTGCTTTCGACGAAGTTAGGTTGAGAAAGGTATAAATTCACATTCTCTGCCGAATCAGTAAAATAACCCTGGAATAGACTCTTGGCCCAAGCAATCGTATGATCGATCTTATTAGGGAAACTTCGTAATGTGCATAATGGAATGCTCTTTTCTGGAGGGTCCTGACTCGAGGAATAACTTTCAGTCAAATCAGGATATACTACTTGCACATTTCCCTTTGTGCCTAACGTACCACTCTCCAGCAAGGGAAGCCTAAAAAATACACAACGCCTATCAACATAAGTTCTAGCATCGACATTGTCCAAAGCATTAGTGACAAAATCTAGCGATTTCCAAAATGCGTCGTTAAAAATGTGCTCAGTATCAGGACCAACCTTTTCACTCTTGAATTCTATTTTCCCCTCCAAGTCTGGGTTCATCTTTATAGCAGCAGCCGCAGCCACCTCAGACTTCAGCTTTCCAACATCAGTAGGTCTGAAAAGGAACTGCCGATTCAAATTGCTCTTTTCTATGGAATCATTGTCTGTGACATAGATTTTACCCTCGGGACCAGCCGCAACACCAAGCATTGCCCAGTTTTTCAACATTTCGCAACCAATAGCCCCAGAACCCACTAGAAAAACCTTAACATTTCCGAGCTTTTTGAGAAACTGCTTACCAAAGACAGCAATGTTACCGTCGTACCTACTACCAATAGGCGCAGTATCCTCCTCCGTGAGCACAACATCCTTTGGTAAACTCTCAACAGAATCAAAATAAAGCCATTGCTTTACTGGTAAAAACTTGCCTGAACAAGCTTTCAACACCTCTTGGGCAACAAGACCACCAATAACGGCATTCAGCGAAGACAAATCGCCACGGGCTTGATAAGAAAGCTCACGAATAATCTTTTCGTCAACCTCAGCATCACCCAGGACATCAGGATATTGAGCGGCTACATTCTTCGCCAGTTGCAGCAGTTGGTTGGCATCCTCTTTGTTTCTTGGACGAGGCAATTGACCGCCGTTCTTATTGGCAAATCCATGTAAAGCCAAAAATCCAATATGAAGCTGTGATGGTTTGTTCATTTTAGCAAAATCGGATACTAAGAATTCAGGCTTAGCAATCTGTTCAGCAAGAGAATCGAAATGTAACTCAACGGGCTTTTTCACTTGAGTGAACAATCCTCCCTTGACGTAGGATCCCAAACCAGAAACATCCCCAATATTGAATGTATATGGTCCACTCACTTTGACCTCCCGAGGCAACCCATCATTCAAGCCCTCAAGTCCAACGACTTCAGTGAATCGAACCCAATCACCATCTTCAAGACCGTGTCTAGTTTCATCCAATGCGGCAACAGTACCATCTTGTTCAATATCAGCTACTATTCCAGTCAAAGGTTCCTCTCCAGTAGGGTCGAAAACTTGGAAAGATGGAGTGAAATCTACAAACACCTGCCCAAACAGACCCCTGGTATCTGCAGCAATAAACTTGATTCCATTCTGATGAGTAAAGTTATTGATCTTCACCTGTAGTTCAATGTTTACTTCGGTCAATACTACCACTTGGAACTTCGAAATCAACTCTTCAGTAAGTTCACCGTCTACCACAGAGATGGGCACATATTGATTCAGCTCCGTGAGATGAGGCGCGGTAACTGCCGCTCTCGAGCTACCAACATCTGATTCCTTGAAGAAAAACTGACTTGATAAGTCAGAAATTTCAATCGGGTTTGGATCATATAAAGATATACTCTTAACTCCGGCAAGTGTGACATTCTTCGCAATCTCAGCACCCAGTCCTTTAAGACTAACTATCAACACGTTGGACTGATTCATCCTCTTCATGGCTTCTCTTCCAAGAACATAGCTACATCATTAGACAACTCAAGGAAGACGTGAATTTCAATCAAATCCCCCACTTACAGTTGACGAGAATACAGTCCCTCATCAATGCCGTCACCTTGCGTCTCAACCTCAGTCGTTCTCTCAAATAATGTTAGTCCTGCAATTCATTGCCACACCATTAAGACGATAAAATCAGACCGTTCAAAACATACCGTACTCATTTTCGCAAGATGCTTTCTAAAGACTCTATAAAAAATCTAATACCTCAATCGAAGACAAATCCCCTCACAATAAAAAGATAAATTTAAGCGCTAAATTATAAATCAAAGAATAGACAAGCACAATTACAAAACAAAGTATGGGCTATAGAAATTACTATATAGTATTATGTGCTCCAGTCTCCCATCTCAAGTCCCAAAGTTAGCCGACCCAAACCCACGCTCCATCAGAACCAGAAAAAGCTTCATGTATTTTCATAATCCATAATGAGCACACTACAAGACAGAAGGCGGATTCTCGGGCCAACAGATAATACAAAGTTACGGTATGACTACGATGCCAAAGGAGGCGTAGCACGAACAAGGGCAACTGAAGGCGCCCGGCAGAGGGCTCCTACAGAGATCGGCAAGACATTTTTCAAGCAAGGTGTAGTCTCAAATTCTACTGGGTCAGCATATATTGAGATTGGAGACATAAAATTGCAATGCTCAGTTCATGGGCCCAAGCCTATAAAAGGATCATTTCAACCTTTTTGCGAATTGACAGTTGGCGTGAAACTCTTTTCGTTTAGTAACCCAGATCAAGAAATTGACAATTCTGAGATTGAGAGAGCTATAGAATCATTTGTTAGGCCCTCTCTGATGTCCACAGTCATGGTTGAGCTATATCAGAAAAGTGCCATAAATATCGAAATCTCGGTCATTTCGCTATCAAAAAATCTATCAAGTGTCTTTGCAGCTGCTACCAATGCAGCTACCGTCGCATTAATTGATGCTGGTATTTCTTTGCGAGATATGGTAACCGCCGGTGCTGTTCTGTTAAATAGATCTTCAGGATATGCCGCATTTTATTATGACCCTGAAACTGAGGCAAATGAGAATGATCTGGAGGCAGTCGTGAGTTATATGTCTGGCCAGTCTGACCGCGTAGTGGGCGTCTGGGTGAACGGTGAAGGCATGACAGCGTCTGAGATGGACAATATTCTGGAGCATACTAAAGTCATATCACTCCAAATGCGCCGCCTATTAAATAGTGTACTGGTAGACTCCTTTAAGGCTAAAGAGAGCTCTATGCTGGGAACAGTATCCAGTTGATTACTCTATGGCTGTGTATATGTGTATATTTATGAAAAACCCTTATGCGTTACAACTGGACGTTATTATTTCGTCCCCCTCAGTCAACAGCTACGAATGGTCTCAAGACATCCTTTATTTTGATGAGTCGAATGGCCAGCTGTAATGCTTTTCCGTCGGACATAATTACTGACGGCGCCAAATCAACTCCATACGTTTCCTTTATGCAATATGATATGCGCTCTAACTCAAGCTTCTCGTAAAGAGTCCAAGGCTCTTCGATGGACGTTGGTACATCATCCGTGCAAGAGCATTTTTGAACAATTTCCAGAAGATCCTCAGCCAGGGTCTCTTTGTCGTCGGGAATATCCTTCGACGGGATCACAATCTCGAAAGGTTCGGAAATGGTTAACACAGTATGCTTCCCATTATGATGATATCGAAATTCATATAATCCGACCTCCCATGCAAGTGCACTCCCAGAAAACTCAACTTCCCCTGAGGCACCGTTGTTGGATTTAATACCAGATGTATGACTGTTGTAGCCATCTTTATCTATTCCCGACCATTTCCCACGACTGCTGATCCTAGTAACTTCTGTAGCAGAATTATTTGTGAGCTGATATAGCCCAATCCAATCCTTTTTGGAATGATTGACATCGGCAGACCATGCGACATCTAATGGAGTACCATAGAGGTACTTAGCAATCTCCTCCTCCTTGGCAGAAAACGGCTCAGTTTTGATTTTCAAACTATAGTTTGCCGGGTTCACATTGATGTCATTTGAGACCCTAACAATAGTCAGTCTTGCCGGATACTCCCTGAGAAGGATTTTAGTGTCATCTATTGGTTCCCTTATCCCACTGATATGAGGTTTTGCACGATTCAAAAAACCTTCCACAGCCACAGCAGTTTCTGAGATAACCTTTTCTATGGATCCATTGAATTGCTTGACAGTGTTCTCCAATGGAGTAAGCTTAGCTGCTTGCCTAATGGTCTTTGTAACACCTGCCTCCTCTCTTATTTGGCCACCATAAAGTTTTTGCATATGAGGTTGTTCAACAAATCGAATAAATACCATTCCGCCAAAGGTCCACATAAAGGCTAGAAATACCATGGAGGAACTATTTGTTAACAATGTAAGTCCCCATACACCAGCTATGCCAAACAAGCGTTCTGGATTATTAAGATATCTATAGATTCCAGAGTAAGTAAGTCTATGCAAAGGTTTCGCATAAAAGAAATCTCCGAAAAACCATCCATATTCTCCTAAAGACTCGTAAATAGAGAAGCTCGTCCACATTTGCAGAATTATCATCATACCACCCAGAATATATCGAAACAACCAGAAAGGCACCCCTGATGGTGAAGTCCACTGACGCAGCCCGAATACTATCAGACTGACATACGACATGACAGTACTAAGATTATACAGCACTTGCCACTGTTCATACGCATCCACAGAAGATTTCCCGAATTTTAAAAAGATCTTTGTCCAGGTTTTCGACTCGCTTTGTTTATGCAACAGGTATCCCAAGCCAAAATTGTGAAATAATCTCCAGAATAACGCTGATAGGAAGGTTATACAGTACCAGAACTTCGAATGCGGTGTAAAATATATCAGAGAAGTATTAACTGCAAGTATTAATAACAATATATCGCTTGTTCTTGTCAACGTGAATCCTTTCAATATCAACAGAGCGGGCCTTGCGTGTCCGGACTCCTCATCTGGCTGATAATCTAATGAACCCGGGCCAGAAGAATTCGAAGATGAAGTCGATATTTGAGAATTGGCCCTTTTAGGTGCCGGAGAATTGTAGGTCTTTTCAATATGAGGGTTTTCGACAATAATCAGAAACGCAAATTGTGCTGCATGGGCCAATACAGACGCTAAGAATAAGACATAGCTAGCCGCCATCAGCGAAATCCCATAGAATCCGGCATACCCTATAGAATACATTGGATGAGGAGCCATCTCAAACACACCATCAAATGTTAAATTCAAATCTTCTAAGAAGAAGAAATCTCCCCAATACCAAGCATAGTCCTTTACAACTCTATGAGCATCTATTTTCACCCATAAATTGAAAAGAAACAGGATAATGCCTGCAGTCCATCTGCCAATTACAATCGGCCATGAATGAGAAGTTTTTGAGGCACAACTCAAAGCCAAGAGCATGTAACATGTGAAATCGCTCATAAGAACAAGATCCACCAAATCCCGGAAAAGAAGCCAGGTATTATACTCGAGTGGAGCCTTGTAGAAATCGTAATCTTCTCCAAGCTTCCCAGTAAGATCTTTTCTGATCAGCCGGTGAAGCATGGAGTCAGACTTCTCAAATATTTTATACTCGCTAGCCCAGCGGGTCAATTGCTTGTAATTTGACTGACTTGATAGAAGCCACCCTAGACCAGCATTATATCCTGCTCGCCAGAAGGCGAAAAGAAAAAAGAATACGGGTACCCTAAAACTGCTAGGGAGACACGCATATAGTACGCAATATGATAATAGAATCCCCACAATTGTAACATCTGATATGGATTTTTTGACTCGAGGATCTAAAAGATTCGTAACCATATCATGAGTCTCCGGAACATCAAAAACCATTCCACCTGGCGTCTTTCCGGTAACCTTGAGAGCGCTTTTTGCATGTGGCGCTATTCTTCCCGCTGAATCCTTATCATTCGTAGATACAGTGCGTGGTTTAGCAATTGTATCAGCATACTTCACAGAGGAAGAAACCGCCTCCACAGTCATTGCTAGTTTTGATAACCCGAGGAAAGCAGAGTTTATACAAAGAGTGAAATGGATCTCTATACGTATTTCAAGGGTGCTATTTAACTAGACGTCTTCTTCACATGCAAATTGTTGGGCTTATTCCGCAGATCATTAAATTAAACCCTTACCCAGATAAATGCGATTAGGAAAGAATCTCATAGATAGAACTGAAAGAACGGATATGTATAATCATTTCAATTAATGCCATTATGAACGACTAATCAGATTTACTATCATATCTCTACGTAATGTTTGGACCTTCCGAATTTAGATCGCAGACCAATCATTCTGCATCAGAGATTCTCCTCTGGAAAACCGACCAAATTAGGTTTATCGTAAATCATCATGATTACTTGTGATTTGGCGTGGGAGATTGATAAATAGGTGAGCAGAACAAATTAGGGCTATGCCCTAATCCCCTTACATCGCCACAGTCACAGAATTGTAGGTTTTCTTTCCACCCAACACACCAAAACCTCAGAGTGACGAAAATACACTCACTCATTTTGATTTATTGATATCCGACCTTCAGTCAAACTAAATTAATAATGGCCACCGAATTAACAGTTCAGTCCGAAAGAGCTTTCCAAAAGGTACGAATCTAGCATGAGAAATAGTTTGTGATCCAAGTATCGACTGTTGAAACCTCCCTATAAAGCCTTGTATACCCTTTATTCGAAAAACGCTACTTGATATAAAGTTCAACCAGCTTCTGTATACCTAAGGCTATAGGGACGGTTAAAGATTGATTTTCACACTTCTTCTCATTACGAACGACCGGCTAACTTCTTAGCAACCTCACATTTTCCAAAACGTCAAGTCTAAGGTCAACCGAAAGACCAAGAGATGGTATAAGGATGTTGGACTTGGGTTCAAGACCCCGAGTGAAGCTATCCAGGGTTCTTACATCGACAAAAAGTGCCCATTTGTAGGTTTAATCTCTATTAGAGGAAAGATCCTGACCGGTACTGTTGTCTCCGCCAAGATGCACCGTACTGTCATTTTGAGACGTGATTATCTTCACTACGTCCCTAAGTACAACCGTTACGAGAAACGTCATAAGAATCTTGCGGCTCATGTTTCGCCTGCTTTCCGTGTCAGTGAGGGTGATGTTGTCACTGTTGGTCAGTGCCGTCCTATCTCTAAGACTGTTCGATTCAATGTCCTGAGAGTTGCAGCAGCAGCTTCCACTGGTAAGAAGCAGTTCTCTAAGTTTTAGGCAAACCATAAAAGACATACATATATACATCTATATGATACACGATAAAAAATATTGCTGACTCACTTGTGTACACGATTATCTATTTGTTTGTAAATTAAATTGGAATGTTATTCTAGAAAATATAAAAAGGTACATACATACAGTCATCTTGGATAAATCATCATATTTAGGAAAACTCGTTCTCCTCCCAGGATCGCTCTTCTGTAAATCCATCAGAGTTCTGGTCATGGGAGTCCTCCGTCCGCCTCCTACTTTGACGCGGTTCGTTTGATTCGGCAGACGCATTGCTTTCCTGGTTGTCTGCATCTTTTCGGTCGTTGCCATACTTAGAATCGGAGCTATCAGTCTTCTCACTAGTTTTATCATCTAAAGGTTCATTAGATTGTTCGTTCACCAACTGTTTGAAATGACCTTCTATATCAGAGTCGTCACCCTTCGTTGAAGAGGGATTCTCATATCTAAGGAGCCTCTCTTCTTCTGGCTTCTTCATTAGCGAACGGAAAATTTCCTCTAGAATATCAGAATGACCCTTATTTTCATGATCATCGACTGCAAGCTTTAGCCGATTGAACATGGCTGCAACATCAACCTTGTCGAACAGCCCATTTCCAACCCGTTGAGAAACTGCTTCCCAATCTACATAAGATTCACCCGATACATTTAATGATCTTAGTTCATTAATAATCGCAAGTTGATCACCGACCAGCATCTTATCTGTCTTGTCGGCAGGTGCGCGCTTGCTCATCTTATTCCACTTGTACCTACACTGTATGCGAGAACGAGTTCCACCCATTCTTTCACTAACAAGAGTCCAATTAACATCATGGCTAGGATCCTCATTCATCATCTCACTCACAACGCGAGTTAATTCATCCTCTTCGGCAGTACTCCACTTATTCTGCACTCGTTTATCACCGCACTTCACATAGTTACGCCACCTATCACGACAGTCTTCAGGCATCCGGCCCATGATAATTCCTATTGCCTTCCACTGAGCACCCTTCAGCTTTACCAATTCGCCAAGCTGGTAATCTTCGGACGGGCTCCATTTACCGCGGACATTAAAAACATGATATGCCCGTCTAACATGCTTGTAAACACTCGCCCTAGTTCTCATGGGAAGCACCGCAGCCACTTCGTCCCAGAAATTATCCTTTCGTCGCTCGCTCGACCAGACTCGCTGGCAAATTTCCTCATGTGTCATTTTGTGCCTTCTGCTATATTCTAGCATACACGCCTCTAGATTCTCACTTTCTTTTTCAGTGAAGGAACCCCCAGTTTCTGAACCATCCCCCGTCCAGGCAGTACGCTTACTTAGTCGTCGAGGCGGAAAACCGAGTTCTCCAGATTCTGTCTTCGCTACAGGAGATTCTATGTATTCCTCTTCAGCTGGTTCCTGATCTTGAGGCTTCGGTGGCTCTTGTGGAAGCGAAAGCGCGATTTGTGAAGCGTGGAGAACAGCCGCTTGAACAAGCTCGCGCTGTGCCTCCTGATTCGAATCATCGATATGCTCGAGCGCAGGGTCTACATTACTAGACGTGGCCATTTTAGTTCCACGCTTCTTTCGTTTACCCGTGCCACCCGTTGCACCTGCGCTCGGCTGTACCGGACCATGTCCCTGTTCAGTATTAAAAATACTCTCGCTGCCGTCATGGTCGCCATCATCAACATGCGGCGGTTGGCTTGAACCAGAAGTAACCTCGGTTATATCCTCCGCGAGAAACTTCTGCCATTGCTGAGTTCCGAAAAAATCACTTAGGTTAGGTATTTCAGTTCTTTTGTCACCATCCTGAGTCAATGATCCTCCAACAAGTCTCATAACGTCAGCCTCAACGTTTGAAACATCCCTGTATTCCCCCTTTTGAAGACCACCAATCTCATGAATAGTACCATCGTCTTCGTTTAATTCCTCGTCAATCAATGAGGGATTCTCGACTTCTGAACTGGTCTTGACCTTCTTTTTCCCGCTCTTCTCAGCCTTGGCCTCTCGCTTCCTCTTACTCCTGCTACCTTTCTTCTTCTTCTTTTCTTTAGAATCGTTACCAAGTTCCAATAACGCCTGTGCGCCCCCAAGCTCTTCCTTCTCTGATTCAACATTTTCATCGTCGTTCTCGATATGGGCATTATCATTATGTGACGCGACTTCTTGACTATCGTCCTCCGCAGTAATCGTCTCAGAAACTGCGCCTGAAAACCCCCACCTGGAGGACACTTTCGACAAGATGCTATTCATATTCCAATGACAGTACCAGTCTGCTCAAAGAAAGACGTTTCGATTTCGCGAAGCTCGAACGTTTTGCTTGGTCTATTTACCAGTTAATAAACATGCCTTATTTCATACGTGAAACCCGATTGACATTGTTACTCTTTTTTGCCACCTTTGAGTAGTGCGTGATGGCGAGATGGTAACGAAGACGTTTAGGGACAAACACATGAAGAACACGATAATTGATTACCTTACCTCTTTTGACTAAACGATGGATTGATGATTTTAATATTAGCCAAATAACCCTCTCGAACGTGAGGTTTGTGTGTTGAAATCCGGGTGATGTGCTAAACAGCTAGACACCCACCCAGGAAAAGATTTTTTGACTATTGGCAGCGGAGGTTAGGGCATGCATAAGATAGGATATGATCGGCAGAACCGTTCTATTGAAAAATAATTTATGAGCTTTCTATCAACATCTAATGACGACTTCGAGTAAGGTCTCGCATGCCAAACGGGCCGTGGAGGCTCTTCTGGGGAGGGTTGAAGGTGAAAGCGGTATATATCTTCAGATCACTCTGTTGGAGCCTTTGGTTAATCGTAAGAATCCGGTACCGGTGCTAATATACCTGCCGAAAAGGTTCCAAAAGGCTTCTTCGTTGTCGATATGTCTTGTAGTCAAAGATCCACAGCAGAAATATAGAGATCATCTTCTGGCGGAGGATGCTGCTACATCTGAAATGTTTTCCGAGATCATATCAGTGCGCAAGCTCAAGTCCAAGCTCAAAACCAAGGAGTCTTTGAAGAAGTATGCCGAACGCTTTGATATGATAGTAGCCGATGATAAGGTTATTCAACTACTACCTCCAATACTGGGGGCCGGGTTCTATAAGAGTGCAAAGCTTATGCCTATTCCGATAGCCATTTCTTCCATCTCGAAAGAGGCACCCATCGACCCAAAAGTGGTAAAATATCAGCTCAAAAGGATAACTAAATCAGCTAGCATGGCCCTTGTCCCGGGTACCTGTCTTTCGGTGTTGATAGGCAACACTTCGATGCCAATTGAGGATCTGGTGGCTAACATAGAGGCTGCCGCGGACCTAATTATCACAAGATGCATCCCCACGAACTGGGGAAACGTACACGGCGTCCATATCAAGACCGCCGATAGCGCTAGTCTACCTATTTATACAGAATCTTAATGACGTTTTAGTAAGTTCTCTTATCAAGGTCGTAAGTCGACACTCTTATCAGAGTCTTATCTGTATGTTTATTACTCCCTTCTCCCCAACCTTTCTGATATTGAGCATCAAAAATGGGCGAAGGCATTGTAATTCTAGGGTAAGCTTACCAGCATAATTTAGCATCTAGCTTTCTTTCTTATGTGGATTAACGTAGACTAGATCAGGGATTATTGGTCTATATACCGCGCTACTGCTTTGCAGGCAGGATAGAGGAAATGATCTTACTGTCATCGCCGAGCACTTGCCCGGAGACCAGTCGATCAAGTACACCTCACCCTGGGCCGGTGCTAACTTCTCTATGATATCCGCAGACGACGATGCCTCTTTGGAGTACGACCGGTTGTCGTTTTTAAACCTAGCCGAGCTTTTCAAGCTCTTCGGCAGAGATGCCGGGCTCGCGCGTTTACCGACGAGCGAATACTTCGTAACTCCTCCTTCGCAACGAAAAATCGATTCTATAAAGTCGTATATTCCTGATGTAAGTCCAGCTCATACTTTCATTGTGAGGTTATCTACTGGTTTAACTGTTTTAGTTCAAGGTTATCCCCAAAAGCGGGCTCCCCAAAGGCGCCGAGTTTGGAATTTCCTATACTACCTATAACTTCAACCCGCCAAAGTTCTTGAACTTCCTACGGTCTTATCTGACAGACCATGGGGTAACATTCATTCGTCGAAGAGTCGCAAATGTCTCTGAAGCGTTTTTGTCTCCTTTCACTCGAGTGGTTTTCAATTGTGCAGGCATCGGCGCCCGCCATCTTGGCGGAGTAAACGACACAAAAGTCCATCCTGCTCGAGGTCAAGTCGTGGTTGTGCATGCTAAGCATATCCACGAAAACAGGAACTTCGTCGAAAAGGACCACCTGACATACATAATTCCAAGACCCTATTCCGGGGGCCATGTTGTTCTGGGAGGCTACTATCAAGTGGACAATTGGACCGCTGACACTTTCAACTACGAAACAGCGTCAATTCTTGATCGTACTATCAAGCTATTCCCCGAGCTTGCTAAGGACGGTGCCAGACCTACTATTATTCGAGAAGCCGCGGGTCTGCGTCCTCTACGAACCGGTGGAGCCCGAATCGAGAAAGAAACTCTGCCGAACGGGAAGCTAATAATCCACAACTATGGCGCTGGAGGAACAGGGTACCAGAGTGGATACGGTATGGCACTGAGAGCTATCTCGCTTTTAAAGGACTCAAAGCTCTAAGCTCGTTGAGCATTTTTAACTAAAGATTCTGGGAATGAAGATCTAAACTTTGAGATTTTGTTTTGTTTCTAGATGTGCTGATCCATGTGGGATCGTCGATGGGATGACGACGGTTTTATTCATCGATTTGTAATCGCAGGTCTGATCATAGTATAAATTTCAAGATTAGAACGTTCACAGTTCAGATACTGATATGCACACTTGCAGACAGGTAATTCTCTGGATAATATTTTCAACAACACTAGCAATTTATTATTTGGAAATGATCAAGGACGATATCAAGCTTCCGGTGTACTTCCTGAGCCATGGTGGCCCCACATTCATGTACCCTGAAATCGAGATGGGAGGTGACTTGGGGGCTTATAACGAGATAAGAAAGATCGGCGCCCATATCAAAAACGATATCAAACCGAAAGCTATAATTTGTGTATCTGCACACTGGCAGTCGAGAAAAGGTCCCGACCACGTAGAGGTCAATACGGCAGGGGACAAAGAGGAGAACAGTCTCATCTACGACTTTTATGGATTTCCTGACCACATGTACAAAGAGAAGTTCAGATCCAGATACTCTTTGAATCTGGCCTCGGATATTGTTACTAAACTTTCAGGCGCGGGGTTTAACTCGTCACTTACTGCTAGAGGTTTAGATCATGGGGTATGGGTTCCGTTTAAAGTTGCATTTTCAGCAAATAAATCGCCAGATGAAGCATGGGATTTGGATATTCCTCTTGTCCAAGTGAGTCTTCCCGGATCTAGTTCATTTGAAATGTCTTGGAGGCTAGGAGAGGTTTTGGAACAGTATCGTTCCGATGCTGTAGTTATAGTTTCGGGAATGACCGTCCACAACCTTAGAGACTTCTTCTCCGGCGGAGCTGTCGCGACTGAATATACTAAAGAATTCGATGAAAGGCTTAAGAGTTCGTTAGAGTCGTCTGATGACAGGTTGGAGGCACTAAAGACTCTTGAATCCGCTGAAGGCATAGCGCTTTTCCGAAGTTCCCATCCTACGCCAGAACATTTGCTGCCGGTGGTAGTTGGAGCCGGGGCTGCATCACGGGAACAAGTGAAGCGTCTGTACACTAGCCATCATCCCGGTATGGCCTGGGGAATATATATGTTTGGTTCAGATAAATAACGTAGATTACGTAAGGGATATTTATTAGCATTTGTCACTGTCTCCCAAAACATTGAAGATCGACTCTAACCGAGAAAACTAGTTCAGCGTTTAATCAAGAATATGATTGATTTAGACAAATATGCGAAACCTAACAAAAGCTACTATATTGCCATAGGATTAGAGGGGTCAGCAAATAAGCTGGCAGTAGGCATTATCAAGCATGGGCTTGGTCAACTAGGCACTGAAAACAGAGCAGAAGTACTGGCAAATATCCGGGATACATACATAACTCCTCCAGGAGAAGGCTTTTTACCTCGAGATACTGCTAGGCACCATCGTAACTGGGCCGTTAGGTTAATAAAGCGGTCGCTGAAAGAGAGCGGTGTCTCTATAGACGAGATCGATTGCATATGCTTCACTCAGGGACCGGGGATGGGTGCTCCGCTCCAGAGTGTGGTAATAGCTGCCAGAGCTATAAGCCTTATGTGGGGAAAGCCACTAGTAGGTGTCAACCACTGTATTGGTCATATTGAGATGGGTAGGGAGATTACAGGTGCCGATAATCCCGTTGTTCTGTATGTCTCTGGAGGAAATACCCAGGTAATCGCATACTCGCACCAGAGGTATAGAATATTTGGCGAAACGCTCGACATAGCGGTTGGAAACTGCCTGGATCGGTTTGCTAGGACGTTGCAGATCTCTAACGATCCTAGCCCGGGATATAACATTGAGCAGCTGGCGCGGAAGTATGTCGCCGAACTGATTTGGCTCGTTTCAGTCTTGTTATTGATATCTAACGGTTTAGGGGTACTAATTACGTTCCTTTGCCTTATACAGTAAAGGGAATGGATGTTTCCATGTCTGGAATACTTGCATTTATCGATGGGCTTGCTGCTGATTTGAGCAATGGCAAGAACACGAAGGCTCTCTTGACAGAATCCGGGGAAAAATTTACCGTCAACGACTTGTGCTTTTCTCTACAGGAGACGATATTTGCCATGCTAGTAGAGATAACTGAACGGGCTATGGCCCATGTCAATTCGAATCAGGTATTGATTGTCGGCGGAGTGGGATCGAATGAAAGACTGCAACAGATGATGGGAATAATGGCAAGAGATCGTGGTGGTAGCATATTTGCTACTGACGAGCGCTTCTGCATAGATAACGGAATAATGATAGCTCACGCCGGCTTACTCGGTTATAGGACAGGATACCGTACAGATATCAATGATTCTGTATGTACCCAAAGGTTCAGGACTGATGAGGTATTCGTCGCGTGGAGATCTTGAATGTTTTAATGCAATAATGCTATAAATAATGGACTTATCACAAGGCACTTTCTACCAAGACTGATTCGACCGCCGATACGGTTTCAGCGACAGATTCGATAATAGACTCAGCAATCACTTCGACGACTGACTCCGTGAAGGCCTCGGTGGGTAACACAGATTCAGAAACCAAAGACGAAACAGAGCTCGTCTGGGTGCTACTCTTAGAAGAAAATATCGAAAATATTCTGAAAAGCTTCCCTAGCGACCACAACAGAAGCATTATTGGCGCTTTCAATAAGCGTCTCCAAAGGACCCACGCTAATGCAGCACCTAGAAACGAAAGCGAAGATAGCATATATATACGGTCCCATTTATCGGCCTGTTCCAGGTGACGCACCAGTCTCTGCGACCCATTGAGCATCATGTCAAACGCAGTATACTTTTTTTCCAGTTCCCGAAGAGACTTAGTCGAGTAGTCCAGCTCCTCTATATTCAGAGATGATTTCATGACTTCAGTTTGGGCCATTTGGTGCACTCGCCGCAGCGTTGTCGTAATATCCTCGGATTTTCCTACTAGTATCTCCTGTCTACCCACATCTTTTTTGTCTATTGCGTTTTCGCTGCTTCTATTCGCAAATAGCCTTTCTCTTTCACTCTTCCAGTTGAGTTCGGCATTTTTCTTCGATTGAATCTGGGCTTTCCGAAATCGATCCTTAGCACTACTTGTTAACGGCAGCTCTACCTTTACGTCTACAGTAGCCATCTACTTACAGTTTCATGTTCTCCTTCAACCTATCTAAGGAAACGAGGTCTCTCTTTTTCGCATTTAAATCAAACTCGTCTTCAATCAGATAAGCAGTGGATTCAATTCCAGCGGCATACTCTTTTAGTCTCGACTGTATAACATCAACAAGCTCGTGTCTATGAGCCCCCGTATCAGCGAACTTATGTAATCTATCTATCAACTCTATCAAAGCGTGGTACGAGCTTTGAAGCCGTCTGATTTCGGTGTCTGAACTCATTGAAATTTGGTTAGGATGATGTGTTAGACTCGACTGTTTTCCCAGCCCTTATTTATTAACGTTTCTCATCATCGTTTTAGAACATCTTAATTTTAGACGCCGAATATGGACTTTCATTTACAAAAGATCAACGAATGTTCCAAATCAATTCGATCATTACAATTTGACAAACCTGGGAAGTTCTCGAACTCTATCGTACTGAGGCCCGATATAACGTCCCTGATTCAAGATACTGATCAGCAAGATCATGCTTTGTTTACGATCCAATCCACGCGCATCTCGCGTAAGAAATCTGAAAAAACAAGCCAATTGCTCTACGACAACCCCATGAATGATCGTGACGAGTGGAACGTCGATGCCCTTTGTGCAGGCGCCGAGAAACTAGTTGCAATATTCCCTAGAGAAGGTATTCATGAAAGGCTGGCATACTACAGATCTCAATGGGATGATCTTAATAGGACGGTGCTGGACTATGAAGAACTGGTGGAGAATCAGCGCCAGGAACTACTACGCTTCACGTCGTCGCTTGAAAGCCGTTCTTTCGATGAGGATCGTGATGACGCTGATCGAGTGGCCGCTGCAATAGAACGAACAGAACAAGAGATCCGAAAACTCGAACAAGAGGTAGAGTTGAGACAAAATGAGGTACGTTTATTAGTCTGTTGAGAGATATTTTACGCGAGAGAAAGCTTTACAAAGTACGGGGATTTAGTAACAAAAAACTTAGCTCGGAAACCTTGGAAAACCTGGAATAAACTGATAAATCCGCGAACATTAGTTCTGACCCTGGTGTCCCTGAAGGCGTGCTAACTGTTCCATAATATTCTGAACCTGCTGCGTGGACTGGCCTCCAAAGCTTTCTGTGTTGTGCACAGGTGGTGGTTGAGAGTACGGCATGTAGGTCTGAGGCTGTTGTGTGGGAAGATTGGGGTACGACGCCGGATAGCCGCTCGGGGAGCCAGGAAGAGCCGCTGCACCTGCGGCGTATTGAGGAGGTGCAGGAACCCCGCCATACGGTGGATATGCTAAGCCCGGCGTTGACAAGGCCTGTTGCTGTTGGAGGGCTGCAACAACCTTCTGCAGAGACGAGGGATCCATGTTTCGTAGAGTACCTAAAAGCGCCGCTGTAGGATCTTGTGTCGGTGGGATATTAGTCGTTGGAGGGGCTGCTCCTGAGGGCTTTCCGATGTCGAATCCCTGGTTGGAATAGTGGTTAGTGCTCTGCGATGGTGGGGGGCCCTGCGGTCTGCCCTGCTGTCGCTTGATTCGGCTGATTAGCTCCACCGCAACCTGTAAGTTGATCTTTAAATACTCGTCAAACCGGACATTGTTTCCAGAGCCACGGTCAAATACCTGTATATTGACCTGGCCTGTCGCCTGTAAAGAGTTATCCAGTGTGACCACGCCGTGGACACCTTCATAGACCATTTGCTGGATGGCGGCTCGCAGAGGAACACGGGAAGAAAGTTCCTCAATCTCAACAGAAATTCCTGCATCCCTGAACCCTTTCTCCACATAGTGGATGTAGGAATTGTTCAGTCTGTCAAGTAAGAATATCTGGCAATCAGGAATTCGGTGCCGGGGGTTTTGCGGCAGGCCATAATCTCTATCTCTTGGTGGTGAAGGAGATCTATCGTGGAACCTTCGAGGAGGAGAGTTTCTTCTGTTGTCACGGCCTTTTTGGCCGCCACGGGCTCGACCGTTGCGGTCTCGGTCACGCCCTCCTCTTCGTGGAGAGCTGGATCGATTCCGCTTATTCGATTCACGCTTTGCGGATTGAGGTTTGGAAACTTCCAGATCTAAAAAAGTTAGTTGAACTTCTAAACAAAGCTCGACGCATTCTTATATGAGACATACGAAGATAGTTGCCGCGCAACGGGATAGTTTTCTCAACTTCAATCGCACGGGCACAGCTATCAGCAGAAAAGAACTGGACAAATCCATAAGCCTGCTTCATAGATATCTGGGCGATTCTGCCGTATTTGTTATAGATTTTGAAAAGCTGAGCCTTTGTAATCCTTCCACTAGGCAAATTGCCTACAAACAGCCTGGAGCCGTGACCGAACCTGTCCCACTGACCGCTGGAGACATATTCTTGCTCGGTTCTTAGAAACTCCTCGTAGGCCTGGGATTCTTCTTCGGTGAAGGGTCTATCTATATCATCGTCTGTGCGAGACTGTTTCGGGGTATTTACATTTCCGATCGTGGAAAGTAGCTTATTCAAGTCGACCGGATATGAGGTGGAAGATGATGACTCTGCGGACGCATTCGCCGACGAGTCTACTGGAGGCACAGCCACGTCGGAGATTGGAACGCCAGATTTCGAAGCGTACTCGGCAAGAACAGACTGGAGAAGGACATCTGGAGTGGGATCTTTGGATACAACCGCCGGCGGCACGTTGCTTTCGGGTAAACTACTTTCAGGGTCGTAATCATCGTCGTCCTCGTCCTCGTCAGCACTATTGTCACGTTGCACATCGTTTCCATTAGTACTAGGGTTGCTTTCTGCGGTATTTTTGCCTTGGTCTTGGTCTTGATTTTGATTTTGGCTTTGTTCGGCTTCGTTACCCTCGTGGTTTGCTTCGCTTACGCTGGACGTAGTTAATGGATCAACACTACTATCCGGTGGAAGGGTAGGAGAAGAGTCCTCAACCGGAGCATCAGGTTTCTGGACCTCTTCTTGTTGATTTTCGTCGCTACTTTGGCTCCGTGATGCCACCTCACGATCAATAGCTGGGTCTACTTCAGATTGGGGATTTAGAGGTTCTGACTCTTCTTTGTCAGTTTTGTCATTGTTTTCAAGTCGAGCAATAGACTCATCATCGGCTTCACTCATTTCGCGCTTGGTTAAAAAACTTTTCGGTTGATAATGCTGAAAAATTTACTTTTCGTCTTGTGTGTAGGAGATTTCTGAGGCGATGTCGAAAAGAGAAATGAAATAGTACAGTAAGTAGAACTTTGTTCCAGGGTTTTTGTCCCACACAAAGTAACAACCTAACTGGGCAATTTCCATACTAGTATCTACATTTATTTGTACTCGGTGGTTATTGATCTGGGCTGGAACTTTTTCAACAGAAAGTGAGGAGAGGAAGAGGCAAATGAGAAATGTCAAGGCAGGGTCATGCTGAGAAAGATACTTTCTCGTCTACAATTGCGGCTACCAATAGTAATCTGTCTAAACTGTCTCTGGCGGTGACTTCAACCGCCTCGACTTTCGTTTCGTCAACGTATGGAGACTTGTCGCATACGCCGTATCATGCGGCAATGACAGACATAGCGCGGAGACCGGCATTCCAAAAGCGCATGTTTTCATTTACCTCCAAAAAAGCTCCTTCCGAGCTAGTAAAGTCCTCATTGTCCAGTAATGAGATTAAATTTCGTGCAGTGACGGCAATTCCTGCCGAGCTTCTGCAAGATATCCCAGAGGATACCAACAAGTTCTCGTTGTTCCAGGGCTTCCAGGCGTCTAAGGAAACAGAAGATATCGGAAATGAGAAGCTGCGACTTACGAATGATAATACCCATACTAAGGCCGAGCTTCTCAGTGAGAAGGAGTATATTGCTCATCGTTTGGATCTCTTAGAGATCAGAAAGGATCTTGCCAGTAATGAAATTAAGGAAATTGATTCTAGAATCGAGCATCTAAACCGCATGAGGTCCATCGTTTTTTCACGAGTGGCGAATCTTGAACAAGAAGAGCTGCAGTTGGAACAAACTCTATACCAAGTTTCCTCAAAACTGAACTCCATCCAAGAGGATGAAGACGATGAGTCAGAGGAGTTTGAAACGCCAAATGGAACTCTAAGTGTTGATTCTTCTAAATCAGAAATAGAGGATGCCACAGGCTTTTTATCTCAGAGTGTTTATGGGAAGCTACAAGAGACAGCAAATAGGCCGAAGAAAATACGAAGGGCGTCGTCGTCTAGAAGGAAAACTATGCCCACCCTGCAGCAATTCTATACTCCAGGTGTGGAAATACGGACTATCGAAGCGCATTCAGAGGCAATCACAGCTTTCGATTTCGACATTCCCTTTGGCACTATGGTTTCAGCTGCTTTGGACGATACTGTGAAAGTCTGGGACTTGAGCAGGGGTCAGCAGATTGGCGAGCTCACTGGTCATAAGGCGTCCGTTATGTGCCTGCAGATGGAAGATAACCTGGTTGCCACTGGATCGACTGATGCTACGATTCGGCTGTGGGATATAACGAAGGAGGATGATCCATTTTTAGAGAGTTTTGAAGCTCATCTGGGCGAGATCACCGCTTTAAATATTCATGATAATACGCTGGTTACCGGTTCAGAAGATAAAACGATCAGACAGTGGGATCTACAGACTGGCAAGTGCCTTCAGACTCTCGACGTGCTTTGGGCAGCCGCCCAAAGCTCTGCCCAACCATTCAAAAGCAATGCGAAATGGCGGAGATCTACAATGGTTGGCGGCGACAGTAGTAATTTTGTAGGTGCTTTGCAGTGCTTCGATGCCGCACTGGCTACTGGCACAGCAGATGGAGTAGTGAGGCTGTGGGATTTACGGAGTGGGCAGGTCCATCGCTCACTGATTGGCCATACTGGAGCTGTAACATGTTTACAGTTTGATGACGTTCACCTAGCTACAGGCAGTACCGACAGGAGCATACGAATCTGGGATCTGAGAACTGGAAGTATCTTTGACGCATTTGCATACGACAATCCCATCACTTCTCTGCATTTTGACAGTCGTCGAATAGTCTCCGCCAATTGCGAGAACACTGTAAAGGTATACGACAGAGAGATCGAGAGGCACTGGACTTGTGGTGCTGGCGAAACAGATGAAAACGCCAGTATCGTCAACGCCGTACGGTTTAGAGAAGGTTATATGATTGAAGGTAGAGAAGATGGCAAAATCGGGGCATGGGCATGTTAAAAACAAAAAACACCGTACTGTATATAAGAAAAAAAAGTATTCCTTTGCATCCCTCATAAAAGCAAAGATAAGCAAGTGATTCATTATAAAATGTGGATTAGAAATCTCGAAATATAGCAAGATAAATATGGAGTGGTGAATGATATGATATATGCATGATAAGATTGAATGACGAAACCGGATCAATCTGTTATAAAAAATGTGAATCTGGTCGAGCAATTGTTAAAATTTCAGCTGTCCTTCTTAACAATGATAGGCTTTCCGTCCCATCGTTCTGCACCTTGCCGCAGCGTCTTAGTATCGGTTTCTGAGTTGGATTCATTTGAACTCGATATGCTTGTCTTCGCCGGACACGGCAGTAGCTGGGGACTGGCCACGGTCAGAATTGCTATGATGAAAGTTGTCGAGAACAATGATGTCGTCAGCCGCGATCTTGCAGCAGCTTTTATATGCATTTTGTTTAATGAAGTTTATTGTTCATCAATTGAACAATTTATTTAATTTGTTGAGCTTTTATTCCTTTCCAAGTTTTGATTTTCATGATCTGATTTTTATGTCTGAAATCCCTCGTTCGTGATTGGCTAATATTCCCACACCTCCCAAAAGTTTAATATGTAAACGGCTGAGAATGAAATGATCGATCGAAATTGAGTTTAACTTTGCCAACTGTGACGACGCCTTTTTGATCTATATACATATATATATATATATATATATCTTTAGAATACTAACGAGGTCTTGCTCCCTGTAATGCTCTCTGAGGGGCGCCCTGCGGCATAGGAGGGCCAGTCTGTGGAGCTGCACTTTCCTCGTTTTTAACAGTTTCGTCTACTGATAAAATCAGACAAGCAGCCTCAGTAGCGGATTGAAAAGCATTGATTTTGACCAAAGCAGGCTCCCATACAAACTTTTTGAAATTATCTGCGACATCTCCGCTTTCAAAATCCACGCCAGCCCATATATCTCCCTTAGCATGTCTCATTCTAAGTTTATTCAGAATGTCCGTGCCATCAAAACCAGCATTATCACAGAGCTGTCGAGGAATAACCTCTAAGGCTCGTGCGAATGCAGCCACAATCAACTGTTGTTTGCCAGGAATTGTCTTCGAGTATTCTCTGAGATGCTTGGAAACCTCCATCTCACAAGCACCTCCTCCGGCAACAACAACATTGTTCTTTACGGCCCGCTTGACAATCATAATGGCATCATGAAGCGATCTTTCTACTTCGGCAATGAACTGATCTGAACCACCACGAAGCACTAACGTACAGGTCTTAGCCTTGGGACATCCAGTAAATAAATTGTATCTTTCTCCTCCAATCTGCCTCTCTTCGAATCTGTCACAGGTTCCAATATGTGCAGGCAAAATGTCAGAACAGGTTGACTGGATGCTTCCGCCTACCGCCTCTACAACACGATTCATATCGTCACTTGGAACTCTCCCGGCACAGAAAATATCTCTATCTGCAAAGTACTGCGTAGCTAAATCTCCAATAGGAAGCTTTGATAAAACGATTTGAGCTCCAGTCGCCTCTATCGCTTCGAGCTTGTTATAGATAATCTGCCACTCTGCATCAACCACCGCTTGATATTCAGAAACGTGATCCACACGTACCTCAGCATTGTCCTTTTCGGCTTTAAGCTCAAGCTCAACATTTAGGCATACAATCTTCGGATTATCAAACTTCTTAGGCTGTTGCTCGAATCCAGCGTATGCAAAAGTCTTTTTGAAGGCCACTCCATCAACAAATAGCGTGTCTTCGATAGCTCCTCCGGGCACCTTTTTCATAGCAATGAACTTTTCATTGAGATCTTCCTGATCCAGAGTCAGTACTGCATCTACTACCATCTTGGTAAAAAATTTCGAATTATTGTGAATCAATTTTGAAGACATTGCTGTCGAGGCGCATCTCTCCAATAAATCTCTAAAATCCTCCTCATTCTTCCTTTCAACCGTCACAGCAATCTCGCGAACTTTCTCAACTGCCTTCTTCACAGCTATTTTGAACCCCTTGTTGATAGTTTGCGAAGACACGTTCTCTTCAACAAATCCTTTACTTTCCTTTAAAAGTTCACCTGCTAAAATTGTTACAGAAGTTGTACCATCACCCACTTCTGCATCCTGGGATCTGGATATATCAACTAGAACCTTAGCCGCAGGGTGGACAACGTCCAGTAGCTTTAAGATCGTTGCACCATCGTTAGAAATCGTCGTCTCGCCATTTCCTCCAACGATCAGAATGTCGGAGCCAAGAGGGCCCAATGTTGGGCGAAGGGTGTCTTGAATAGCTATACAAGCATTGATATTACTTATAACTTGTCCTCGGCCTTGAGATGTATCAGTACCTTCCTTAAGCACGACCACTGTTGGAGTTTGCCCTCCGAAGTTCATATTATTTGTTTTCGCTGTGAAATTTCAAGGGTAGAGAATGCTTTAGATTCTCTTCCACGATTTTCTTTACCCAACTTTACGTGACAAATCTCAGTACAGCGAAACACTATCATATTAAGTAGTACCATATATTAGTTCCCCGAGCATAATAGACTAAAACAAATTCTAAGTAAAAAACGATATTAATATGCAAATCGAAAAAAATCAAGCCTGTTTAGCAGATTCACCAGAAGGCTGAGGATCATCTGGCATAAGCAAGGCGATCAATAACCGATGAAGCTGTGGCCTTCTAATAGGTTTAGCTAAGAACCGGTTCATGCCAATGGCCAGGCATTCATCTTTATTTGAGGCATCAGCAAATGCTGATACTGCCACGATGAGCCCCTTATAGTCCAGCTCCTTCCGTATTTGCTTCGTGGCCTCTATCCCATCGAGATTTGGCATCTGAACATCCATAAATATAATGTGATATTTGGATCCATTTTCACGAACCAGCGAAACAGCTTCAAGCCCGTCATTTGCAATGGTTACATCTTCTATGCCTTCCAATTTAAGCATCCTTAACATAACCTCTTGATTAACCCAATTATCCTCAGCAACCAGAACTGAGACAGGGAAGTTGATTTTCCGGTCATCATCCTTCTTATAGGACATACCCCGTATCATATTTGGCCGTTTGGAATCCAATGGATATTCTGATGGTTCTGCTCCAGGGGTAGTGGCAGTGGAAGATTCACCGCAGGCAAACTCCTTATTGTGTTTACCGAGCCCAGAATAGCTATCGCCAACCTTGTTTGGGCTCTCTGCCTTATAAATATCATACTCAGGCCAATCATTCGCGGTAGATAAATCAGCATAAACATACTTAGAACCATCCTTCACAACACGCAAGGGGACTTTGAATTCAAACATCGATCCTCTCCCAAGTTCAGAGCGTAACTCAACTGTACCGCTCATTAGGTCAGCCAGCTGTCGGCAAATAGAAAGGCCTAACCCAGCACCTCTCTTCCTTTGCGTAATACCTAAGTCACCCTGTACAAACGCTTCAAAAATTTTGCTCTGTAAATGAGGTGCAATCCCGGGCCCAGTATCCGTTACCTGGAACGCAATAGTCATATACTCTCCTTTGTCGAACGAAGAAAGGGACTTCTGATGCAAACTGTTTCCAATTGTTTTATCCGAATTCTTCTCGAACTCCTTTTCCATTTCGAATTCTCCATCCTTTTCATCGCAATCACTAAGATGGCCATTATTCTCACTGGCAATGGATTTACGAGAAGATCCAACTTTTGTAAACACACTGCCGTCTTCCCTCATGTTATCATCTGACGTATGGTGAGGAATCGACCTTAAAGATTCCTTTTCTTCTTCGCTTCGCAGCATAACGCCTTTACGTTCAATTTCCTCAGGCACAGCATAGATTTTGACGTTAATCTTTCCACCCTCGGGAGTAAACTTCAAACTGTTAGAAACTAAGTTTATAACAACTTGAAGAATTCGATTGATATCTCCACATAATACAAGATCTTGCATATAGCCGGATATCGGCTCGACCACAAGATCTATCTTCGCAGCTCTACTCTGTTCTGCAAAAATTGCTACCAGTTGTGAAACGACTTCTGGGATCATAAACTCCCTTTCATCCAGTTCCATATTTCCAACCTGGTTCTTGGAAAATGTTAAAAGATCTGTTAACAAATGCAATAACAGCTCACCAGATTTGAAAATGATTTTTAAATCATCTTTGATCTTTTTGGGGTCCCCTTCCTCCATAGAAATTGCAGTCATACCCAGAATACCATTTAAAGGGGTGCGAAGCTCATGCGTGATATTCGCAATAAATAAAGACTTGGCTTCGTTTGCAGTTTCCGCAACAAGTCTGGCCGATTCGATTTCTCGGGTGCGTTCGGCAACACGCTCCTCCAGAATGGAGTATTGCTTCCGTAACTCATCAGTCATCCCATTAAATTTCTCGGTAAGCTCTGAAAGCTCGTCCTTGATGAATCGTTTTGAAATCACCTTATCCGGTATTCTAAACCCCGATGACGATGCAGATACGGTCCGGTTTGCTCGCCTTTCCCGGGAAGCAGTTTTGGATTCCGTGTGCCTCCAGAACGTTACTAATCTCCAAATATGAGCATATTTGCCTGCGTCTGAGTACTCTTTTCTCATATCGCCCGAAGACCAATCCTCAGCATGAGTACCGTGTTCACGGCCGTTGAATAGAAAGAGCCATTTCGACTTCCTCGGTTTCGGCAAATTTGTTAAAAGAGTTGTTGTCTGTTCAGTTGCCGACTGTAGGCGCATTATCGGTTTGACAGCCCAACTGGAAAGGATCAACGTAAAAACACACATACCTGCCCCAATCACAAACATAGATATGAGCAGCATATTCCGTAATTGATATAGAGGGGAGTATACTGAGCTATGCGCCTGGAAAATTAACACTCCCCAATGCATATTGAGAACCTCCACTGGGGCGTACCCAAGGGAAATCTTTGTTGAATACCCCTTCGGAACATAATCAATCAAAGATCCGGCCTGTTGATCAATCAAGACTTCAGTTGTATAACTCTGCATCGGCGAGCTCATGTTGAAGCAAGTCGAGCATTTCGTTGTAGGGAGTACATATGTAAAGTTCAGTTCATTCGGTGGAGTCGAGTTTGCCTGTTGTATGGAAATTTGCTGAGTCAGTCGGATAAGTGCCATTTGACCACTATTATCTAAACCACTTAGATCTTTTATAGTTTCTATTAGGGTAGTGGCCTTCAGCACAACAGTCAAATAACCTATAGTACTACCGTGGGGGATGGTTCCATTACTTAAGTTCCCCCGGTCAAACTCGGGGTTGTTTTCCGTCAGAAGTCTGGTTAGCGACAAATAGAAAGTATTATTGACCTCAACGGGCCCGATCAAATACCCATTCACATCTTCGGTATGCATCGCTATCTGCGTGCTGTTCTTGTATGTCGCCGGGTATAGAGTGTTCGGAAGGTATTCGGATGATGGATCCGTCATATTATTGGCATCGGCTATCATTGATATAACCTCAACCAGGTTCAAATCATAAACAGCACTTGCAACAACATCATCTGTCGACTCCAAGGCGAGTAAAAACTGCCTCTGGTCATCGCTACTGAGACTTAACTGAGGATTCGCATAATGCATTGCAAGCAT
Source organism: Diddensiella caesifluorescens (assembly GCA_030558955.1). NCBI lineage: Eukaryota > Fungi > Ascomycota > Dipodascomycetes > Dipodascales > Trichomonascaceae > Diddensiella > Diddensiella caesifluorescens. The sequence goes on from JAKTQR010000003.1 coordinate 664,870, forward strand.
ACTTTGCAAAAAACTCCGGCTGCTTAACAGTATGACCTGCCCGACCATAGCGCCCACCGCCTGAGATACCTGAGCAGCCTTCAACTGAGCAATAACCTTCAGCCTATCTCGTCGCAGATCCAACACAACGTTCTCGTTACTAACATACTGTCGAATATTAGCATATTCTCTACTTGAAACACAGCTGCTTCTCTTAATAACACATACGGTCGCGATCGAAATAACGCCCAAACAGAGCATAGTCACCACACAGACGACCACACTAAGTTGGGCCTTGATTCCAAATCGTATTTGACCACCCATAGTTCATCTCCCTAGAATGGAGCGAGCGGATTTCGAGGCTCAAAAATCCGGGTTGAAATACCGCACGTTCTGTTCTCCTAATCGGTACTATTTACCCAATTCTTGAAGCTCAATATTTTATCATGGAGTTTGGGAGGGGTTTAGGAATTGGTAAAAATGCTCCGTAATTTCACTTTACCAAATAGAGCTAAGATCGGCATTATAGCTTACATAACGGTCAGGCATTAATAAGAGATAATTATTTGCATTTTGAAAAACTATAGATTTAGCTAGAAAATGGAGAACAAAATTAAATAAGGATTTGGGCAGCGTGTATATGCTTCGATCTCAGCTGCATGAGAGTCAAAGGGGCTTCATCGAAGATCCAATTCTTAAGAACGGATATCGTCCAACTTCATCGAGAATGAGCTGCAATAGAATGCACCACAAACAATTACTTCACCATTGTGTTAATAGGACCAGACGCTAAAATGGGCATAGGACCTATGCATCTGTGTTGTTCAGTCTCGGCCGCTTGGATTCCAATACTTCTTCTTCCGACGTTAGTATCCGTTTAGACGAGGTCTCGTCGTTATTCACAATCTTCGTAGACGGCTCCGTTCTTGATTCATAGGAAAGGAAGTCAACTATAACTGTTAGCTTAGAATGTAAGACTTGGGTCAAGCGTGTACTCACTTTCGAGATCATCGTTAAATTCATCGTGCGAGACTCCTGCATCGGCTAGATCGATCTCTAACAAATGAGCAGATCTCTGTTTTCCTGACTTGTTTCCTGCATCTGCTAAATCAACCTCCTCCTCCTGTGTATAAAGAGACAGATCGCCTTTGACGGTTATGTCTTCTGATTGGGAAATATCATCCAGCCCCTTACCGATCTGAACTAGATTAGATATCCTATTAAAGGACGAAATAAATCTCTCTTGAGAGGTTATATTCAATCTCAGGATAGGTGTCGCTTTTTCAGAAGAAGCTGAATTTTCAACCAGCCCGCTAAACAACTGAACAATGTCGCAAATTGTTATCTCTCTAGAATAAACATTATCCTATCAAAGTTAGGTAAAGAAAAGGAACGGAAGAAAGAAAGCAAGCTTCTCACTGACCTCTCCAATTTTCAAAAAAAGTTGTGGGAACTCTAAAAAGAGCTCCTTGTCTTGATTAAAAGAATCAAATCTCTCGCGAAAAAATGAAATAAGATCTTCCAATGTACAGTCCTCACTCGGATAGCCTGCTTGCAGAACTCCAATATTCTCTTTAGAGCTACCATACAGGTATACTGACTTCCCATGTGAGTTAATTAATATCTTTGTTGCCTCGAGGATTTCAAGCACCGTCGTAGACTGTGATGTCTGACTCTCTGATGTTCTATCATCAGCTGTACCGATCTGGACCCCCGCTTCCTTAACATTAGACGGGCTATCAGTTTCCTCTGCACCCTCGCCATCCTGACGCTGATTTACTTGATCAGCTTGCGATGGTTGAGGACTAAAAGCACCACCGTCGCTGGAAGGTGAAGCATGTTCAGTACGCCCTTCAGGAACAAGCGGACCTGAAGCGACGAAATTGTTTTCGGATTCAGCCTCCTTAGACAACACTTCCTTACTTATGACGTCAGCATCAGGACTGGCAGCAGGCACGGCCTGTATGTCAGATTCAGTTTCTGCCTCGTAGACTGTTTCTTCAAGTACAGGGATGTCCTTGGATGATTCTATTCCAATCTCCGCTTGAGCATCTGCTTCATTGGCTTCAGGGGTACCTTTGGGCCCATTAGGAGGCGCGTTCTCGATTTCTGGTATTTCATGTGGGGTTAAATCATCCTTTTCTGAATGCTCCACATCGTTGTGCTGAGGAGCTTCACCATCCTTTTCTGAATGTTCTGCATCGCTGTGCAGAGGAGCTTCACCATCTTTTTCTGAAAGTTCTACCTCGTTATTAACATAGTCCCCTCCAACTTTAACGGTCTCGCTGAGAACCTCGATATCAGCATTCTGTATGCCTTCTTCAGGAATTCCTGCAGATTCCGCATCGAGTATATCCGTTATGTTGAATTCAGGGGAATCCATATCAACATAGTCATCGACAGCAGCACTCACAGTTTCCCTTGTGATTGCTTCCTTAGTAACATTTGCCTCGTTCCCATCATTACTAATGGGACCCCCCGACGAAATGGACTCGCTAGCTTTTTCGGGCTCATCCACGGCGAGGTTTATGCTAGCCTGAGTATTGATAGTGTCTATTTTAGCCTCCTCAGGGCTATCACTGCCCTCCAGAGATGTGTTCTCTGTAATTTGGTTTCTCTCCTTTCCCTCGTGTAATTCGCCTCCAGCGTGAACTGACGTACTTACAAGTAAAACATCATTGTCTGATTCTAGCTGCCCCTGATCGAACTTTGCAAAATCCTCGTCGCTTGCGATACTAATCTCGCCATTATCATGTTCATCTTCATAAATCACGTCCATCACATTTGGCTCATGATCTGTATGACCTACTTCTTCGTCCATGTCCATGTCATTTTCGATCTCCACAATCTCTTCCTGCATTAATTCATCCTCGCTACTCAAGTTGATGACATCGTCAACTGTCGTCTTCGAAGACCTCGCCACTAGGCTCATCCCTAAATTATATTAGATAGAATACTAGTTTCACTTACGAATCCAAAGCTATGCAATTAAATTCCTTTGCTGACAAGCACGTTTTTTACTAGTAGTAGTTTCAAGTGTAAGTTGTAACTTCAATCACGACTCGCTCATGAGTTTATATTTCCCTTCTCCGGGACTTCTCCCCAAGTTCTCCCCACTACGAAACCCAGCGTCTAAAGAAATATCATCCAAATTCCATCTTGGATGAGTTAGATCGCATTTGAGCAATGATGAGAAAAACTCAAGTGTAACTTAAATGGTGGATTATACGACTTATCTGGAGTTTCTTTCTTTGAGCAATTTATTAACTTGTAAGGATGGTTCCTTAACTGTCTTGAAAACACGAGTTAGCGATTATTCCGCTTTGGAGGATCATTCACTATTTGAAAGACCGGGCATCAGAGTATGTAAATGGCCCAATTCAGCATGGTGTTCAGCTTGTATATATGTGCTCATTTAAGAAAGAGCCCCTTACTAGGTTCCCGTTTGACTGTTTCAATCTAGTTCAGTCCAGGTGTCTTGATGTCCCTGTAACCTCTGATCTGAACGTGATGGTATCGTGACCTGCTGGCAAGTGGTCTCCGTATTCTCTGAGTAGGCGACTGTTCTTGTGTTCGAGAGTCTGCTAAAACAGTGCTACTTGAACTTGCGATTTATAGGGAGCCAATGGAGCTCTCAAGCCCTCACAAATTGATTTATTTATCTGATCCTACGAAGTAATCGTGCAGCGACAGATGCAATGATTGGATATCTAGCTTAAACCCACTCGTTAATATCTGGCATGATAAGTGGAGATGCTGAGTCTAGTGATCTGAAGAAAAAGGCTGATCTTATGGTTCTCACTGCTAGATAATTGTGATATTTCCTGATGCAGAGGTGGAAAGATGTCGTGTTTCATTGATTGAGTTACCTTTATGGTGCGTTGAAATTACTAAATCCTGTGAGTTTCATATTCACAGCTGAAATATTCTAGAATCGTGAAGTCCATATGCTTAGTGAGACTCGTGGCTCTGTTCTAGAGGTTGTTTCTTCTAACTAACGATGGCTTGCAAGGATTTTGCGTTTGTCGTGCTACTATGTTCAGTTCTCTTGATGTTTCAAACTAGCTCGAGAACCCAGCTGGCATGCCCATGGCTGCTCAACTCGAAATACTGAGCGTAAGGATATAGAATTGCTGTTTTTCGGCGGTGAATTTTGACCAGTCAAGCTTTGTTTATAATATCCTCGGAGATAAAACTAGAAAGAAGCAAAATGGTAACCGCATGACGGGTTCAATTGTTTCATCGCCTATATTACTGGATCCCAGATCCTTAATGTCAGTGCCCAAAAATGCTTTCTACCCTTGCGAAACCGTTCTTTTGAAAAGCTACATGATTAAGAGGTATTATTCGACCCGAATGCCGAGGTAGTCTCGTAACGTGTTAGCGTTGCTTTTAGCCTTTATTTTTATTTTGTTAGAGAACTATAGTTCAAATTGGAGCATACATATATGTATTTGTACTTTTCTGTGGAGAACGCATCACCAAAAAATATATACATGTATTTGCTGTAAATCAACGCTTCATGTCACCTAAGGAAGACGTTGATGTACCTAAGGATGACTCCGAGACTCAGAAACCAATAAGAAGGTCTCTGTATGACGATCTGATTAGTGACAATTCCACGACTATAACGAAGGAACCCGTTGCGTATGGTTCAGCAGAAATACGTAACGATTCAGGTTGTTACTGTCTTGCATTCTGATCCATTGTGCCTTTGTAGCTTGCATTCATATTAACTGATCATCTAGTACTACGATTTCAGCCAAAGCCTCGTCCTCGTGTGCAGTCAAGGCCAAAATCAAAGAGTAAAAGTCAAGCTGGAGCAGTTGCTGGAGCAGCTAGTGGTCCAGCCAGTAGTGCAAAGCTTTTTTCTCCGTTCAAGGACATAGCTTCAGATTCAAAAGTGAACCAAAGTGTTTCTGAATACTGGGATGGAGTGTATGATCCTGCAGAACCTACTGGATATGATGAGTACTGTCAAAGCGAAGAAAGGTTGCTAGAAGATGAGGACTGGAAGAATTACTTGATATCTTTGAACAGCGATGAGGCTGATTCTATGGATAAGGCGGGCCTTGGTCTGAGCGATGATGCCAATTCGGATGGAGGAGCCGATGGTAGCCTTGACGGTGAATCTGCCAGTTCAGATCAAATGAGGCCCAGGGGATCGGTTGCCAAGAGACTTTTGGAGAAGTACGGCTGGAAGCCTGGTGAAGGGCTGGGTGCTTCTTCGGATGGAATAGTCAATCCTCTAAGATTTGCGGTTAATAAGAAGCGTCCTGGGTCTGGCAAGATTATAGACAAGAACAAGCGGTATAAACTGGACAGTAAATATGGGAGAATGTCAAAGGTCATATTGGTTAGAGGTATGGTCGCAAACGATAATATAGATAACGATGAACTACCGGGCGTGATCGGAACCAGGCTGGAGATGGTAAGATTTTTTCCAACGAGAAAAAGAAGTAAAAATGCTGAATGTGGGGTCTAACATGTAGTATGGTGTTGTTGAAAGAGTAGTGATCCACAAGGATGGCAGGGTTTTTGTTAAATTTGTTGGCGAGATATCTGCCTTAAGAGTATGACGAAGATATGCAGATTGATTTAATATTGCGCAAACTAAACAGGATAGGCTGTCAGTGAATTGAACAGGGGAAACGAAGGTTTAAAAGCAGAATTTTTTGACGAAAATAGATATGATTCTGGCGACTTGATAGGTTAATTGTGGGAAGCGTGACTCCCTTATTCAGGTGCAAGCCCAATTTATGATGAAGTATTTGATATTCATGGAAAGAGTACCACTGCTCCGGATCATAGCTGTGGACATATCTGCAGCACGATATTCTGCAATAAGCCATACCTCTGTCAACGATACGAACGGATCATGAAATTCGAGTGTATTGTGTAAAGGCTCTTGCGAATTGGAATACATTTGTCGTCAAGGCGCAAAGGCACTTGAACTCAATGTAAATGGCATATGCAAACAAAGCAATGGAGATGGAAGAGGCTAAAAATACATTACATTAATGAAAAGTTCCCCCTACTAGTCAAGCAAAGATGTACGGCTGGTATATTATACAAAGTACACAAAGAAACGGCCATTTTCATTCTCATGCAGTTATATTTTTTAGCTTGACGCCAAAGTCATAGATCGCCAGCTGACTCTTACGTTTGAAAAACGACCACCAGTTTGTGAATTCTAATGATATGCGAGAAAGCGGCCACCGGTTGTTGTATATCAACCTGATGTTCTCTCTTCCCTCATAATAAATAGTTCTCGCACAGTATGTCGCCATTATTAGGAAAGTTCGTTCGGGTCCTAAAGGGCTGTCTAGTTTTTCGTCGACATACCTGATCAGATCGTTTGTTTTCAATATTAACAAGACAATCCGAGGCATTGAATGAAGTAGCACCATTATCTCACTAAGAAATCCGTTTGTAGTTGTAATAGCAGATTTCATATTTGAGATTTCTTCTTTTTTACGTTTAGAAACAACGTTGCTTGTAGCGTTTTGGAAGTCTCTACCGGTTATAGCCGCAGCAAATAATTTGAAGTTCTTGTCAGAGATATTGGCAAACTCTTTGGCGTACTTCCTCATGTCATCCTCGTTCCCATCCAGAAGGGCTATCCAGAAATGTGAGTAACTTCTTCTTATTGGGGTGGGTACATCTCTGTAGAGGCCATGATCATAGAGGACAATCTCAAACCCACGTCTGTTTTTCCTTCCCTTAGGAACTGGCATAATCGCCATATTTCCAGGATGCGGATCACAATGGAGGCCAACCCCTGGAGTGAAAATCATGTTATTAAAAATATGCGATAAACATGCACTGACCTCGCTTCGGGAGATTTTATGATCCTCGAGAAACTTTATATCATCTGGGCGACCTCCTTGAAGAAATTCCATTACCAGAATACGCTTTTCCGCAGATATAACATTAGGAATCCTTAGTGCCGTTTCGGAGTAGAAATCCCTAAAATAGTTTTGAGTTTTTATTGCATTTTGCGCCTCAGCTCTGAAATCGAGTTCCACGAAGATCGAGCTTCGCAGCTCCTCGCCAAGCCATGTTAATGGATACTCCGGGAAAAAGTAGTCGATCATGTTGAAAACAAGCCGTGTCATCAGTACATCCAGTGGTACGAATTCTTCAAGTGACGGGTGTTGTATCTTGACGGCTATTTCTTCTCCGGATGATCGAAGCGTGGCCCTATGGACTTGTGCCAAGGAGGCCGTTCCAAGGGGAACAGGGTCAAACGAAGAGAACAGGTCTTCTATACGACTGCCCGTATCAGAAAGAACCAGTTTCTCGACGTCCTCTATGGATGTGAAGGGACATTTGTCCTGTAAGGGAACCATGGCCGAAGTCCACTCATCAGGGAATATGTATGTAAGAGCAGCTATATGCTGGCCCAATTTAATGAAAATTCCAGAATTCTTTTCAATAGCCTTGCGCGTGATAAGTGCTGCCCTCTCATGGCATTCAGATAATGCTTCGTCTCGTTCCTCTGGGGGCAACGCACTGATTTGTTTTAATGTTTTTCGATATAATGTAAAGCACTTGTAACAAGCAACAAGCACAGTCTCGATTCTTTGTGATCCCAGCCCAACGTAGCGCACTGCCTTGTGAAATCCATCGTTCGTATTGTACAGGATGACAAGCGACACAACCCCGAAGGAACTTACGAAAAGCAGCCGCCTTCTCTTGGATGCTGGCTTCAACGAGGCATACGAGGAAGCAGAGCGTACTCCAAATTTGGTATGAGACACCAGCGGTACACTATATCTGCAGCCAGAAGTCAGTGCTGTGCTATGCATTGGGAAGCGAAACGAATTAAATCGCACCCTTAGCATTTTTGGAGTGTAATTTTCCACTTGTTTCTTGATATTTGAGGCAGGACTAAAGGCCCTGGTTCGACGTGCGAGGTCCCAAGGTAAGGTTTCTGGACCTAATGCGAACAATCTAAATATAATTATCCGTTATGACATGAACGAGAGATGATTTAAGCATAGATTACACCTGCTAGAGTCTTAGAAAAATTTCCAAATAATATATTATGTAACAAGAATCGAAGTGAAGATGACTAGTTATTCTCGTATACGTAATACGTATTTTCCTGGTATTATGCCGAATTTCTGTCGATTTTCTGTTGCAGATCTTTGCCAAAGATTGAACATAGCCTAATGTTTCTACTCTTCTTACGATATGGCCAACCCAAAAGAATCCCACAGAGTTCGAGATGGCGGTCAGGATGGCGGTCAGAATACATTTACGCTATTATTCAAAGGATCCGCTATTGTGGGAATCCTGTGCATTCTTGCGTACTATCTCATTCCGGGTTTAACCAGCGGTGGAATTGCACAGCCTGAGGAGCCGGTGCTGAAGAGAATCTACGATATGTCTTATAACCCTGAAAAGCCAATTGATCATAGAAATAGAACACAAATCGGGGCTGAAAAGGCGACTTTGTTTATGCTTGTCAGGAACTTCGAGGTTCAGGAAGCCTTGGAATCCATGAGGCAGATTGAAGATAGGTTCAACCGGCATTACAGATATCCGTGGACATTTTTGAATGACGAGGAGTTCACCGAAGAGGTATGACTCAAGCAGCATCGTCGAACTAGACTGTCATTTGCTAATAACTATAGTTCAAAGCCTTGACTACAGGAATGGCGTCCGGCAAGGTGGACTATGGCTATATTCCGCACAAGAACTGGTCGCTCCCCCGGCACGTAGATATTGACATTATGCGAGAGAATATGAGGCAAATGGTAGAACATGATGTCGTATATGGCGGAAGTCTATCTTACCGTCATATGTGCAGATTCAATTCTGGTTTTTTCTTCAGGCATCCACTTCTAGACGCTTATGACTGGTACTGGCGAGTTGAACCCGGCGTCAAGTATTTCTGTGACCAGAGATAGTAAGTATACATTTAGGAGACCTACCTGCCATCTGGTTATGCTTATTCATTAACGTATAGTGATCCATTCACTTTCATGAAGAACAATAACAAAATGTACGGGTTTGTGATAACTTTCTACGAATATGTCGACACAATACCAACGCTATGGAACGTTTCCAAGGAATTCTTTGAATCGCATCCCGAATACATTGCCCCGGATAATGCGCTTAACTTCATCCTAGACAAAACGCAGCTTCGCAAGGATGACTTGGAGTTGGACTCTGGAAGCGACTATAACCTATGTCATTTTTGGAGCAACTTTGAGATTGCCAATCTCAATTTCTTCAGAAGCAAGGCGTATATCGAGTATTTCGAGCACTTAGACAGGGCAGGAGGGTTTTTTTATGAGAGATGGGGTGATGCTCCTGTACATACTATTGCGGTGACTGCTTTACTTAATAGATCTCAAATTCATCATTTCTCCGATATCGGCTACAGGTATGCTTTCGTTTGACTTTGACTTTGGGCTTTCTACTTTCTAACTTCATTAGGCATGATCCGTACTACCGGTGCCCGCATGACGACGCCGCTACGCTGTCTGGACGATGTCTTTGCAGCGATTTTAGAGGAAATGACATCGACCTGCAGCCGTTCTCGTGCTTACCGCGATGGTGGCATTCTGCAGGAAAGCAGTTCCTCTTCAACTTTACAGACAACCACCAGGCTATGGATTCTGATAGCTGATCTCAAGAAGAAGAAGAAAATGAAATATATATAGTACATAACAGTGCCTCTTACAATAAGTTACCTTACTCTATCCAAACCGTCGTAGCTGCTAAAGTTAGTGCTTCATTCGTTTCTAAGGAAATACGCAAAACTCACATGATCAAGAAGAACTTGAAGCTCTTCGTCAGACTTCTTGTCTGCTAGGCTGGCGATTAGAGTTTTCGCTTCGTCGGCTTCATCACAAGCCAGAGAGCCTAATTGTTAGCGAAAGGGCGTACTGCCGAAGACAAAAGTAGCGTACCCAGCTGTGCGATCTCGAAAGGATGGAGGTCGGCATTATCAGAAGACTTCAACAGATGCTCTACTGCACTGACAGTCTGTTCGTTTCTGAACCTCGCAAATACTGAAAGGTACTCCTGTGTTTTCCTCAGAACCCTACAGATTAGAACCTTCCGGTAACGCGTTCCGGAGAAAAGCATACTCATTTGAATTAGAAAAGTCCTCTTCTTCAGCGTCGTTATTGTTTTCCAGATCTTCGTCTATAGTCGCACCATTAGCCTCTTTGCGTCGTTGTTTCAGTGCAGCGTTTATCAGCAATCGTGTTTCGGAAAGATTCAGCGTGATTAGCGGCGTTTCAATACCGTCGTGTGTGATTTGCTTGATGTCAAACTCTGGCCCGAGCTTCAGCTGAGACGCATCCTCGTCGTCGATAACATTTTGGGTTGGTTTCCGGCGCCTCTGTTGGATGGTTGAAACCGATATGTTCATCTCTTAACTAGTATCGAGAAGGAGGCAAAACAAGCAAAAACAACAGCCGGTTCAGAAATATTAAGGTTTTATCAGTCGAGACCTTGTTTATAACGGGATAACTGGATTTGGACCAGATTATAAATATGCGGGCGCTTCCGTCGTGTTTAGAAATCTATTCGACCAGAATTACGGATTTTTCAAAATTCTTGATGTTCAATAGTGGATCTATCTTGGGACCACTTTTGTCATACAAAATAATGTAAGGGCAGTTAGGGGCCCCAAACCACTTCAAATTAACTATTCTCAGCCTTGATTACACCACCACATAAACACAATGAATCCCACGGGATGGAAATTTTGCAACGTCTTACTCGTACTAGTATTTTTGCTGAAGGCAGCAGGGTCTATCGCTCTGGGACCGAAGGACTACAGACCAGTCGTAGTCTGGCACGGTCTCGGTGACAGTTATGACTCGGCTGGCATGCAAAGAACGGCTGACATTTTGCAGTCGATTTACCCCGGAATATTCGTTCATATAGTATATCTGGACGAAGACGCCGGCAGGGACCAAAGAATGGCATTTTTTGGCAACGTCACTGACGAGGTAAACTAAGATACTCACGGATACTGCTGTTTCTTTTGTGTAACAAGTACTGACCAGATCAAGGTTTTGAGTATCTGTGAGCAGCTGGCTGGCATCCCCGAGCTGGCCAAGGGCTTCGATGGAATAGGATATTCGCAAGGCGGTCTGTTCTTAAGGGCATACGCAGAGAAGTGCAATAGGCCCGGCCTGAAGAACCTAATAACGTTTGGTTCACCTCATAATGGTAAAAAGCTCCAAGCTGGGATTTCTAGCATTGTCGTAGAACGAACTAATCAGTGAAGGTATCGCAGATCTGCCACCATGTGGTCCCCGCGACTTTATCTGCCGACGGAAAAACATAATACTAAAGTCTCAGATCTGGAGCTCATACGCCCAGAGTAATGTGGTCGCGGCACAATATTTTCGGGTATAAAAAGTTGCAATGGTCTTAATTGAACATGAGGCTGATAATTTATAGGACCCGGAACATCTCGAGGAATACAGAAATCACTCGGGCTTCTTGGCAGATATCAACAATGAGCGGGAGTTCCGAAATGATCTCTATCGAGACAATCTTAGCACCATCGAGAAGCTTGTACTCGTCCTCTTCACCGAAGACGATATATTAGTTCCAAAGGAAAGCGCGGTACGCACGTTTTGGGCTTTTTCTTGCGCGCTTGGTAGAAGCAGGCTAACTGTTTAGTGGTTCCAGGAGGTTAATAAGACGTCGGGGAAGATCACACCTCTCGAATATCGAGATATGTACAAGGAGGACTGGTTCGGATTGAAGCAGCTCGGGGACAACGGGAATATCGAATACCTGCAAATTAAAGGTGTTCATATGGAGATTTCGGATCCTAACCTTCGGAAGATCGCAAAGGCATACCTTGGGACGCAAGTAAATCGTGCTTTAGTCGTGCAAGATAGTCCTTTTTAAACGCTATAGTCTGGTTAATGCTCCTTGAATCTCTGCAGCCATTGCTAGTACTCCTTCTTCGTCGTATGCTCGGCCGACTATCTGCAGTGCGACCGGCATTCCATGCTGTATCTCAGAGTTATAGATATCATTGACATGCTTGTCAAATGGATCCAGCGGCTTGTAGTGTTCAACCGCTTTGTCGACAGCCTTGTCTACAAACGTAATAGGCACAGCTATTGCCGGCAAGTCAAGAATATTAACAAATGTCGTGAAAGGCTGCGGCGTCATGTTATCGAAATCCTCCGGGAGGCATGATATGGTTTCCGTTACCGGACATATAATCCCATCAACTGGCATCCCTGATGAGGTTTTGTGGGCAGTCAGATTCCACTTGGCGAGATTTTCTTGCTGGTGTCTATATTTCTTGTGTGAAAGTTCCCAGTGTTCGAGAAGACTTTGGGGTGTCGTGGTTCCAGTATAGCCATCAAATCCACCAGTTGTCGAAACGATCGGTTCACCAGAAATCTTCGCATAACGCTCTGCAAAACTAAAGCCTCCCGCTGCAGCCGCCTGATTAGAAGTATCCACAATCTCCTCCAGATCGCTTCCATCCCATTCAACCACGTCGTAGCCCTGAGAAATCAGCGCGTCTTTAACGAGCTGGAGCGCCCTGAGCACTGGCGGCTGCGGACGAACCATGGAATTGGTGCTCATTATCCCAAAGCCGAACTGCTTTCTCTCTTTAGGCTTCCAAGGTATAGGGATGACTCTCGAATCAAATTCCCACGGTTTGAGTTTTAGAATTAGCTCTGATAAGAATTCAATATCATCCAAGTTTGACGCCAATATTCCCGGTGTAACGCGCAGTAGAGTATGATCCCTGAACCCATCATGGACCATTCCCAACGGAAACCGTCCAGTAGTAGGTTTGAATCCGTAAATACCGTTATAAGCTGCAGGTTGGCGAACGCTGCCGCCGATATCTGTCCCAAGGCCAATAGGTGATCCCTTAGCAGCAATTAGCGCTCCCTCGCCTCCAGAACTACCACCAGCAGAAAAGAAACGGTTGAAAGAATTGTAGGTGTATCCAATCAGGTTGGAGTTCGTCTCACAACTTGACGCGGCCATAGGCACTGTGGTCTTAACATAGAATACAGCGCCAAGTCTCCTTAGTATTGTGACAATAAGAGTCTCCTGGTATTCGGTAATTACATCATCTACCCTGGAAATGAGCCCAAGTGCCGTAGCCACTCCTTTTATATTGTAAGAATCTTTCAAGCTTATAGGGAGTCCATGCAAAGGGCCCATAGTCTCTCGGTGAGAAAAATAGTAATCGTCCAACTCTTCCGCGGCCTCTAGGGCTTCTTCAATGAAAATCTCACTGCAGCAATTCACCAGCTGGTGCGCACAGCATGCTCTCCTAGCGAATGCCTTGACGGTGGCCGTGGCAGATAGATCCCCGCTGGCAATATTGTCCACCAACGTCCTGGCCGAGAGGTTGGTAATGTCAACTTCACTTCGTGGCAGAATTGAGTCTAAATATTCCGCAACATTTGGGGCCTCAGCTGCAGACGGGATTCTATCTAAAAGCCATTTTTTAGGTATTTTATCCAATAAAGATTGTTGTTTTGCCTTAGCTTTAATTTCCCAGTCCATGTTATTACTATATCTTAAGTTTCGCGATGCTTGAAAACGGGAAAATTAAGGTATTAAATCAAGTTGATCTAGTCAACTTGTGATAAGAGAACATCGCCAGAATCTCGTTGGATGAGCACAAATCAGATCTCTGAGGATAATACAGTACTGGATACAGATGATTATAGGGGAGTGATGCCTAAAGAACGACGTACCAAGCCAGTTCTAACGCCGGAATATATCGCGGCCCAGCGTGAGATTCGAGAAGCGAAGAAAAAGGCAAAAAGGGAATCCAAGGTTGCAAATGGCCTTGATCCGGTACCTCAGGATGATACACTCAAACTAGAGTTTAAACGCCGACCAATTCTTAGACTGCCAAACGTGGTGCCTTACGTTAACGGTACAACTGTTAAGATTATGACCTATAACGTATGCGTTTTCTGGTACTAAGGACTCGTCTTGTTCTAACAGAAACTAGGTGCTGGCACAGACTTTGATCCGCCGTAAATTGTTTCCTGAGAATGGTAAGTTTGGCCATTGAGAGCAGTGTATTGGATAAGAGCTAATATCTGGGTGACGCACTGAAATGGAAATGGAGAAGTAAAGTTTTGGCTGCAGAGATTGATTATTATAAGCCTGATATACTGTGCATGCAAGAGGTAGACGATCATAGCGTGCACTCGTTTTGGAAGCCTCAGCTGGCAAAGTTAGGGCATGAGCTAGTATTCACTACGCTTCCTGGCAAAAATCACGGTCAGATCATTTCTTTCAATACATCAATTTTCAAGCTACTCAAAACTGAGTTTATAGCCTATGACGATGAGATAACTGAAGGACTACCGAAGCAGATCAATTCTAAGAATACTGCGATGCTGGTAGCCCTTGCTTTTAATCGTGGTACAGGGTCTGATCCAATAATCATCGGCACTACGCATTTGTTCTGGCAGCCAATGGTATGTTTCAGCGTTTCGATTATATAGGTGTTAATGCCTAACCAGACATAGGGTTCGTATGAGAGGACTAGACAGCTGGCGATATTTATAGAGAAAGCAATAGCATTCAAAGGGCAGTTTTCAGAGAAATGCCCCGTACTCCTCGGTGGTGATTTCAATAGCGAATGTTTCGATGGACCGTTTTTATGCGCAACTCAGGCGCCTCTGGAACTCGGATCTGAAACTAAGAATATACTCCTGGGGAGCATTGCCCATAAATTTGGGAAAAAGATTGAAGAAGGCGAGGATATAGATGACGACGAGCAGGAAGCCGATGCTAGTTCAGACAGCCCTGAATTTGAACAAAGACTGCAGAACCTAATCGACCGATTTAATAACATTGGGTTTGTGGCCAAAAGCACGTACGGCTACGGGTATAGCCTCGTGCATCCCGAAAACTTGCACCCGAAAAACAAGACCGAACCTAATTTCTCAAACTGGGCTCATTCCTGGCGTGGCCTACTTGACTATATCTTCGCGCTCCAGCCAAAGAGTGTGAACCCGAAAAAGGATGAACTAGCCGATGAAATTAAGGTCGTGGAGCTTCTGAGGCTGCCGGAGCCAAAGGAGATGGGCCCTGAGCCTAGCGGTCAGCCGAGAATAGGCGAATACCCCAGCGATCATTTGGCAGTTATGGCAACAATTCAGATCAAAGATTTGCCCGCTGAAACTTGTTGATCATAGCATTATGTCATAATTCGATTTACTCGCCAGCCATTGATCTTTTCATTAGCAGCTCGTTCCATGCTTGAATAGCATCACCACATTTCTATAAACGATTAGAATAAATAGAAAAGACAAGCTCGAAACCACATAACTTACTGTGTTGATCGAGTTGTATTTTGGAATAATATGGTCCTCAGCCTGTGTGGGCATTTCCTCGTCTAGTGCTGCAGCTTGTAGCACCTTATAAAACCACTGTAGCCTGGGGTTTGGATATTTCGAAGGTTGATACCCTCTTGGCATGTGCAGCGTGCTAATTATGGTCTTTGCCGACTCAACAAGCTCCTCAGGTGCTAGAATTGGTTAGACAAAATAATCTGCGACTATTATTAAAAGAGACACCATACTAACCTGGGTTATGGAAGGTTGTTGGCTGTGTTCTTATATCATCAGCAAACGGCAAGGTAACCAGATGAAATCCCGGAGGCGATGTTTGATTTGTAATGCCGGCATCAATAACATTTTCTTCGGGGGAAGGGAAAATAGCGCAAATCTTTGGAGTTGAATTTCTGGTAACTTGCGTCCACGCAATTGCGACTTTGTTTTTCTCCAGCATGGTCTTGTAAAGTGATCTGAACGCTCTCATAGATCCAGACAGTTTATCATCTGATGGATACACAAAATAGGAATGCCGGATATTCTGCCACTCCTTGATAGCGCTTGCCGGTTTGAACCCCAGTATTCGGATCACTGGTTCAGAGATGTTTCTTATCTCTGCAATTTGCTGTGGCTGGAAAAGAATGAATTCATTGCCGAACTTGAATGTCCTCATCACATCTCTCGGCGCTAGATCCTTCCCACTGACTTCATTGACTAATCTGGTAGATGTTTCTGCAATCAACGGCTTCTCGCGAGCAGAGTATATAAAATGAGACCTTTGCGGAATTTGCTTGGCAAACACTAGGAATCCCTTGACCCCAATCTTTATCGAGGGCGACAGTTCTATACAGCTGGAAAACATGGTGCGTCTTAGCAGATGCCGCGATTTTATATCGTTCTTCATTGCAAGCTCGGATATGGTTCGCGCTTTGACAGGCTCGTCGTTGTCTTCGTCGCTGACGGAAAAGTCAATTTCGTCGTAGAAAATGCTTGTATCAAAAGGCTTATCCGGCGATGTTATCAAGTATGGTATGACTTGAACGTTCATCTGAGAAAGATCGCGAGCTCTTGTGATAGCAGACTTGCGCTGCTTGTCATCCAGCATCGGCGAGTCATTGTCAGTAATAAGGAAGAATCGCTTTGAGAAGAATTTTGGACAACTACTAGTTAGCTTTTGTATCTCTCTACAAGAATAAAACTACTCACCGAGTGGTAAACTCCTGATTCGCTAGAAAGAACACATCTGCCATTGAAACATTCCCATCACTACTAGAAGCACATATGTTCTTAGTCTCGTTCTCGTCCTCGATTAATGCTATCAATTTCTTGATGGATCCGGCATCTGGGATTCCAAGTTCCATAACGCTCCTACAGTACTTGTATTGCTCGTTATCCGAAAGCTTCGTGCCAAACAAAAACACTCCAGATGCGTCTAACGGGGAGGATATAATCCTATCCGTGACTGAATCATATACAGCTTCTAGCGCGTGTATGAACTGGCTCTTGCCAGTATCTGGGTTGACCTTACACAACGTAGGCGTCACTTCAATGCCAAACAACAGTGCATCCTTATAATCCTTAAGATCCTGCTCCGCCAGCGGTACGTCGTCTATATCCTCCGTGAGATCAAAAGCCCAAGGATCTGTCATTAAAATTACGCGCTAGATATATTTCGTGGTCAAGTTGATGTTGGGACACACTACTAAAATGCAATTAGTTAACTGATCGAAATGCATATATCATTACGTAACAGCTTCGTGTTTAACTTCCTTTTGGTGGGGAACAATTTACTACCAGACAAAACTCAATTTTTCTTTCCTTGAGACACTCTCATATCAGCACATCAACTAAATCCCGTGCCAAACTCAAAACGACTATGTGGTATAGAATACGAGCGACTCGATCTACTATTGGTCTTCCGCGAACGATTCGGGAGACTTGCGAAGCTCTAGGGCTGACGAAACGGGGCAAGATCGTATATCAACGAGTCTCTCCTGGCTCAGCGGGTCAGCTTTTGAAAATCAAAGAACTGGTTAAAGTCCAACTGGTTGATAAACCTCTGAAAATCGAAGAAGAACGAAAATTACGGAGACCTCCTACTGGGTTTGTAGTCGAGAAGCCAACAGCTGAAGAAAAGAATGCTTAAATCTCGTACCGACAATAGCGCTTCGTTAATTTCAGCATAGGACTTTCTCGCTTTGTACATATAGAAGGAGCCAAGACCTTTTAACTGTTAAAAACCTACTTATTAATGAATTCTTTATGATACATGAGTAGTTATGCTCTCTTTAAACCGTGTTTCACGTAATTCTTTTTTCTCTTTCATTAACCCATTTTGAGTCTCAAAATCGTCTTGAATCATCGTATGATCTCGTGACATTCCGACGTCTATCTGGAAACCTGTCGCGGTTTCCGCCGTTGCTCGCATGTCTTGGTGGTCTCGATGCGCCATCATTGTAGTTATATGATCTTTCATGGAGCTGTTGATAGTTATCTCCATATACCGGTTGGGTATTCTCCCGGCTGTATGGACCTTCGGGGTATCCTCTGTTGGAATATTCGTCGGGCGGATAGCCATAGCCCTGGTTGTAGTACTGGCCTCCTGGCACCCTGTCTCCGTACGCTGGCAATGGCGGCACGCCAGTAGGATGGTGTGGCCGAGGTGGTCGTGCCGGCATTCGGTTGTAGCGGTCATCAATGGGATATCGACTAGTGGGTGGTTGGTTGTATGCGGGGTATGGCCTCTCATTGGGTGCGTATGACGGCGGAGGTGGAGGTGGTTGTAGTCGCTGTCGATACTCCGAATATCTACCAAAGCTCTCTTGCTCAGCATCGCTGGGGCCCACTGCACCGTAACTGTTGTCACCTTGATACGGTTGTCTATTGGTTCGAGGTCCAGGTATAGCTTTGGTCACGGGTTCAGCATTGCGATCCTGCGTAAAAGTATTTCTCGGTTCAACAAGCTGCTGGTTGAAAGCTTGTTCAGGACGTATGTTTTGATTGATATATCGAGTGTTATCAAGAGGGCCTCTTTGTTCTTTCTGCTTCGGTTCAGGCGAGTCTACAAGTGATGAATCGACCATCCGCAACAACGCCTCTGGCTTTACCATGTCCTCGTTGATATCTTCTTTGCCGTCGATTTTCATGACTATTTCTCGTTTCTGCTTCTTCGGTTGGACTGTTTCTTCAGGCTCGGTCGTGGTTTCTCGAACCCGTTTCAGGTCATTGGCGGCAGCTTTTCTTGGAACTAGCTTTTCTTCCGGTATCACTTCATTGCCTAGTTTATAAGGCAGAGCACTCTCTTTGTGTGTCTTGATAATACTGGCTACCACGTTAACGATTCCCTCCTGTTCGTTTCCTGTCTTATCTTCCCTGGATATTTGTGGACGAGGCGATGGCTTGAAATTAGGTCGCTCGCACTCAGTGTCGAGAAATGTAGCCCCTAGCGGCTTGGAGATTTCCCATGGCGGGCGCAATGCTAGAATTAGAATCCACTTCTTATAGGCATGCACATTATCCACATGAACTTACGATGCACGGGAAGTGGTTTCTCATTGTTGAAATCCTCTGGGCGAATCACAACCGGCTCAGAAGGTACACCGTAGCCCAAAGGCGCGTATGCCTTAGGCGACTCCGATACAAAGATGTTGCTGTTGCCCAAAATTATCGGCACAGAAGGTGTTCTGCGAGGTATCGTGCTGAATTGTCAGAACGAAAGCCAGCATGCAAAAATGCAACAAAAAGAGACATACTTAGGACGTGGACGAAACTGGCTGGATTGCCCTCTAGACTGTCCATTCCGAGGATACTGCCCCCCTCTGTTAGGACGAACAGGGTAAGACGACATATCTTGTATAATTTCCTGTCGTTGTGTTAGTATGGAAACCTGTAGTGATTTTTTATCAGCAAAAGGCAATAAATGGAATATATAGAATGGTAACAAATCAAGGTGTCTTAACTGTTGGGACAATCATTCCATATCGGTTTGCCCAAACCTCATGTATGAGACTATTAGTATAGTGATTATTCCAACATAATTAAGCTGAGAGATGGTATCGAGTTAATATCCTCCTAATCGATCGCATTTATTCTACTCGTTGATTCTGCTACCTTTGGCTTTCTATGGACACGCATGAATATGAACCTCCTAATGCCTGTGATGTCTGTTTGGCCCATTTTACGTTTCGTTTCTGGCAATAATATCGCATTTACTATATGAAACTAATTTTCGCATCATATCACTGATAATCAGGCTTTAGTTAAATTAGTTCGCTGGTTCAAATTTCAACTTATAAGATAATCCAGTCAAAAGTGACCTCTCAGCAATGGCACAATCGTTACCACAAGGAGAATCAAACAAATCAGAGACTGTACTGTAATCAACGTTAATAATCATAGTTATAATCTAAAGAAAATAGTGAAGGCTGGAAATCGAAATCGAGACTAAGCGAATTCGCGATTATCACGCCGCATATAAATAAACCGTCAGCACAATTGGCTGAAAAGTAATGGAGAAGTCTGACATTGACAGTTCCGATGACATAGGAATAACCAAGGTAGCACCTTCACTGCTAAGCGATATTCAGCCAAACTGGAGACTCTTGAAGAAAGAACCCAATGGCCCATCAAGTGTCCAATTAGATCGATTCTTGAGATCATTAGACCAATTTCAAGAAGCACCCCAGTTTCTTGATCCTGAAATCGAGAACCTGGTCGCGGAGCTGACAGAGACATACCTCAAAGAGAAGCGCGAATGGCCTTTTCGTATCTTGTATGCGCTCTGCAAGATTCGGGGTGCCCAAATAATCTCACAATTCTTCCCTAACGAGGTTACATTACTGGAGGACATTTTAGTTAGGCTAGAAAATCAACCGGTAGACTCTACATGGGAAGCCAGATACTGTCTCCTGCTGTGGCTGTCGCTTTTAGTCCTGTCGCCTTTCCCTCTGACTACGTTTGGGGATGATACGGGATCAAGGCTGTACGCCGTATTCGACAAATACCTCGCTGTGGCTGGCAAGGAAAGGGATGCCACTGCTCTTGGAATGGCAAGACTTATTACAAGAAATGACACTAAGGACAACCTTCTTCCGAAATTCCTAACAAAGGCATTTGAAAACTGGGGGTCACAAAGTTTGTTTTCAAAAATTGGAGCTCTTCAATGTTCTGGCGCTATTTGTAGGTTAGTCGAACCTATATCTTTCACAACATACTATAAAGACTATATCAACATCATTCTGGAGACAGATGACGAATCGGAAATCAATTCAAGCAATGCCCTTTTTGAAAAATATAGAATCAAAAATATTGGCCGAATTGCGTTGAACCTTTTGGACGCAAGCGCGGGTATCCCTGACGAGGTCGAAGACATCATGGGCACTCTACTTGAGCTCCTGGGCCATAAAGACACCCTGGTGCGATATGCCGCAGCAAAAGCCCTGGCACGTATAATAAACAAGCTGCCGGATCCTGTCTTCCAGAATGAGGCTGTTGAGGCAGTGCTTGGGCTCTTCGATCAAGATGTATTCATATCTAAATCCTCAGGCTTGGTGCAACTAGATCAGGTCTCAAGCGCAAGATGGCATGGGCTATGCCTTTGTATTGCTGAGCTTTGTCGGAGACTTCTTCTAAGCGAGGAGCTTCATTTCACACGGCTACTGGGTATACTCAGAAAATCGCTAATGTTTGAGCAAAAGAGGCTCACATACGCACTTGGGGCGAACGTGCGGGATGCAAGTTGTTATGTATGTTGGTCGATATTCCGTACATATCAAATCGAGTCGAAAGAATTTATCATATCTTTATTCGACCAGCTCGTTATACTATGCTGCTTTGACCGAGAAATAAATATCCGAAGGGCTGCCTCTGCTGCTATTCAAGAAGGGTTCGGCAGACAGAATGACGTTCTACCTATAGAGAAGGGACTCGAACTAATACAGAAACTAGATTATTTCAGGATTGGACTGCGAACTAGATCGTTTCTTCAAGTATCCTTAGAAGTATACGATTTAGGTTACGCATCTATACTCAAAGGAGCACTCCTGAGATGTGTAAAAAGTTGGGACCCTCAGGTGAGGAGACTCGCGGGCGAGGCTGTTGGCAAACTAATAAGAAAGCATCCTGCACTGAGAGAAGAGGCAGTTGATTATTTGCTTCGGTCATATGACTTGTATGACATAGATGCCCGTCATGGTGTGTTATTCACCCTTGGCGAGATCTTGCTGGATTCCGGCCCTTCCTGCGATCCTATCAAACTCTTGGAAACTGTTACTACTCAGAATTTAAAGGATCAGAATAATTGCTTACTAGGCGAAAGTTTCCTTCACCTATATCGGTGTGTGGCCCTGTTCTTCGACGAGCAATCGGAAAAAGACAAGAAGAAAGCAAAAGACCTGATAGAGCAAGTCAATGTTATAATGGAGGAAACGGATCCGCTGATACTGAGAAACTGTAGCGAAATGGTAGAGTTTGCACCAGCGGGATTTTTCGATGAAAAGACTATAGATCTCTGGATAGAAAGAATGAGGCTCAGTAAAGGCGCATTTGCAATGGCTCTTGGACATATAAAAGATCCTAGCGACTATGTCTTAGATCAATTGGCCTTAGCCATACAGCCCCGCGGCAATGTCGAAGTAAATACTCGAGCAGAGGCTATAACCAGTCTCGGGAATCTACTGAGTAAACTTTCGCCTGCGGTACAAGCCAGATATCATTATGTCTTTCTTATGGGGTTAAATGACTATAGTACGGATTCTCGTGGAGATATTGGCTCATGGGTACGTCAGGCGGCTATTGTAGAATGTACAAGACTGTACCTGCAATCAACGGACGAATTCAAACGAAGTGCGATTGGCTCTTTTCTTAGAATGAGTGTTGAAGTACTTGACAAGCTTCGGATCGTCTCAACTCAAAACTTGTTGAAATTGGAGATGCCAGGTGTCTTATCGAGACTTCAGAGAGGCATCCAAGGTATGGAGTCAAATTTTGAGTCAATAAAAAGATATTTTCAACATATGGTGACTATCCTCGATATAGAAAAAGAAGATGATGGGTTTAGAGATTACACGACGCAGTTTCTTGTAGGGTATGTGACATCTGCAGGGGGCCAACAGGCTAGTGAGGAAACCCTGCTGTCATCGATTGATGCCATCATAAATTACCTTCGTCTTACCACCCCGGAGTGGCAGAAAACCATATATTCTAGGTTATACTATCTTATTGATATTCGGCAATATGGTGTCAAGACCACAACTTGTTGTTTAAGGCTTTGGGCAACCCTGTTGCAAAGCGGGCTCGCAATTCCCGACGACAGTAAGTTCCTCCGGGGACTGTATGTAAGTACATTCAATGCGCATGTCAATACAAAGCAGCTCAGCCGGATATTAGCTGCTGTGCAAATTTTTACAGGGCTTGCGGAGCTCGGAAATCATGACTCAATTAAGAGACTAGCGGTACTCTGCAGGCATGCATTCCCCTCAATACGAATCCAGGCCGCTGAAGGACTATTTGGGGTACTATCTCAACAGCTGGAGGACGATAACGATATGCTAACTGTATTAGAGGATACTGACTGGTGAGTTTTATACCTTTTCTCGTCTTTTCTTTGCATGATCCGGACTAACAGATTCACAGGGGCGCTGAAATGAGTACGATTGAGGCTCCAGCAAAACATTTAGAATTGTCAATTGAGAATTTCATTAAAGAAGGTACATGAAACAAACATGATTTTAAGCGATTAGAAAGTTGTATAAATAAAATAGAATTAAGGACAGGTGGGAAGTGTGTAAAAGATAGAGTAAAACTGACTACTCTTCTTCACTGCTGGAGAGGTCTTCTTCATCTTCTCGTTTCCCTGAAGCAAACCCTCTTAAGCTGATGGGTCCGCCCGTGCGTGACGATGACGGTTGCCCTAGTGCGGGCGAAGGAAACGCTGACTGATTGCCTTGACCAGAAGCGCTACGGTCTACAACCGTCACTACGGCTTCTTGCATTTCTTCATCGCTTTCGTTACTTTCATGCCCATTGGTGCTCTGATGGACCGTACTGCTTCCATTGGATTCGTCTTCTAAGGATTCCTCTAGTTCGTTCGCAAGAGCACCTAATATAGCGTCATCGTCGTCATCATCATCGTCGACAATCGATAGTACAGCGGGCTTTGGCAAAGACTTGGACGCTGTTCGCCGCCTTGAAATATCTGAAGCAACACTGCCCTGATTTGATTTTATGCTCACTTGAGGTGATGACGGCCGTGAGGCCGGAGATGCAGATGCAGATGCGGACGAGGAGCTCGAGCTAACCGGTTTGGTCTTAGATGACGCCTGTGGAGCAGGCGAAGGTGTTTGAGATGAGGGCAGCACTAACTTAGAACTGCCACCACCATTACCGTTCTTAGGCTTTTCTCTACTTGGATTTACTCTTAGTGTAAAATCCAACGGACGAAGCTGAAATGATTTGGTCTTTGGATCGAATATCAGTACACATTCGACATCTTTGGCTGCAGTGGCCTGTCCCCTAAATACATGACTTTCACCCCCCTTCTACTTTAGCCCTCTTCCTATTGCAAACTGTAGCTTCAATACACATACGTTAGATCTGGCTTCCAGGATGTAGTCATCCTTATCCTTTCTCAGATTCAACGGCGTAGATGAATCAAGCGAATCCGGTCTAAACCCATCTGCCAGATTAGCCCATTGAATGCAATCGCACAATATGATCTGTTCTACATACATCTGACAGTAAAAAGCGAATCGTCATTCTTCTTTATAGGTCTTGTTCCATTTGATTGTTTCAGAGTTGATAAGAAATCAGCATCCACCGATACGGGAAAATTCCCCTTCACAGTCTTGATATCGATATTAGAAGTAGCCATTCTATCATGGAACCATTTGAAGGAAAGACTCAACCTGACTTCGCTCTAAGAAATGCCACGAAAATTGAGATATAAGGAAGGCGTGGTTCAAACGATCGAGTTTGATAGGAAATTGGCCGGGTACGCTTAAGCGCTGCGATTCGATTTTGGTATTACTGAGGCAACTCGTTTTGGTGCCCAATCGGGGCTGCTCTGATATTACATACTACTACTAACTTCCCATACCGGCGGATGTTCAAATGCTGCCATGATTTTATAGATCTAGACATAACTCAGTGAAAATATCTTTTTCCTTGCAACGACCTGGAATGAAATGGATGACAATTAACCGGGCAATCTATAGAGTATTTAAGAGATCAAGTCCTTACAGGTTATCGCAGTCGAGGCTTACTGAGAGATTGGCAGTAGGACGGAATTTCGTCACAATGGTAGATCTACCAAATATTCAGTTGAACGAATCCGAAAAGAAGATTAAAAATCTGTTAGTAGAGTTTGCGAGGTTCTATGAAGACAAGCATGCTACAAATGGGAGGATCATACTGAGAATCACTGGCGGATGGGTCAGAGACAAGTTGCTAGGTTTAGGAAGCGATGATATAGATATCTCAATTAACAATATGACTGGATTGGAGTTTGCAGAAGCTCTTAAGGAGTATATTGGTGAGAATAGCGAAAGACTGGGTCTTGAGGCTCGAGGAATCCACAAGATCGAGAAAAACCCCGAGAAGTCGAAGCATCTGGAAACTGCCACTACAAAGCTGTATGATCTTGATATTGATTTTGTGAATCTCCGCAGTGAGGAGTATGCTGAGAACAGTCGAATACCAGTTATCAAGTTTGGCACTGCCGAGCAGGATGCATTACGAAGAGATGCGACTTTGAACGCACTTTTCTACAACCTTCAGGATTCCAAAGTCGAAGATTTCACTGGAAGAGGTCTGCAAGATCTTGAAAATGGCATACTGCGAACCCCCTTATCACCTTTCGATACGTTCAACGAAGACCCTCTTAGAGTTCTCCGACTGATTCGGTTCGCAAGCCGGTTCAGCTTTGATATCGCTCCCGAAACTCTGGAGGCAATGTCAAATCCCCAGATAAGCGAGGCGCTAATTCAAAAAATAAGTCGAGAACGAGTTGGAAAAGAAATAGCCAAAATACTGGCTAGTAAAAATCCTGGGAAGGGCCTTAATACTATTGCCGATGTGGGACTGGAACATGCGATCTTCTTGCTTTTGGATCAGTATAGACCGAAAGGGCTAGAATCCCCTTCCTCGACACTGAAAAAGGGCGTGACTGTACTTAACGAGACGCTACCTGATCTCCGGTCTTCTAAGGAGTTCCACCAAGTTGTGGAAGCTCCAGACCAGTGGCATATTTTATGGCTCTCGACTGCATTGAGCCACTGGGGGAATACGCAAGGAATTAATGAAAAGAAGAAGCCCGCGCCCGCAGTACTGTTAATAATAAGAGATGGGCTCAAACTTTCAATTAACGAAGGAAATAGAGTCTCCAAGGTTCTTGCAGTTAGCAGTACTATACGAGATGCTGCCGTCAACAATATCACGAACCGTAAGAGTCTAGGGCTTTTGGTACGATCATGGGGCAACGACTGGAGGTTAGCCGTTGCTTACAGCCTCATTGAGGAGGGGATTCAAGGTGCTGCTGAGGCAGACTGGAAAACTAAGTATTATAACCTTGTTCATACTATTGAGAATCTTGGGCTGGAAGATGCAACCAACCTGAAACCACTGGTGAATGGTAAAGAGGTGCAGGATTTGTACAAAATTAAGAAAGGCGGGCCATGGCTTTCAAAGGTTATTGATAGCTGTGTAGAATATCAACTGGCGCACCCCGAGTCTACGCATGACGATTGTTTGGAGTATATATCGACAATAAAGGAAAAAGTTTTATAAATAACATATAAAATCCTAACGCTTAGATAAGCATCTTCTAAATAAACTCTTTGTTACAAATACAACATTGCCGGTAAACCTGAAAATGGCCAACACTGCGTTTGACCACAACAAGAAGGCAAAGAAATATGTAGTTCGATGATCCACAGACGCCGTGATTCCAATTGTACTAGCATTTCTAGATGTAATACCTAAGGCTAGCACCGCATTCGTGAAAATCCAAACAATAATCAAATTGGTTCGGAAACTCTTATTCTCGTCGTCGTTATTCGTCTCCTCTTTATTTTTGGGCGGCTTGTAAGGAGTTAGAGCTCTTTTAACCACGGCTTGGAATTCTTGATCAACAACAGATTGAGGCCTATCTACTTCCTCGATGACAGCCGTTTTCCCGTCGTCGTCCTTTTTAGAGTTGGCCGTCGGCAATGCATCTGCTTTATCTGATCCTTTTGTACCCCAGGAGACATCATGCCAGTTACAAAATGCATAAACATTTAAAATGTTAATAAAGCTTGGCATCATAAACAGATACTGTAGAAAACTGTGAAATACATGCCAAGGATCCATATACAAAACCCCAGAGACAATGTATAGACCAAATGTAGAAGATAGTGCAACAACAATCAACCCAGTAATTGAAGAGAAAAAGTTACTGAAGAATTCACTCACAGAGGTGATATCAGTCTGTTGGAAAGCACTAGCCGCTAAATAGAAGGAAATCGACAACACATAATACTGAATCAAACCGAAAACAACAATTGAAATAATGTATGACCATTTTGAACCCTTTGGACGATTACCCAGTGCCAACAAAAATGATAGAACCAAAAAGCAAACGTAAATGTACTTCAAAACCAGTGCAATAATTGTACTAACATCCTGGGAAAACGGGAAACTCTTCTGTCCAGAACCACCACCAAAGGCAGTTGGATCCGCTGCCAATTCCATAATAACTGTAGTGGTAAGGTAATAAGAAGCTAATGAAAACCATGACAGAATCAGTTGTGTCATGTTATACAAGAGCTGTACATGCAAAAAGAACATTCGTAAAAAGTTATGACCAGATCGGTAGATTCGGCCAAAATGCATAACTCCATATATGGAGGCAGCAAATGAACCATTGAGCCAACGACGACGTTGACTAATAAACTCTGCAACTCCCTCAGGCACATCAGTTTCAGCTTTGGATGCCTTAACATAAGTCAAATGCCATTTGCAGCCGGTCTTGAATGCAACCTCAAAACATAAAATACGATCCTCAGCCAAAAACATATTCTTCTTGAATATGTTCATACCATTGATCCCTTTCCGACCCAGCCTATCGGCTAGAGTATGGTCACCGTGAAAATATTGCTCTAGTGGTCTTCCGTCAACGGCATTGTATCTGTATGCAGAGAATGCACCAGGAAGCACAGAAATGAACCCAAAAAATGCTTCGAGAGGCTTATCCAAAATATTTGAGATTTTATATTCGAAATTTTGCGCTGCAATCAATGGGTTCAATAACATTTTCTTTCCTTTACCCAACATTGCATGAATTTCTCCACATGCGCCTCCAACATTTTTGTTATTATAGAATGCTTGCCAGAGATAGAAAATCGACTTTGTACCGGGCTTTGTACCTGCATCTAATAAAATACAAACCTCTGGGTTCAAAATTCTCCCAAAGGCATGGAACAACCATCTATGCGAATTAATCTTTTTTGAATTCTTTTGTTTCAAACAAAAAATAAACTGAATGGGGGGTAAAGATGCAGCATTATCTTCGGCAGGTCGAACTAACTGTTGATTTGGGGTGACGCAAAGTTGCGTGGTATATTCGAATATATGCGCAACCGTCTCTTGGCCATCAATTTCCTTTTTCATAACTCCATCCTGATAGACCCCAATAGTTGCCAGCATATCCAAAACCTGCTTATCGCAAGGATCTATACCATCCATGATTAAGGTCACAACGATTTTTTCCCATGCAGGACTTCCCTTATTCCAAAATTGAGATCGCTTCATTTTGCAAATATCACGGATATTTTGCATCAGACCGTATAACGTCCTTGCAGTCAATTGCTTATCTTCATTATAGTATGTCACGGCAATCAAGAGCTCTGTTTGACGATTATACTCTGCAGTTCTTAGATTATAACCATTTTTAACTGTAAAGTCGTCTGGATCTACTGTCGCTGCGGTATATCTCATATGAGTAAACTCCTTCGAACCATTTTCAACGTCTCTGTACTTTGGTAGAATAGATGATTTAATTGCTGAAGGGACAGGATAGTCAGTTGAAAAGACTTTACCTTTGACCAAGTTCACCTTTCTAGTTTGGTATCGTTTCAGGCTGGTTTGGGGCTGTTGACGCTTCTTCCACGCCTCTGTAGAGTCCGTAAACCCAGACATCGAAGATGCTGGCCTTCCATATCTCATTGACGGATCTTCATTCAAACTCTCAGACGAAAAGCTACCATCTCCAGGCCGGAATGTTTCCTTCGAACTCATAGCGTCGTCCTCCTCGCCCAACGTATTCTGATAAGGATACGGACTTGCGTTGAATGCTGGGAATCCAGTAACACCACCAATAGGTTCTGAAGCTATCGTGGACGAATCCGGATCATCCTCATACGAAGGATATGGCAACCGCGATGGAGGCGGCCCAGGCTGTGGCATATGAATCCCCTCGTTAGAGTACGCAGTATTCTGGTGGGGATTAATCGGCCGGTTCGTCAGAGGAACCGAATCATCGTCATAGTCGAACTGATCGTCCATTGGCATTTCATGGCTAGACAGGTCATATAAGGGGTATGATTCCTGGCGCTCCAGCCGACTAGTGGACCCCGTATCCACAAACGGGGAACTGCCATTACGGCTATAATGGTCTGTTCTCGCATTGGTGACGGCGCCTGAATATGGACTGTATCCGGTGATCCTGCTATCGAGAGACGGTGAAGATGCTATCGCAGGCGGGATTTGAGGATGCAAGTGTTGTTCGTTGGACGCCATTCCATGATATGAAGGATCCCTAAAAGGTGAAGTATGTCTTTCAGGCGGGCC
Source organism: Diddensiella caesifluorescens (assembly GCA_030558955.1). Taxonomy (NCBI): domain Eukaryota; kingdom Fungi; phylum Ascomycota; class Dipodascomycetes; order Dipodascales; family Trichomonascaceae; genus Diddensiella; species Diddensiella caesifluorescens. Next base: position 693,999 of record JAKTQR010000003.1, read on the forward strand.
CTGTCCAGATCCATCAGACATGTTGTTCTGATTGTAGTCGCCGTTGTTGTAAGACATGGAGGAAAAAACACAGAAAAACCCTTATTTAGGAGTTTTAAACTGATTGTTCTTTGATCAAAAGCGATTTAAATAAAGAAATGTATCGTCCTCTTCTTCTTTTTTTGTTTTTTTCTTCTGTTTACCCCTGATTAGAACGTTTTCTAGGCTATTTTTATCCCTGAGTTTTTTGGTTTTTTCCACTTTTGACAAGTGATCTCCGTTCGTTGCGTTTCACGTTAACGCGCGGCCAAAAGGGCTTATTAATTATATAGTGGTCAAAAAGCAACAAGCAGAGCGTGTTATATTTGATAAAATAGTGCGAATTCGTTCTGCGGCCCGCGTTACGTTACGCTGCGGTAAATATATGTACACAGATTGATGGTGGGAAAGAAATATCAAACTTTTGACATTATATAAGTAGCCTTCTATAGGATTCTGATGTTTGAATATTCCTCTATTATGATTCCAGCCGGAAAGGAGGCGGGGCATTGTTTATTTACGCATTACTAGATTTAATCAAACCTAACTTAGGCTATTTGCTTTGACCACTCGCTAAGTTGTTTTAAGCGTGTTTCTTGGACAAAATTATTAGGAGAAGTTTATTATTATATTGATGTTTCAACACTGACAAACTTTTACTCTTTTTTCGTTCCATTTTTGGAGTTTTTCAGTTTCAGATTTCAACGTGCGTTTATTGATTTGCTTCCTAATGCGGGTTAAATACACCATTTTTAGATTTACTACTATAAAGGTTAGGGTTAACTCTATAATAACTGTCTCGTTAGATTCTACTTCTCTGCATACTTCTCGACAAATTCCAAAATCTCAACTTTGACTTCGTTTGGACTTGAAATATTCAAGTAATGGTCGCCACCTTCAATGACCTTCATTTGAGCGTCCTTGAATTAACGAAGTATTTGATACCAGCCTCAGTACTAGCAAAAGAGTAAAGGCCGTCTTCCGAGCCATGTAACAACAAAACAGGGCATTTCACATAAAGAATCCTTGTTTATAGAATCTCGCTCATCGCGTTGGCCCAGTTATAGCGCAACGCACGGGGCCCTTGTCGCCGGCGTAGATTCTCTTAGTCTCCTTGGCCCAGAAGTCGGAGTAATCCGGCCAGAAACTAGGCAGCGCAGACCCTATGCTAATTTAGATAATATTACGGACGCTTGGATTCGAGTATGTTTCCAACATATAAGAACCTTTTCTTAGCAGATGTTCTATAGTAGCGAAATCGCGCTTTTCAAGGTCTTTAGTTACAAAAATTTCATCTTACAAATGCTCTAAAATTCGGCTGGTTTTCGGCTGGCTTCTTATGAACTTGTCGAATACATTGTCTATAGAGGTTTATTACGTTGCAACTCCAGAGACATATACCATCTCGCTGTAATCCTGAGAAGCGTCTCATTCCCGATTATTAGTTCGGCTTTGAAGCCTTTGAAAATCACAGCCTGATTCACAGCAGCCAATCTTAAAGCAGAGTATGACGTGACGAGCTCCAAACAGAGGCCAACCCTAACATCCCCGGTGGAGGGTCGAGCCCGGCCGCCCGTCCCGTCGAAGGCGGAGAATCTCGCCGCATTCGGCCGTTAAGATAAACGTTTTCCTACTTTTTGTTGTATTTTAATATTTTTTTTTTTTTTGGCTTTGCTTATGAATCAAGAAATCTGCAGATTTGATCTTTACATGACTTTTGTACAATTTGTCTCGGCGAAAGATCTAAACTGTAGTCAACATCTAGTGGCTTAATACTGACTAGGAAATGCCGTCGACGATATTGTATTCTGGAAATATCATCAAACATAATATAAAGCCCAATTCCAGTCTGGCTGAGATTGCTCTGCATGTCGTAGATCACTGGAAGTCGGATCGCAAGAAAGGAACAGCTGGAGGTCCAGAATATGAAAGCACAGCTGAGCTGCTGGCGAATTCGCCGTTTGTACCTCCGCTGGAGTACTTCAACTTGGCCATAGATGCTGAAGAATACAGCGTGACGGCCAAAATCTTCTTGCCAAGAGGGCTATCAGACGATGAGATAAAGGCTGCAGTCAGAAGTTCGCTGCAGACCTACCGTGAGCATTTGCACTGTCGTAATAGAGAGCTCAAACTATTTATTGTATCAATAGAGGGGTTGCACTTTTGCAACCAGGAAGGAGGAAAAACCAATGGAACGATTAATGGAGTGATTAATGGAACGACCACCAACGGAACCGCTAATGAGCATACGAATGGGAATGACAAATTGCTAAGCGATGATAGACTATTTGAAATATGGAAGGCAGTCACAGAGGCAGGCAAGGACTCGGGAATGATTGAGAAATATGGAATAGCTGAGTGCTCGGCCGAAAGACTACAGGCTCTGATTGAACATATCGGAGAAAATGCCAATATCCCCCTACCCTCAGTTGACCACATCAACTCCGCCGATTGCTGTACGCTATCCCCCGGCCTGCTCTCCTTATCGAAGATAAGAAATATCAAGCTGCTTGCTCATGATGACCCCAGGAAGATGCTTCCGCCCTGCGAATTGAGAACAGTTATAGAATGCCTGGATAAGACTGCCCAGCCTGGCAGTTACAAGTGGGATTGGATCTTGCGACTCACTTATGTGGTCAAGGAACGCCAGGTCATTGTCGCTAACAAGTACCTGTTTGAACTTACTAAAGCCTAAATGTTCATTGTATTCAAAAGTTATTAAGTTGTCTAAAATGCATACTTTTTTTCATTTCCTATTATCTCCATTCACACCCTACGCGCTTAGTCTTTGACTTACATCTTATCTGCTGCAACATAGTCAACGAGCACCTGAAAAGTTAGCACATGTTATTTCATAGCATTTCACTCGACTTACATTGATTAGGGCCACCAATACTTCAACGGCAATCAGAACGATGACAATAAACTCTAGATATTCTCCATGCGCATGACCAAGTTGTTCCTTTAGCATCTGCAAAAGATCTGAAATGACCTCTAATCTCGTGTTCAGTAACGATACCCTCTGGTTGATCTCTAAATATCCTCTTGTAGCCTGATAGATTGGTTCCAAATGAGGCTCTGCCCACATTAGCTCGGGGGAATCCAAAATTGATCCATGCAAATTAATGTCTAATGCTAGTTAGAATGACGAAAACGAAGAAACATAGCCACAAAGACCACCAAAGCGAAAAAGCGTACTTATTCGTAAGATAAACAACTCTCCTATACTCTTCATGATGTTTTTTCGGTTCATGTTGATTTTCCCCGTAAGTGCAACCTCGTGGGGAAAGTCCTGAGTGTCTTCGATTGTATTATCCACCAACTCCTCGAAAAGTGAGATCTTCACAGACTGAGCTATTGCGTGAGATATCGAAAGTTTGATCATATAATTGGAATTATCCCGCAGCGTGATAAAGTCATTATAAATCTATTGTTAGTAAGAAAGGGGCTGTTATTCTCAGTACCTTAACATACCCTTGGTTGATAGCTTTTTGTGATGTAATAGTTGAACTCTTCAATTTGAACATCTTCATCGGCTAGTTTCTCTGTTTCAAACTTAGCCAGCTCCCTCAAAAATCGCTTCTCTTCACTCTCCGTGTATCCCCAAAAAACAACGACTCCGTATTCAAATAAGAACATCTCAGTTCGATCTTTATAACTAACATCAATCTCCCCGCCTTCATCGTCCAGCCTGATGAGATCGTCTTCCCGTACGTCAGTATCTTCTCTGCGATACGTATATGGCGTATACAGACATTCATCGAAAAGTTTTGGATTCGCATCATGATGCTTCCTCCCTACAAGATACCTGGAGAGGTCCTTAATCCTATATGAACCAGCAGTACAATACGCAGTAACCCGGGGCAGTACTGAACGATGCGCTTTACCTAATCGCTCAGCATCTTTCCTAGCCGGAGGATCCTTAATCCTAGCTAGCTGAGAATAAACATCTTCACGAGATTCATCGTCGTCCTCGGGTAAGGGTGGTTCGTCAGGTAATAGCTTCAGTTTCTGAGTTGTGAATGATGTTCTTTGGGGCCCTGGTCTATGATTAGGATGTCTCGCATTAGGCGGGTACTCTGATGGCCTCGCTAAACGATTAGGCTTATGCTGACTGTCCGATGCTATTGTTTCCGAAGCACTCTGAGCTATACCGTGCGGTGACTGGTTCCGACCCAATGCAGGCGAGCCACCCGGTGCCGCAATATGCGGAGATTTCCCTTTCAGAAGAGGAGTAGTCTCAACTTCTGCCATTATCAGAGATGGAATAAATAGTAATTATAAATGAAAGAGATCGCTCTCAGAGAGTATATTGATTAGCGTCGATTGGTGGTGCGAGCAGTTAAGAGAAGGAGCCCTTCCATACTTTTTTCTATCTATTCGTTTTTCTGTTTTGTAATGTCCCAACGGTTAGGGTACATCCCAGAAAGAAAAAAATAGTACAAAAAAATTCTTATTCAACCTTCTTCTTCTTCTTCCCCTTCCCTCTTTCCCTTGAATCTCGAATAACTATCTATACCTCTGGATCTCTCTGGTAGCATTTGGGGCCGATTAGATTCGTTTGTTGTCACTGAGCCGCGTTTTTCTGTATTAATTTGGACTTTTGTGTTGGTTATCTCGCGATCATGAAATACGTCGTAGTGTCTGGAGGTAGGCGTTATGATGGGCTCTTTTAATGAAATGAAGACTAATCTTCATAGGTGTAATTAGTGGCATTGGGAAGGGCGTAATAGCTTCATCCACAGGGCTGCTTTTCAAAACAATGGGGTTGAAGGCGACATCTATAAAGATTGATCCTTATATGAATATCGATGCTGGAACCATGAGCCCTCTAGAACACGGTGAAGTTTTCGTGTTGAACGATGGTGGAGAAGTCGATTTGGATTTAGGTAACTACGAGCGATACCTTAACATCACGTTGACTCGTGAACATAATATCACTACTGGTAAAGTGTACCGTCAAGTGATTGAGAAGGAAAGAAAAGGTGACTACTTGGGAAAAACCGTTCAGGTAGTGCCGCATTTGACCAATGCGATACAAGAATGGATTGAGTCTGTCGCGCAGATTCCTGTTGATGGGGATAGCGAATCCCCAGACGTCTGCATAGTTGAGCTTGGTGGCACTGTTGGAGATATTGAATCTGCACCCTTTGTGGAAGCTCTTCGACAATTTCAGTTTCGCGTTGGTGTTGAAAATTTTGCCTTGATCCATGTGTCACTTGTTCCGGTAATTCATGGCGAACAAAAGACTAAACCTACTCAGGCGGCAATCAAAGATCTTCGAAGTTTAGGGTTGACGCCAGATATCATTGCCTGTAGATGCTCTGAAGAACTTGATAGAGGTGCAATTGAAAAAATCGCCATGTTTTGCCATGTTGGTCCTGAGCAAGTTTTGGCTGTCCATGATGTTAACTCCACCTACCACGTCCCTGTTCTTTTGCGAGACCAGCGGTTAATGGAGTTTTTTGCCAAAAGATTCAAAATCGACGAATTAGGCATCACGCAAAATGCTATATCTAAGGGACGGGATCTCTGGTCTAGATGGATTAATATCACTAAATCGCACGATATTAGTTTCGAAAAGGTCTCGATCGCCCTGGTTGGGAAATATACTAATCTCCAAGATAGTTATATTTCAGTAGTAAAGTCTTTGGAGCACTCTGCACTTCGTTGTCAGAAGAAGCTGGAAATCAAGTGGATTGAAGCGACTGACCTTGAAGTTGAAAGCTCTGTAGATAACAAGCTTAACTATCACAAGGCTTGGGGCACGCTGTGCTCTGCTGATGGAATCTTGGTTCCCGGTGGATTTGGCACTAGAGGTACTGAAGGTATGATTGCTGCAGCGAAATGGGCTAGGGAAAACAAAGTGCCATATTTAGGTATCTGTTTAGGCTTCCAAGTGGCAGTTATTGACTTTGCTCGTCATGTACTAGGAATGCAAACCAATTCTATTGAATTAGACGAAACCTGTGAAGATCCGGTTGTTATTTACATGCCAGAGATCTCAAAAACCCACTTAGGAGGAACAATGAGACTTGGAATTAGACCCTCAGTTTTCCAAAAGGGCTCTGAATGGAGTAAGCTTCGTCAAGTTTACGGTGGCAGTGAAAGTGTACTAGAACGTCATCGTCACAGGTACGAAGTAAACCCTCTACATATCGAAAAGCTTGAAGAAGCTGGTCTTAACTTCATTGCCAAAGATGAGACTGGCGAAAGAATGGAGATCTTGGAAATTAAGGATCATCCTTACTTTGTCGGCACCCAGTATCATCCTGAATATCTGTCAAGAGTCTTAGATCCTTCTCAGCCAATTTTAGGACTGGTGGCCGCCAGCTCAGGCTGCCTGGATAAAATTATTGCCGATGTCAAACCATCAACTCTTGCTAACGGAATTTCAACCCCTGCAGTCAATGGGGATTTCTAACTTGTACTTTATATTTTTATTTGTAAACGCGTGTAATAAATCTACTTTATTTATCTTAGACCTAACCCTGAAAAGAATTTGTGAAAAATAAAAAAACAAAAAAACAGATAGAACAATATATTAGAATCAACATCCTTACTATGGCGAAATCGAAAGGTACAGTTTCCACTACACGGAAGCATGTGGTATGTCTATAATAAGAATAGGATATACGTAAAGGTTCTAACTAATGCTATTTAGTTTGTTTCGTTTCGTGATAGAGTGGATTCAATCAAGATTGATCCAGTAAGAAGAGTACGCAAGAAGGTAACCGACTATTCTGAACAGGATTCATACTTTATAACGGCATTTGTACACTGGTCTGAGCTGAATATCTCTGCAGTATTTACCGACTTTGCTAGGGAATGCTCCCCATACTGTCAGTCGTTACCCCAGGTTATCCATTTCCAGGAGCAAATTATTGATCTGCTTATTGTGTACGTTAACAAACGAGATGAGCACTCACTCGAGTCTCTACTGGATCTGGTTACACATTTCGCACATGATTTAGGACCTGACTTTGAGCCATACTTTGCACGTACTCTTGAATCTTTAATGTGCCTTGCTTCTGATCCGAATATCGCAGTTGTGCAGTGGACTTTCAACTGCCTGGCCTATTTATTCAAATACCTCTCAAGACTTTTGACAACTGATCTACGACCAACATATGACCTGATATCTCCACTGCTAGGGAAAACGCATCAAAAGCCTCATGTAACGAGATTTACTGCAGAAAGTTTATCATTCCTGCTACGAAAATGCACTGGAGAATCACTAACAGCCATCGTGGTTCACATATTCTCTCAGGCAATGCAGGAACATAGGCTGGAGTTTACTAATACTATAATCACATTATTTGCGGATTCCATGAAAAGTACGGGGAATAACCTTCATTCAAGGACCCCAGCATTACTAGAGACGATTCTGAGGGCCGGAATATCTCAAGAGGATTATAGATATGCGTCTGACATATCTGCTGGTGTCATTGCGTCTTTGCTGCATCACTGTCGGCTCGAGACTGCCTCACAGGTAGAAGAGCAGTGCTTCTCTCTGATAGATGCGATTTCTGATTTCCATGAAGGAAACGCGACCTATGCTATGAAAGTATTGTTCGTTCTATCAGGGCTCAGAAAGGGGAGTAGAGTCTCTTCATGGCCGGGGATTTACGAGCGAGCAATAAGAATTTCAAGTAACTTGAAATCAGATTATGATCTTTCTGAATCAATTCGACTATCTGTGTCGATTCTTCAGAATGCGGACTTGCAAACAAACACACATTATTTCAGGAAATATCTGGATCTGATATACAAGCTCTATGGAAGAGATATTCTTTTATTTGCTGATGCACTGTTAGCTGTCAATAAGGATGCCTTTTCCTGGTTCGTCTTATCATATATTGAGTCCTTCATCTCTGACTATTGGCATGGGAATGAGTTACGAATTTTAATTTTACTTTTACACACGGCAGGAATAAGCGTTGGCAAGAAGCTAAGCATACCTCCAGATTCCCCATTTGCTAAATCTTTGTCTGAACGAATACTTCCCAACCGGGATTTAAGTGATGCGTCCGTACTATTTGAAATGTGGTGGACTTTGGAAATTATCCGCCTTGCATGCGCTGATTTCCATCAGAGAGGTTCGCTTTTAGAGCTCTATAATAAGCTTTCTGATACTAGTCCCTCCCTTTTACGGAACGAACTAATTGGCAAAATTCTATACGTTCTTGCCGAGCTTGGTACTACTATAGATGGACGGTTGCTTGTGTCGAAAATAGATGTCCAAACATCATCATCAATCACATTTCTCGAAGGATTGCTTAAATATCTTCAAGTTGGAAAGATAACTCTAACATCAGAGGACGCTAGCAAGATCATTGAAGCACTAGCAAATAATTTCATGAGCCACTCTGACTCTCTGAGACTCAACTCTATATTAATCGCTCAAAAGCTTTACCAAATCCAAGGGAAAGAAGTGCCGCAGCTACTTTCACAATGTCAGATAATTGAAGAAATACCGAAAGATATAAGTAATGCGAGGAACTTATCTATGCACATAAGGAATCTAGGAATAAACTTTAGTGTCACAGGCTCAGATGTGGTTCTAGATGTTGTTATTCCTCGCGTTCTGTTTGGATTGTTGACTGTGGGAATGCAACCCGTTCGTGAAGGAGCCGTTGATTCAATTCAAAAGATATCTGAAAAGGATAGCGAAGTTGTATGGAACTTGGCACACCGATGGATTATTGGTGGAGGCCAAGATAAGACTGAGTTGCCATTTTCAGAATTCGGAGATGGGATTGATGAGCCAGGAAGTTTTTACGACTGTACAAATCTTAGCAGTATAGTGAACTCGACTGCTAAACTATCTGAGACGTATAAGCAGTCGGATATGGCGTTAAAGGGTACGTTTCTTGAAAGAGCTAAACTTGAAGATACCGATACACATCAATTGAGGGGCCAAGCGCTGAAGGTCCTTCTGAAGCTGCCTCGTTTGGCCGAGAAGCATTCTCGTGATTTGGTTCATTATATCCTCTGGGATGGGAATGATGATGATGATGATGATAGCAGCGAGGAAAAAAGTGCATCTGCGCATTCTTGGACAATGAAAGACCGACTTGCATTACTAGAGGTTTTTTCTGAGTTTGTGAATCCAAAAACTTTGTTTAGAGCTGATGAGGTTTATGAACGATATTTGTATCTGTTGGGTAATCGAAACCTTGATATTCAAAAACTTGCCCTAAAGTGTGTCTTCACTCTAAAGGACCCTCAGGTTCGAAAATATCGGGAGAATCTTAATGGGCTCTTGGACGATACTCAATTCAAAGATGAGCTGACTACTTTGGTTAGAGTTTCCGGTGAAGAGAATACTATTCACCAAGATGACAGGAGCGCTCTAATGCCATTAATTATCAGGCTCATGTTTGGTAGGGCGCAAGTGGCGAAGACCGGCGGAGTCAAGCAAGGACGCCGATATGCGGTTGTTAACTCATTAAACAATGTTGAGCCTGAATTTATCAGGTTGTTTGTAACCCTTTCATGTGATCGTCTTGAAGCGGACGGATTCCTGGAACTAGTCGATGGATGCTATAATTTCAACACGGATATTGTCGATGGGCAAGATCGAGAGAAGTCAGTACGTCGATTACAAGGGTTTGTAACCATGCTAGAAACTATTTTACAAAATCTTGGCCCGAAAATTGAAGCTGCAGAAGATATCATCATGAATACTTTACTTTTTGTGTTATACTCCGAAGAGAAGTTCCATCAGTCACAGGATGAAGATAGCATTACCAGTAAGGTACTCAAACCAATCCGTCAAATCGGCTTCAAATGTCTTGATTTGATTTTCAAATTATTCGATCATAAAGATTGGTCAATGTATTTCGAAGGGTTGTTTAATCATATTATCAAGCCTAGGCTAGAAGGATACGGTGAGCTGAACTTGCAACAGCCTTCAAGTGCCATGAATTTCTTTGTTAGACTTACTACTACGAAGCAATTAGCAAAATTTCTGGTATATCGCGATCATTCTATTGCTAGGGCCCTGTTTTCCTGTCTGAATTATGACACAATAAAGGACCCTGTTGTAGAGGTCTTGATTGACTCCATGGAAAATATCATTACTCTCAACTCTATGGCTGATGAGGGCCAGGAATATTTAGAGAATTTGCTCCAAACTTGTGTGCAGATATTACTTCCCAGAATTCCGTTCCTTTTTGAAAGAGAAAGTTCGCATCAGCTACTGGAAAAAGAGGCACTTGTTTTGGTGAAACTTTCGTCTGAGCACAAATTCCCAGATGAGACCAGATCTCAGTTAATTCAAGTATCTTTAAGTGCACTGGAGAAGAATTCATCTCAGGTTAGAATCAATGTGAAGACGTCCATTCTCCAGACTCTAGCTGCATTGCTTCAAGGTGAAAAGCTGGAATCGCAAGATATTACTCCAATATATCAAACGCTATCAAAGTTATTCAAACAATTTAGTGACCGTGATGCCCGGCAGAGCCTGGCTAATGTATTTGAAGTCTTTGGGTCGCAAAAGCCTGAATATGCCGTTGTGGGTAAACTGATTGGGGATTTCAACTCGTATGCCAAGCGCCGAATTGATCTTCCTGATTTCGACCGCCGTCTAGCTGCTTTTGCAGATATCAATGAATCAAGATACGCAACTCTGACCGCTACTGAATGGCTTCCATTGCTTTATAACATGCTTTTCTTCATCAAGGACCCCGAAGAACTTGCATTAAGAACCAATGCAGCTTACACATTGAAACGATTCATCGATTGCTTTTCTGGTAAACTTACCTTGGAAGAGGCTGAACCATATTTGGAATTGTTAGAAAATGTCGTATTACCATCGCTTAAAATTGGGTTACGGGAATCATCGGATATTTTTAGATTTGCCTTTATTGATATACTTGGGTATCTTGTTAAGAATGCTAAATGGTATTCCGCTATGGATGATATGAAATGCGTGCTTTTTGATGGGGATGATGAAGCGAACTTCTTTGTTAACATTGGCCATATTCAGATTCATAGACGAAGGCGCGCTGTTAGGCGATTGACAACTCTTGCTGCAGAAGGAAAGTTGAAGGATTCAAATATTGCGCACTATCTTTTGCCTATCATAGAGCATTATGTTGCTGGTACGGAAGGCGATCTGCACAATCTTGCTGATGATTCGATTAAGGCTATAGGAGCATTGAGTAAACACCTTTCGTGGAACCAATATCGTGCTGTTACAAAACGGTATGTGGCGTATTTAAATAGTAGAACAGATCGGATGAAAGTCAATATCAGGTTGATTGAGGCAGTTTCAGATGCACTAGAGGAGAGTGAAGGAACTAAATTGACCCAATCTCTTCCGAGTGTTGATAGACTTTCTGCTTTTATCACTGAAGATATTGTGCCGACTATGCAAAAGGTTTTATCTACGAAGAATGAAGATGAGGACAATTTGACCCGTCGTATTCCTTTGGTGATTCCAATTGTGAAGTTTATGAAGGTTCTCCCTCAAGCTCTTCTTGAGCTCAAACTTCCGGGTGTTTTGACTGGTTTTTGTCAGATTCTACGGGCCAAGTCTCAAGAATTAAGAGACATGATCCGAAAAAGTTTAGGAAGAATAGCTCGTTTGCTGGGGCCTCGATATTTTATCTTCATTGTGAAGGAACTCAAGGGGGCTTTGAGAAGAGGTGCTCAGTTGCATATTCTGGGATACACTGTACACTCTCTGCTGGTTGAATTAGGTGAAGTTTTGAAGCCTGGAGAGTTGGATAGTTCAGCAGAGCTTATAAGTGAAATCGTAATGGAGGATACATTTGGTGTGACGGGTAGTGAAAAAGATGAAGAGGGTTATAATAGTAAAATGAAGGAGGTGAAACAGCACAAAAGTTTTGATAGTGGCCAGATTCTAGCAAGTAATATCAACCTTGCAGCATTTGGAACTTTGATTGAGCCTATAAAATCTGTTTTGATTTATGAGAAGCTTACATTGAAGACGGAGCATAAGATAGAGGAGCTTCTTCGGCGACTTGCTTTGGGATTATATCACAATGAGCAGGCCTCTGATAGGAGAGTTCTTGTTATGTGCTACGAACTTAATGAGATGGTTGCAACTATTGAATCTCAAGAGCAGAAATCGTTCGAAAAGGCGGGAATCGAAAATCACCGTGATAAGCAATCAAAAGAGTCGGAAGATCATTTCATTGTTCAACTAGACTCTAGAAACTGGCAGCAAAAGTCCAGGTTGCATGTTAAGAACTTGCACATACTAGTTCGATTTATCATGGACACTATCCGAACTGTTCTTGGCAAAAATGAAGAATTGATGACTGCAGAGAACGTTTCTGGGTTCATTCCAATGCTTGAGCGAGGGCTGAGTAGCAGTTTTGAGGACATTCAAGTTGCGTCGTTAAGGTTACTCGCTTTTATCATCAAGCTTCCTATACCTGATATGAACGATAAGCTACTTTCGTTTGGCCATCAGACTTTAGAATTGATCAAATCATGCACTACAACAAATAGCGAACTTTGCCAGGCGAGCTTAAGATTTCTGGCAGTTTTAGTCAGGCAGAAGAGTGAGTTCTCGATGAAGGATACTGCATTGGCATATGTTTTAAGTCGCATAAAGCCTGATTTAGAGGAACCTGATAGACAGGGAATCACATTTACATTTCTGAAGGCAATTTTGTCAAGGACAATAGTGATTCCCGAAGTATATGACATTATGGATCGGGTTGCTCAGGTCATGGTTACAAACCAGTCTCGTGTTACTAGGGACTCTTGTCGAAGTGCATACTTCCAGTTCCTGACTGAGTATCCTCAAGGTAAAGGACGTTTAGAAAAGCAACTCTCATTTCTGGTTTCAAATTTAGAATATCCGACCTCATCAGGTAGATTATCGGTTATGGAAATGATCCATTTGTTGATTACAAAAATTAGTGATGAACAAATCCAGGAGGCGTCCAACTCTTTTTTCGTTGCGTTGGTGCTCGTGCTCGTGAATGATGATGTCGCGGAATGTCGTGAAGCGGCAGCAGCGCTTATCAATGGACTTCTAAGTAGAAGCAGTGAGGAACAACTTTCACTCATTGCGAACTATTGCCAGTCATGGCTGTCAAATGAGCAACCATTGCTTCTTCGTGGAGGATTGCAAGTCAGTGGAATGTATTTTACAGAGTTTGGAACACGAAAAAGTAAGAGTTTGCTTGATTTATCACTGACTCGTGTAGAGGAAATCTTAACTGCAGGGAGGTCCAGCTCTATGACCGAAATTCCCTGGGAGACAGTTTACTTTGCACTCCAGCTGGTCAGTAAAACTGTTCAGGTTGACGGGAATCTAGCACTCTCGAGTAGATTCGGGGCAATTTGGAATTTAGTTGAAGGGACGCTTCTATTCCCTCATCCCTGGGTTAGATTATCTGCGTCCAGGTTAATGGGTCTTTTGTACAGTAAGGTCGATGATCCAAATATGAAAATAGATTTACCAGTTGAGGGCCATCAACAGACCGCCTTCAAATTCATCAGACAGCTTGGGGCAGCGGGAATATCAAAAGAGCTTTCCGTGCAAATTGTCAAGAATCTTGTTTTCATTTCTCAGAAGGTAGAAAGTTCAGGGACAAAATTCATACAGCCCAGAAAGGGAAAAGCGGATGAAGAAGAAGAAGAAGCAGCAGCAGAAGAAGAAGCAGAAGAAGAAGAAGACGCGACTGAAGCAAAGGAGGACGAGTTGGTTCTAGATTGGATTGTTAGAAAGGTATCTTCAGTTCTCCGCACCGAAAAGCGGGCAAAGGAGATGGAAGTTTCTAAGAAGGCATCTATTCAGCTCCTTGCCTCGATCATTCAAATACTGAGCATCGAAAGGCTTAAGATGCTCTCTGAGAATCTGATCATTGCGTTCTACTACTATTCAATATCTGAAGATGAGCGTCACGCAGAATACAAGATACTATGCAGTGAGGCTCTTAACATGCTCCAGGCCAAACTTGGTGCTACTGACTTTCTGCAAGCTTATAGCAATGTGAAGCAGTTAGTAGATGATCGCAGAATCGAGCGCCGCTCCAAGCGTGCGATCCAGTCTGTTTCTGCGCCTGACGTCTATGCCCGAAAGAAGATGAGAAAGAACCTTGTCAAACGGGAAAAGAGACGCCATGTGAAGGATGAAAATGGTTACTACCGTGCCAAGAAGAGGCAGAGTTAAGATTTGTCCCTGTGTATAATATAATCGTATATTTATTTCGTTACTTGTAAGTGTCATATATAATTTAAAACCCCCAGTCTGGAAAGACATTTTTGCTTGTGCTAGGTCCCAGAAGGACTTTTCGGTATCGCTGGATAGTAGACTGAGCTTGTGGCGATAGTTTGTCGACAAAAGAGTCTCGCTTCATCAAGATCATGAGGAAGTATGCAACTGTTCTTAGCAGCACTTGTCGTTTTGCTCTTGGGGACCTATATGGCTCCGTTACTTGAGGCACTTTTTCGACATTCACGTGGAGAAGATCTATGCAGAAATCATCCTCATCTTCGGATGAAACAGGGTATTTAGTCCTTTCATTCTTATTGTTATTGCTATTCTTATCCGGTAGTCCCCATTCGCTTAAGCCATCTTCGACCTCAGTTAGGTCGCTGTCGTAAGTAACCACAGACTTTGTGCTCTCTGAGTCCGATGACGAAACTTCGTGCCACAGCTCAGGTACATTGTCGATGTCAAGGACCTCCAAGACTGAGGAGCGTTTGGCCTCAAACAGCTCTGGCTGCTGGTTCCAATCCACCAGCAATCCTTTGCTGGTGAATTTACCGCGAACCAACACATGGTCTCGCTGGACCAACGGGCAGCAGATTACTGTAGGCACCGCAAAGGGAATACCAGGTTCAATACTATCGCTATGACTGCTATGCCACGATCTTGTAGCAGACACTTTGCGTCTGATTTTTCGCAGCCGGCGCTTGCTTGACTGCCATATCGGAGATACGCGGTCGATAAGCTGCATTTGTAGAGTACTGCTCGCCCTTCTAATAGAAGGTCCTACGTATTCTCGTTAATCCAGATTTGCGGATAGGAGAGGAAGGTGTTAAGTTTCTAATATCTAACGCTCTTGGAATGCACTTTTTGGTTTTCGTTTGTTTTCATCGGTACTAATGTGGCTTTTGTTTACAAACTGCTCTACTTGGGGCATGCCCTTAAATGGACGCAACCTAACCCCGGCTCGATTCCGGCCGGAAAGGATGATGAGCCGGGCCATTATTCGGGCCATCCGCTTTCTACAAAGCTTCTAGAAAGAATAGAAACATGAAGGAAAGACACTTCAGTTTCAACTATTCACAACTACTTGAAGACTCTATTTAGGGCAACTTGAAACCCAAGCCCACCGGTACATAGACCCTTACCAAGCCTGCTCTCAATTACAAATAAACGAATGCGCTTTTAAAAGCAAGTAAACAAAGAAACTATATAACAATATAATCCGTTTCCCTATAAGGTAGGCTTGGGCTCGGCCAGTCAGGCGCTGGTGGTCAAGCCAATGACACCGCACGCAGGCCGGGTCCCGGCGTTACCAGTCTTGAGCGATTCGGCCTTACCACCCTTTCCAAGGTCGTCAGTACCGGCGTGAATGACGACGGTTCGACCTACGATACTGTGCTCGCCGAAGAGCTTAATCTGGAGGTCCTGCTTAGAGCCTTTGGCAACACCATCCTTATCGGTAGTGACATTTCCAAGGTCTCCAACATGTCTGACTTCGTCCTCGGGAGCGCCATGGTTTTTTCCAAAAGGATTGAAGTGGGGGCCGGCAGAAGTGCAACTTTTGGCGTTAGAGCAATTGCGCCAATATATAATATCATAACAATTCTATACATACCCGTTGGTGTTATCGCCGAATTCGTGAACATGGAATCCTCGAAGGGCGTTAGGATCGTTTCCAGAGATGTTCCAGGAAACAGTGGTATAGTCGCTTTCGGACTTTTGTTCAAAGGTAACAACACCCTGAACGTTTGAGTCTCCTCGAAGAACGGCAACTGACCAAGTTAGCTTAGTGAACCTTACTATGTCCCTTACTAAGGGCAATAAACCGCTTTTGCATTGACAATGCGACTCAATTGATGCCAAAGAGCAACTAAACGACAGCTCGGAGTTTCAAACCCCCTGATGGATAACATACCTGCTTTGACCATGGTGAGATGAATTTAGATTATCGACAGAAAATAGGAATAAACGAAGTACTTTTATGAACTCGGTTTTACAGTATAGTAGTAGCAAGAGTAAAAAGAAGAAGAAGAAGAAGAAGATGGGAATGACCAATACTATTTTGTGGACAATATATATTCTAGCATATACCCTTTTCAGCAGGTAATCCAGGGTCTGCGAAATGCTGGTACTACCGAACTGGGCACCAGCTACCGTTTCTTGCGCCATTCTGGGGTATACGACTGCCAGCGGCTCAGGCTGATTAGTAAGAGAGGGGTATAGCGGATAGGCATTGATATGATTGGATAGTAGTAGCTTCTGGTTAGAGAAACTTCATTGGTTATATATTAGGCAGACAGATGGCAAAAGAAAAAGTTACTGGCAATGCTGTTGCCAAATAGAAAAGGGGAATCGGGTGTCTTTTATAGTTAATTCTCATATCCGTAAAGTGCTCATCTGTTGCGTCAAATACCAACAAGGTTTCGGAGATTTTGTAGATATATAACATTCGGCTGGCACGGGTTGGCATTGATTAATTTAATTTCGCTGAATCGAAGCAGAAGAAAACAGGGCTGCCATGTGAGACGCAATTGCACCTTAGTGGTTGTTTCTGAATAGCCTAGGAACATCTATATCGAGCGATGGCTCTCATGCTGGCCAAAAATGCCGGCCCGCTTCGGCATCAACTCCAGAGTGCAGCTTCGATCTGGTTCTCGCAAACGGAACCGAATTCGTCTATCCGAGTCTTAAGCGATGAGATGAGGTATACGATTTGCGGTATGGAGTGGGGTTGTAAAAGACGGGCTCGTGATGGTGTCTCTAGCGCCTAGCAAGTTAAGGTTTGTTTCATAGAAACACGTTCGCAGACATCTGTCTGACGAAGAGGAGATGGATCCCAAAATAAGAAGGTGCTGTAGAGCATAGAGATAGCATTCAAATTTGAGCATGTTTCAAGTTCGTCGGCATATATATAGCATGGAGACAAGAATCATGCAATCCCAGATATCTGAAAACATCAAAGATACAGCACATATGCGAGGAGAATGGAGAATTCTCCTGTTGTCAGCGATTGTGCTGTTCCAGGCTATCAGCGGAGAAGACGCCTCGCAGCCAGTCGCCAGACTGTCGGGCTCAAATGCTATCGTTAAAGGCACAGCGGAAAAGAAGGACATCGAAAGCTTTAAAGGAATCCCATTCGGCGAGCCGCCCACTGGGTCGCTGAGATTCAAGCCACCAGTGCCTAAAAAGAGGAACTTGGACGGCTACTCTGCTACTAGCTTCGGGGATTCTTGCATTCCAATGTCGATATTCCAAAAGAACCAGAAGCAGGCAGGCGTAATCTCGACGTTACTCAGCCGCATCTTCACTTCTAAGATTGTCGACAAAATCATGTCTAAAGGATCCGGCAGGCAAGGAGAAGATTGTCTTAACCTGAACGTCTACCGACCGAAAGGAGTGCAAGAAGGAGCCAATCTGCCGGTCATGGTGTGGATCTTTGGGGGCGGCTTCGAAGAGGGCAGCGCTGCAGATAACGATCCGACCAAATTGATAAATGACGGAGTTGCACTTAAGAAACCCATAGTGTATGTATCAATCAACTACCGAGTCGGCGCATTCGGCTGGATGCCAGGAAAGGAGATCAAGAAGGAAAGGTCTGGAAACGCCGGCCTGCTCGATCAAAGATTGGGCCTCCAGTGGATAGCCGACAACATCAGAGGATTCGGAGGAAATCCAGATGACGTGACGATTTTTGGTGAGTCTGCAGGCGCAATTAGTGTCGCGCATCAACTGCTTCTTTTCAAGGGGAATCACAAGTACAAAGGGAAACCACTCTTCCATGGCGCAATCATGCAAAGCGGTGCAGTTGTGCCTACAGATCCTATAGACTCCCATTACCCTCAGGCTATATTCGATACTATCGTCGATGCAGCACACTGCTCGTCGAAGGCCGACAAATTGGCATGTTTAAGATCACTTCCCACTGAGGAGATGATAAAGGCACAGGAGAGCGTGCCGAGCTTCTTCAGCTACAGGACATTGGACTTGTCATTTGTGCCTCGACCTGACGGCCACAGCATATCGAATAGAAGCCATTATATGGTTGACAGCGGCCAGTACGCTAGGGTCCCATATATTTCTGGCAGCCAGGAAGACGAGGGTACCTTCTTCACGATTCCTCTGGAAAATATCACTACCGACCTACAATTTGAAGACTATCTTCGCTTTATACTGGCGGACTTGAAGACGGACGATCTCGCACACATCCTGGCTCTGTACCCGGGAGATCCTAAACTGGGATCCCCATTCGGTACCGGGACTCTTAACAATCTTTTCCCCGAGTTCAAACGCCTAGCAGCCTTCTTAGGGGACATGACTTTTCAATGGCCGCGAAGATATATGCTCGACAAGATGACGGATGTCAAACGATGGACCTTTCAGTCCAAAGCCCTTCACGGGCTCCCAGTTCTTGGCACCTTTCATTCAAGCGATGTGATTTTCTTGTATGACTTGGATCTTCCGGCCGCAAAGGCATATCGCAAGTACTTTGTGGAGTTTGCTTATAACAAGGACCCCGGTAGAGGCTCTAATCTCCTGCAATGGCCACTGTATGATCCAATTCGCAGGTTGCAGCTCACAATTGGAGCCAACAATATGAAAATAGAAACCGATGACTATCGCGACGCACAATCAAAGTATATCAACTCCCATTTTGTTGATTTATCGATTTAAGAATAAGAGTCTTGTCGTCAAAATCTTGCATATATTGGCACAGGCACAATAATTCAGTATCAAATAGCATAGTGACAGAAACATAAATTAAACGATGCACGAGAAAAATAAGGCTTTGGGAGAGAGTTGGTCTAGCCCTTCGTATTTCCCTGATGCACATCATTCTGGGTCCATCAAAAAGATTGTTTTACATTGTATAGCAGTATTTTCCATTTGGGTCTTGAAGACGTGTAATTTGGTTGCGGGCATTTGAATTTGGCATTCTTTGCTATAGAGGTTTCGTTTCACTCTGCCAGGGAGGGAACAGTCTGTATTTGTTTATTTGGTCGAAATCCTGCTGCGACGTCAGGTAAGTGCCTCCTCAATCACTTAGGATTACGAATTTGTATAGAAATAGCTTGAGCCGTCATCTAACCGCTCAGATTAGGGGTCTTCTCTACGGTTTTGTGCTATTTTGCTGCTATAAGTCGTCATGTCATCTCAGCCATTATCAGACGAAAATAGATATGGACACTATGCTCAGGAACAACCGAATTCGCATAGTGAGAGTTCCGGTAATAGAAATCCATTTCGAGCCCGAAACAATACGAGTGAGAACAAAACACATGCTGGATACCCAAACAATCTCACAGTCGTGACGGATGAATCTCAGAATCAACCATATAGGCGCTCTCAAAGCCCGCAAAAGGCTAGCGGGGGTCTCAGACCACCCCCTCTACCTCCAAAGCCTCCGATAGAGTATATCAATAATGTGACTCCTGCATCTGCTGAATTCAGACTACCTCCGAGACCGGACTTGGATATTCCCGAGAGTTATATTTCCATGCCGTTCCATAATCGATCCGCCAGGCCAAATGCTCCTGAGCATGCGCAATCAGTTTCTCAGTTCGTTGACCGACGACCTGGTTCACACCCTTTAGGGCCCCGGCAGCCATCACAACGAGAACAGTTCTCCTCGCAGGCCCAAAACAAATACATCGGTGTATACGCGTCTTCTGATTTGCCTGCAGTTTCGCCATATACCGAACGACCATCTCTGAACTTGGCTCATAGCGCAACTGCGTCCGACATCATAAATGCTTATGAAACAACTGATAACGAGGTTGAGTCTGTATACTCCTCGTCAAGGCAATCTTCAGTTCGTCGCACTATGTCATCTAATACAACGTACTCAACTGCGTCGGCAACACACCAGAAATATGAAGCTGCAGGTGATCTGAATTTTCAGAATGCTTACTACATCCAGCCAGATACTTACGATAATAGATGGGTCTCTGAGGAGCCTATAGAAGTCCCTAGACTATCTCCAAATGTGCGAGACCACTCTGGCCGGTATAGTGATAGCTATTCAGAGGAAGATGATAAAGTGCCTTCGGGACTGAGTTCAGGTACGCCAACAAGAGGATTGCCATATCCTACAGATGACTCGCCTCCACGTGCGCCAGTGAAGGATATCGGGATGAAGCCTTCTCAGCCCACATACTCTCCTTATACTGACGTGAATAAATTTCATGATAATGCCTATTATGCTGATGATGACGATCTTGAGGATGAATATGCTGTACCTAAATACGTTAATGACCCCATCGATTCTAGGAGGTTTTCGCTGTATTCAGAGCTAAACGGTTCTATCCAGAATAGCACAGTTTCATCTCGGCATGGCCGTTCATTATCAGCGGCGGAGCCAAATTCCCGGTTGCTGACGGCGGATGAAAGGCAAGTTCAGATAATCAAGGCTGGCATTTTGCCTCCTCGCTCACGTGGAGATGAATCGCTAGATGCATCAATGAGAAGCTCAACTAGATCGCATGGTGATGATAGTCTGATGCTGAAGCTGGGATTGCCAGCAATCCCTGATAGTAGGAATTATTTTCAATCAGCTACTCTGTCAACTAAAGATTATCTTCGATGCAATTCAGTCTGGTCACTACGGGCGATATCCTCTTGGATTTGTGGGCTCGGCTCCGAGAACGCAGATATCACATTCATTGAATTATCTAAAGCCCTTGTTGGTCTATTTACGCATCATATCCCAACTCTAAACTGGATTAGTGCAGAGCGAATATCGAATCATGCATTGAGTTCTATGGAGAGGCAAGGTCTGTTTGAAATTGGGGATGAAACCAAAATTGTACGCTTTAATGTCACGGCTGAAGTTGAGGGAGTATTGCCATTGCTAACAGGTAATGGATGTTATTCATCGTCTCATCATGGATCTTTTGATGATGAACCTGAAATACCGATGAAATATCGATGCTATTCAAGTAGATGCTCTCGAACTATCAGAGTCAAAGAGCCTTTGCCAAAGGTTAACCTGAAGGATTTGTCTGACGCTAACAGTAGTGATTGGGCTGTCTTTTGGAAACTAGATGATGAAGTAGTATCAGGGCTTGACAAAAGAGAGGCCAATCGACAATATTCAATCCATGAATTGATTGTTGGAGAAGAGGCATACATAAAGGATTTGAATACTCTAATGATTGTATATGGAGATTCGCTTTCGAAATCTGCAATACCCGCTATTATGAATAATCAACAAGAGTTTTGGGATAATGCGTTTGGCAGTGTGAAGAAACTAATGGACTGCAATACTCATTATCTTTTAAGTGGTCTCAAACACCGACAGTCACAACAAGGACCATATATTGAAGGGATAGCAGATATAGTCCTAGAATGGCTTAAAGAGGCAAAAGAGCCATATGTAAGTTATGCGGATACTTATTTATTCGCGGATAGAAAGTTGCGGCAGGAAAGGGAATCGAACCCGGCATTTGAATTATGGTTTGATCGTGCCTCAAAGGATCCCAGAGCGAAAGGTGTGCCGCATTCATTTTATTTCCATCGTGCAATTCCTCGGTTGGCAAGATACAGCTTGTTATTGCGAACTATTCAGAAAGCCACTCTTGATTCAAACCCTGAATGGGAACTTTTAGAACGGTGTATAGTAGAATGTGATTTCATCACCGGCGAATGCAATAAAAGACTGGCAAACGTTGAGAAGTATGTTGAAATTTTGGATTTACAGCAACAGATTCAGTTCAAGTCTGGTGAAAAGAGTGTTGATCTGAAGTTGAAAGATGCAAAGAGGAAGATTGTCCGTCGTGGTGATGCATTAAGACGTGGTGATTATCGACTTGATTGGGTTGAAACGCATATCATACTCCTTGACAATTTCCTTATTTTGTCAAAGATTAGAAAAGGAGCAAATGGTACTAAGTATTATGTATCAAAGCGTCCGATCCCACTTGATTTACTGGTATTGGAGTCAGTTGACGGTGATCCTGTAACGAAATCGTCATCGTCTATACTTGGAGTAGGCACTTTCACGAGTCATGTGGCGTCTCCAGATAACAAACGAAGCAATCGGCAGTTTTTGAGTAGTCCTGTTTCTCCTTCGAAGACGGCGTCATCTCTACCTTTAGATACACCTGGTGCCTCCTCAATCACTACTATAGATTACGGTGATAAAGAGATAATGTACCCGTTTCGAATAACCCACTTGGGGCATACTGGTGCGTCATATACTCTATACGTGTCGTCAAACATTGACCGGGAACGATGGAAAGATGCGATCATTTCGGCGAAGAGGGATTACAGCTCTGCAGTATATGCACTTAATGCCGAGCCTTTTAGAATGAAGATTGTTGCCGATCATGTGTTTGGATATGATAGTTCGAGTGTTCCTAAACTTGCAGTGTTTGCGCCGGCTACTGCTTTAGATCGTGCACTGCAAGGGCTTCCAGATATGGATGATATTTCTAGGCCCTTAGCAAAGTCTCGCATCAACTGTGGGGTAAGCTTTTTGTTTGCTGATGGAAATGAGTACTGCATTTTAGGTCTAGATTATGGCGTTTATCTCCATGACGGTAAGCCTGACAGCCTTTGGAAAAGAGTTCTGGATGTTACCAAAGTGACTCAAATTGATGTGATTGAAAATTTGAATGTTCTGATACTATTGACTGAAAAGGCTCTGGTGTACTACAACCTGGATGAGATCTTAAGCAATGGCTCTAAAACTCTTGTAAGAAATACCAGTATAAGCTCTACGGCAAGCACTTCTTCGACTGTTAGTGTGTCTACTGGCTACCGACTATCGAAACATCGGGAGGTTGGGTTCTTCAAAGTGGGCCATATGAAAGATCGAACTTTGGTCTTTTACAAGCGCCGGGAAGGGCTTTCCTCTACATTCAAAGTCGTCGAACCTGTCAAAGAAAAGGGATCTCAACGAAGAAGATCTAAGCTTTCCTTTTCTAGAGTCACTGGTGGAGGTATAGGTTCGACTGAATTTTTCAGGGAGTCTGAAAAGTTTTATGTTCCTACCGAGACGACTGGTATTAGTTTGTTCAAAACCTCATTTGCTGTACATACAACCAAAGGATTTGAAGTGATGTCGTTAGATGTGAAACACCCTCAGACTGTTCCTTCACTATCTTCGATGACTTCAACTATGATGATCAGTATTGCGAGGGCGTCCAACGGTAAGCCAACCCCAAATGTTGATGCCTTCAAGAAGCGTCTCGAAAACGCAAAGCCAATTGGGATGTTTAGGGTCTCAGATAACTCGCTTATACTCTGTTATGAGGAGTTTGCAGTTTATTGTGATAACCACTGTAATATGATTGGGCCGTCTATTATTGACTTTGTTTGCAAAGCTCGCACAGTAGCGTTGCAGCATCCATATCTGCTGGCATTCGATGAGGAGATGGTAGAGGTGAGAAGAATTGATAGAGGTGGTCAGCTAAGGCAGGTAATCTCTGGCAAGGATATTCGTGCCATTGACACGAAAGAGGGCCAGATTAAGATCGCGTTGGCACATCCAAAGCTTTCCGGAAGGCAGCTCGTTGTTGAACTGATCGGGAACGAGTTTGTTGTGGAAGATGGTGATAGTAGTCTTTCGGGTCTCTGAAGGCGTTCTTTTATATATCTACCTATATAAGTTGTTACATATTTATTATTAGCTAATGAAATTTAATGATTATCTTTTTTGACATTTTCCGCGCATTGTGGTTTAGGGCTTTCTGTCACCTCCATTATGGCCCGGGATGTTCAGGACATATTGTTTGAGCAAAGTCGTATCCTTGAGGAGAATGAAGTTAATTCATTTAGCTTGGACGATTTATTAGCTATTCTATATCAGACCATTCTGCATCCGGCCTATGTTTGGTCCGTTCCTGCGCTTATATGGTCGTATGTAAAAAATAGGTCGTGATTTGATTATGCGAACTGTTTAACCTTCGATAGAAAACCGACCCTGGTGTCGTCCGACTCGACTCTTCTGATATGCGGTTTTGCCCTCGGCGTGCTTGTAGATCTGGTTCATGTCCTGATATGGGCTGATCGGAAATATGTATCTGGAGTTTCAAGAAAGCTCGATCGCGAGAAGGATCTCGTAGTGATTACCGGAGGCAGCTCAGGATTGGGCAAGTTACTGGCTGCAATGCTAGGAGTCCGGGGGATCAGGGTCGCTGTACTAGATATAGAAGAGCCATCGATGGCTATACCCGTGGTACATTACTTCAAATGCGATGTTTCTGACCCAGATCAAGTCGAAAACGCAAAGCGAGAGATCAAAGACAAACTTGGCACTGCGACTATTCTAATAAACAATGCTGCGATTACTACTAAAGAGACACTACTAGATCTCAGCCGGGATGCCATCAAGCGGATGGTGGACGTCAATATGCTATCTCATTTCTGGACAGTTCAGGCTTTTTTGCCGGACATGATAGAGCTGCATCGAGGGTACATTGTTACCATTTCGTCGACAATAGGATATATTGGACCGGCAAGACTTTGTAAGCATTCAACATTGGATAATAGCTAACATGTTTTCGAGGCTTCTAACTCCATAGCTGCATATGCTGCTACCAAGGGCGCTGTCAACGCATTTCACGACTCTTTGTACCATGAGACATACCAATATGGTGTGAAGAGCCTGCTTATCACAACAGGCCAGCTTGACACCGCAATGTTTAACGGGGTGCGCACCCCTAGCGACTTTCTGGCCCCTGTGCTGAGGACCGCTGACGTCGCTACGGAGATTGTTAACGCTTTAGACCAGGGCAGATGCGGAGAGATTTCTCTGCCAACATATGCCAAGCTGATACCGCTGACGAAGGTTCTGCCTCAGTCAATAACTGAGGCATTCAGGTCTTTCTACGGAATGGACAAATCAATGGAGACATTTGTTGGAAGAACGAACCAAAATAACAATAAATGAACATTTCTTTATGCGACTTTTTTCTCGGTATATAGAGCGCCTTTTTTCACCCACTCTTGGAACTTGCTGTACACAATATATCCGCGCGTGTCAAACCATTCAGTAAATTTGGCCTTGACTTGCCTGCTGTCTAAGACTTTACCATTGGAATCCGTGATCTGTACGGTAAGCGTATAATTCGCCGAGTATTTTTCAACAGAGCTGGAAATTGATATCTAAGAGTTAGAACAACACAATGAAATCAGCATCCAATAGCCATACCCAGGTCTTTCTTCCATCTTTATAACCAGTATAAACCGCGTGTCTCTCTACTTTGTAATGCCAGAGATGGTACGCCAGCGTTAGAACTGCATACGCTATAACTCCAATCACTATTAACGGATACACGGCATTGAATCCTCGACGCCTCTCCTCGTAGGCTACACCGGCAGCGATGACAACCGAAAGATAACCGAGGCCCAGACGGATATCTTGATAGCCATGATACTGCTTGAATCCCGCTGATTCGAGAACTATTGGCAGATGATCATCAGATGTGCTTTTTAAATCTGCACTGGAGCTAACCTATTAGAACCACCAGTTCAAACCATATATGTATATTGTTTTGAAACAAACTTACTATAAATTGACTGACGATGTTTGTATGCTCATGTTGGCGTTAGTGGGTTGGGTTGGGTGACGTTTCAACAAGCTTCTAATGCTTTGTATATGAATGGTAACCTTATAGTTGCATCCCAACCTTCTTGTTTGATCCTGTCATCCAAACGCCGGATTTCAGGACTGGCGGTTTGAGCGTATCAGACCTAATTCTTCTATAATCTTTTGACACATATTTGGTCTGTATCTCATTGGCAGAGCTAGTGAGAGGGTCCACGTGTAGTCATAATTATCGTTGTCTCCATTCATTCTGAGTTTGTAATTTTTGCCTTCTGGTACACGATTGCTCAGCAGAATGTCTTCAAAGTTTAACCTGGATGCTAAGCCCTTTGCGCCTGGAGGCACAATCACAGGGCCTATAAAGAGTTCTGGAAAACATTCAAGCGGATCAGGTTCTGTATCTAGTCAAAAGGCTAAAACTGGTGCCCCAGACAAGCGCCCGGAAGCGAGGTCTGGGCGACCTAGAGGAGAACAGAATCAACGGAGTCAACATAGAAATGGACAGAAACCACAGGCAGATACGGAGCCTAGCTTTGCAGATCAGATTCTCAGTCAGAGTCGGAACAAGAGAGGAGAAATATCCATTTCTCACTTATTGGATTTTTCCATGCCTCCGCGACCTCTACGTCAGGGATGGGGTGGGCCATCTCGCCGGCGTCTGGCAACCAATTCTAATTTTGGAAGCGAGTCTCCTGACAAGGCGACGTATATGAATACAAGCTATAAATTTGTGCTGGATCCTAGGGGTGATTACAAGGGCCTCCTGAGCGATCCAGATGTGCATGTGCCGATGGATAAGGTCGTTAGGATATTATGCCAGCCGTCCTCCTGCCCGATATGTCTTGAAGATGTACCAGAGGCTCCTAGAATGCTTGAATGTGGCCATGTACTATGCTACCCTTGCTTGTTCCGGTTTATGAACTCTGAGGATACTAAAGAAAACAGCAAGAAGGAGTGCCCTTTCTGTGCAGAGCGACTTCGCCCAGAGAGGATCAAGCCTGTTAGTTTCTTACATGGTGATGAAAGGTTTTCTATCCCTAAAGAAGGGCAAGATGTTGTTTTACGGCTAATGATTCGGCCCATGGGCAGTCTATTAGCGGTTCCGTCGGAAAATAAAAGCCAAGTCGACTTCAGTAGACTTCCAAGTACAGATACTCCAGGAGTGTTCCAGCATTCGAGAATCATGACCGCAGGAGTGGGTTATGCCCATAACGAGTTTGATGCCGAGATTGAAATTCTTAAAAATGCCCGGCAGTACAACAAGGTGATGTTCCAGGACGATGGTAAGTGGTATACCGAGGCCATTTCAATGATATCCAAAGTCAGGGACATAAGCGGAGATAATGTCTCGACTGAACTAGCACCGGAAATGGAAAATCTAGTTCTTGGGACTAATGCTGATGAATATGACGACAACAATGCATATTTCTTCTATCAAACTGGGTTTGATGCGGTCACAAAGTTTTTCTTGGCTCCTCTGGATGTCAAAATCTTAAAAGCAGCATTTGGGGCCTATTGTGCTTTTCCACCAACATTTGTCGTAAAGGTTGAGAACGTTCTATACGGTACTTTTATAAACAACGAACTGCGGAAAAGGATCAAGTATCTGGGTCATATACCTAACCACACATCAGTTGGGTTTTTGGAATGCGATTGGAGAGGTACTGTTTCTGATGGGGTGTTGAAGATGTTTTCTAAGGATTTACAAGCGCGACGAAAGCGACAACGGGATAAGACTCGCCGTGAGGAACGTGATCACCAGCGTTCTCAGCGAGTCGAAGAAGAACAATTCAGGCTAGAGTTATTGCGAGAGTCATCCTTGTCTCATCTGACCGCTCCTCATGTCGATAAGCCCATAAATTCTACGACAGATCCTGCATTACCGTCGGCAGTATCCGCGCCGCAACCTGCAGCGTCCTCTGGAAGGAAAACAGTTTGGGGCACTGATGTAGTCAGCTTCAAGCCAGAGCCAGAACCAACTGAGGTAACTGAGACTGTCGATGATATCGAACGACTGCTTGAGGAAGCTAAGTCGACTAAGCGGGGTCGGAAGAAGCTAGTTCTAATGTCTACTAACGGTGGCCGTTGGTAACGTCACTCTATATTTATTTCGAACTTCTAGTTTTTTTTCTCTTTAATTTTTCTGCATAAGGAGATCTTTTCTGAGCTAGCTAGTGTAGTTTTTTCAAATTTGAATCCTAGGATAAACCTGGATTTAGTCCTTCTTATCTGCCATCAGTAAAGCTTTTATACTTTCTTCAAGCTGATCGATCCTTTGATCTCGCTGCCGTAGCTTCGACAAGATCTCGGAAAGCGCTTCGGCCAGTTGGTCCACCTTTTGGCTAAGTTTCTCTACTGTGCCTTCAAGTTCGTCGTTGGAATAGATATTGGGTGATGGCTGGTTACTGTTGGAGACTGGAGCCGCTGACGTTGCAACGATCGATTCTTCGGATGGCATCGACTGGGCTTCAATTTGCATGTTACTGCTTACGGTCGACTCTATCGACGCAGTTGACTCCTGCGATTCAACCCGTGGCGGTTGAGGAGGAGGAGTCTCGGTTTCCACAGTGTCAGGCAGGGCTGGAAGCAAAGGCGGGATCGGTTCGCTTGCAGACGTTTGATTTTCCTTGACAGGCTCGTCGTCGTCTGAATTCCAAGAGCTCTCCTTCAAATTACCATTGGGAGCATCGTCTTCAGCGCCATTTGCTCGTTTCAGAAAGGCATCAACTTCAGGTGCAGCAAACGCACCTTCCAAGTCCTTTCTGGGGACCCCAGAAATGGAACGGGCAAGAGGATCTTGCTTTTCTTCTTTAGGCGTAGCAAGATCCGAGGCAATTTCAGAAGGCTTTCCCTTTGCAGGTTGCGGTTTCGGAGTAACATCACCTGCAACAGGATCAGCGCTGGCGGTGCCTACATAAACCTGTGGACTTGTACCATCAAACACTGAGGATAATGAGAACAGCTTTGGTGGGCTATTCTTACCAGAAATCCATTCATCGGCAGTTAATGCCGATTCACTCGCACGACAATCGGGATAGATATCAGATTGGAAAGTGTCAGCTCTTCTTGGAACGAAAAAGGCTACAGGTTCAACAGTACTATCATTGATGGTCTTGTAGAACCGAACAACTTCATGATCGTGAACAGCAACTGCACGTTTAGGAATAAATGCAATTCCTCGTTGGGGGTCAGACGACTGATACTCTGACAAAGGAAACAATTCATCGTTCTCGTATTCGAAATATCTAATATTTCCATCGCCCTTTCCTGCCAGGTACAAGCAGCTAGTTCCCTCATCGTAGAACGGTATACAAATTCCAGCAGAAGCATCCAAAAAAACAAACCCCCCAATAGGTCCAGAAGCAATATCTTCCGGATTCCAAATCGCCATCTGGCGGTCACTTAATTTGCTGAACCCAGTAGTGACCAGCCGGTTAGTTTTGCCGAGCCAGGTGATTCGTGATGATTTAGCCCCGGTATGGCCCGGGCCCTCAGATATAATCTTCTCATTTCGAATATCCCACACTCGGATCTTCTTATCTCTACTAGTAGTAGCGATTAGAGATCCGTCATAATTGAATGCAAAGCTCGAGATCAAATCTGGCTGCTGAAGAGTATACTTAGCCTCTCCGGTTTCAACATTCCAGATCTTTATAGAGAAGTCTCCCGAAGAGCTCGCCAATACATCCTTTGCAGTTGGATGATACAAGACATGCCCCACCTTCTTTGAATGGCCTGCCAACTTCTTCACAGGCTGGATATCCTTGATATCTTCGGAATTCTCAAACCTGACAGTGTAATCCTCGGGTACCTTCCAGATGCCAATTTTGCCATCGTCTGATCCAGACGCAACTACAGAATCATCAAAGGGGTTCCAATCGGTATCCAATACTGCGGCTGTATGGCCTCTAAACAAAGGAATCTGGTCTGGCAGTTTGCCAGCTTCGCTCAATGGAATGACTGCAAATGCTCCTCCTCCCGAAGAGTCCCAATTGACTGATAAATACTTGGGATTGACCTGTTTGAAACCGAAATGTCAACTTCTAAATCCCTCATCACGTACATCTCAAAACAAGCATACCTTTATGAGATTGGAATCCCAAGCATTTTTCCTGCGAAATTAGCGTCAAATATAAACAATGCTTCCATGGATCCCTGTTTTACACACGTTAGCCTAATGTTGTCATAAAACAGCTCCTTTTTGGTAGGTTGTCCGTAGACATGCCGGAACTTCGACGCCCTAACAAATCTTCCGCTAGATGCCGTGTCAGTAGACATAATCTCCTGTATATTGATACACTGCTAGATAAAGCATTACAACACACACCTCATACTAGTTCAAAATGTCTCCAGAGATGTTCAACTATGTCCACTATCTCAGGATCTACCTTTGGAACAGAAAAAAAACCAAGATTGGACCGAGTGTCAGCTTACAACAGTGTGTGTCGTGTTGGTTGTTTGGTTAACTTCAGTCGAGGCTGGCCCTTAATGAGTTACGACCAGCTCGCAGGTGGTACTCAGTTTACTCCCTGATTTTTCCGAATGTGGCTGATAAGAAAGTGTAACAACGACAATCACAATCACAAACACAAATTGAAAGTTGGAACTTGCAATTTGGTAAATTTCGTTCTACTATCTTTGATTCCGGGCCATATCAAGCATGACGACGTTAACTACAGTATCCCCCATTACTTCGAAGCCAATCATCTCGACTCCGGCTACAACTCTGACGGAGCTGGATGATCACATCATTCCTGCTGCCCTCGAGGCGCAAAAGGAATGGGCTAGGACAGATCTACAAGACCGCAAGGCGATTGTCCAGAAATACCTGGATCTTCTCACATCTGAGGAAATCTCTGCTAGACTGTCGAGAGATATCACTGAGCAGATGGGCCGCCCTATTAGTGGCACGAAATCCGAAATTACGACTGCCGCTCTTCGGGCGAGCGTCTTGCTTGAGTATGCTGATGAGGCATTGAAACCGGTTCGAGTAGATGAATCTGCGAAGCAGTTCAAGAAGTTCATCACCCATGAACCCCATGGCGTTGTACTGATCATATTTCCTTGGAACTACCCATACCTGTGCCTGACAAATGCACTGATTCCTTCCATTCTGGCTGGAAATGCAGTTCTCATCAAGCCCTCCCCACAGACTCCTAAGATCGCCGATGCCGTGGTCGAGCTGCTCGAGAAGGCTGGCCTTCCGAAGGGAGTTGTGCAGTCAGTCCACTCAGGCGACCCACATGTGATCGAGCAATTGATATCTCGCAAGTCTATTTCTGCTGTTTCTTTCACCGGCTCGGTAGAGGGTGGATTGGCAGTTCAAAGAGCTGCATCTGGCCGAACTATTCCCGTTGCTCTAGAACTCGGAGGCAACGATCCTGCCTATGTGAGAGCAGACGTGGCAGATATCAGAGCCACGGCTGAGGATATAGTGGATGGCGCCTTATTCAATTCCGGCCAAAGTTGTTGTGCCATTGAGCGGGTTTACGTGGATGCTAAGATATACGACAAGTTCGTGGACGAGGTTGTAGCCGTGGTAAGGAACTACAAGATGGGGGACCCTTTCGATAAGGGTACTCAAATTGGGCCTGTCATCTCTGAAAAGGCTGCACGCACGATCCGTGCTCACATAAAGGACGCTATCGACAGAGGTGCAAGGAAACTAATTACCGAGGACGTATTTTCCGCGGCAGAAAAGCTCAACCCTACATTCGTTGGACCCCAGGTACTTGTGGATTTAGATGAAAAGAGCTTAATTGTCTCAACTGAAACATTTGGACCCGTTATTCCTATTATCAAAGTCCACTCAGATGAGGAAGCGGTGCAGAAAATGAACGACTCTGACTTGGGACTAACTGCATCAGTCTGGACCTCAAATCTAGCGCGAGGCGAAGAGCTCGGAAACGAGCTTGAGGCAGGAACTGTGTTTGTCAATCGGGCTGATTATCCGGATCCACATCTCGCATGGACCGGGTTCAAGAACAGTGGACGTGGCGTTTCGCTAAGCAAGTTTGGGTTTGACTTCTTTTCAAAATTGAAGTCTCATCATATCAAAAGCCTAGAATAAATAGGGGAGAATGTGGAATATCACTCTCACGCCATATATTGATGGTGATGATGATGATCTGCATCTAAAAGCCACGAAAAACGCATCTCGGTGCCACTATTACGCCATTTGCGCCGCAGAGTACGCCACATAACTGCATTGTTAGCCACACAACACCCCTCCCTCCATTTTCGGCATTGCCAAACTCTATTTTCAAGTGAAAGTGTAGTATTACGATCTGTTCAAAAATGATTGAAAGCTAAAATAGTTGTATGTAACAAATGGATTCATCAATAGCACTATAAAACAAATTCCTTAGTGACCTTAAAAACGCTAATTGAAATTTTTCATAGATTGGTTCTAAAAACCGAAATCGGGGAAGTACGTTCTCCACGGAATGAGCCACATATCACGTGGTTCAACGCCATATTTACCTAAGTTGATTGATTCCTGGATAATGGCGAAACTGCTGAGAAATATAAAAACCCCCCTCAGTCCGCATTAGTTTGAGGTGTTTCTAGTTCCTTATTTATTGCTTCCTTTAGATTTATCGTACAAAACCAAAAGAAAATGTCTGCTCAACCTCCTGCTGGTACTCTTCGTCTAGGATCCAAGGCTCCTAATTTTAAAGCCGACACTTCTAATGGACCTATTGACTTCCATGAATTTCTAGGAGACAGCTGGGGTGTGATTTTTTCTCACCCTGATGACTTTACTCCTGTCTGTACTACCGAGCTCGGTGCTTTTGCCAAGCTTGAGCCTGAATTCGCTAAGAGAGGCGTCAAGCTTATTGGTCTGTCTGCCAACAATACTGAGTCTCACAAGGCGTGGATTAAGGACATTGACGATGTTGCTGGCTCTAAATTGAGCTTCCCAATCATCTCTGACCCTGAGAGAAAGGTTGCATATCTCTATGACATGGTTGATTACCAAGATACCACCAACGTGGATTCTAAGGGACAGGCCTTCACTATCCGATCTGTATTCATCATTGACCCGAAGAAGACAATTCGGTTGATCCTGTCTTACCCCGCCTCTACCGGCCGTAACACCGCAGAGGTTCTCAGAGTTATTGACTCTCTTCAAACTGGTGACAAGAACAGAATTACTACTCCAATCAATTGGACTCCTGGTGACGATGTCATCGTCCATCCCTCTGTTTCCGACGATGAGGCTAAGACGCTATTTCCTAAGGTCAAGTTCATCAAGCCGTATCTGCGTGTGACCCCTCTTGATGTTAAAAACTAAGTTAGGAAGAATGTGTTAATGTTATATGATGTAGTTTTGAAAATATATAGCTGTTCTAATCTTTCTCATTTGATTGGAAGGCTCGTTCGTGGTACCATCCTTAAATTGGTTTGAAGCCTATTTCTTCATTTAAAACATGTGACAAGACAAAAATCTCGTGTAGAAAAAAGTTCAAAGTCGTAGTCTGAGATTACGTTGAGACCCAGAAGTTGAGCAAAATACATCTCAGGTTGACAATTTACCATCTCCTGAGAAAAATCAGGGGGAATTTTTTGCCGGAACAAGTTAAATATTGTAACGCTTTGGTGCTGCAGTGCCAGCGCCTGCAGGCCTGCTATGTCACCATGTTAGCTACGTAATTCGTTTCTATGCCAAAGACTTTCTTGACAATCTTTAGGAATCGCACTGTTTTGGTGGGTTTTTGCCCGAACTATGGGGCTTTTCTTTGGTTGGCGTCCATCTCGCGTTAGTAATTCATTTGTTCCCACTCAATTTTATTACTTGTGCCATAACGTTAAATTCAAGGCTCGGTTTTTTTACGGAGGCAGCCCGATCGCGCAGAATACACGATAGGTAAAATAGTTTTGGAAAGGTTGATGTTTTATCTGAAGCTAATTGAAGTAGAGGGTGCGATAATGAATGATCCGCCTGACGGTTCTCTACAAAAAGCTATTCGCGAAGCTCGTGAATCGGTGACGATTCAGAAGCTTCACCCGTCTGATAAAAATGCTATGCTTTCAGCATGTCAGAAATGCTCTCTGGTGCTTACTGATCCTAGGCTACTGCAGGAAACGCATTGGTTTTGTGATGAGGAGTGGAGACCGCTAACTAGATCAGCTATGATTGTGCTGGGGTTTGAAAAAAGTCCACACGCGCCAGAATTTTATAGACTTTTATCAATGAAGATAGCTCGATGTGCAGACTGTGCGAGGATCTACCACGATGAACTGGAACAGCTCAGGAAGTTTTTTGCGGAAGATTTGCATCTGGATCCGCAGGTAATTACGGAGTTTTTTGTTTATATGAATGGGAAAGATAGAGATCGACTCGTTTCTGATTTGGGCAAATCCAGTAGCGAAACAGTCGTATCCGAGGGAAAAGTTGGAAAGCATTTGACGGTGCATGTTAGCGAATGCTTGTTTACGCCAGATATAACGACTCCAGGCTCTGATTTGTACGCGCTGATGAGTGCTGCATTGAAGAAAATCAATAATATTGATAACTCACTATTGATAATAGAGAATGTCAGCCCCGTTTCTTTCTACTTACTCTATGATAAAGATACTCACTCGCATATTTGGGCCAAAGAACTACTCAGAGCTCAAAAACGGCATGATAATGAAAAATTTCAACAACAATTTGCATCTCCAAGGGTGTTTTCAACCTTACAAGCTATTTTTAGGATGGTGGGCGACCCACAATCAGAAGATACAGACGCTCTTGTGCTATTTCTCCGTAATACCACTCTTTTATTAGAGCTCATGGATGACTCGGTGTTCAAAAACTGGATTTTTGAAGATGATAACATATTTGTCCCATTGCTAAAAAAGAGTATTATGGCTAAGTTGGAAAAACCTTTAAGTGCAGTTCTGAGGCTGTTTTCAGCAGTATTAAGGCGCTTGAACTTGAAAGAGATCCTTAGGCTATTAGGTACAACCCAGCTTCGAGAATTAGTGGAATCAATTGTGAGAAATACGCATTTTTATCCAAATCATAAAGAATTGCTAAGCTATTATGATTTAATGTTGGGGTATGATAATGAATTTGCATACCTTACTAAGGTAGATATTTATTGGGATCTTTTCAGTTGGATTGACCAAATACTGTTGGTAGAGGAAGATAATGAGCTGCAGAAAATTGGAAATATTATAATAAGTGGTATATTCGACCGTTTGCTGGAAACCAAATTCCCTAAAGAATCTGATGAGAATTTCTTGTTGGAGGGACTTTCAGTATTTGAGAGATGCCTAAAGTATGAAATTTTAAATCAGGTTCCTGATATTACGGAAACGGCCTTTCTATTAAGGATAGATGTGATCAATCTAGTAGATCGATATCGGAGGTTTATCTTCCATGCATTCAATGGAGATGACCAGATGCAGGTCAAGGCATATTCGGTACTTCGGTATTATGTACAATTGCAGTGTGCGAGTGGATATTTTGATAAGGATATTTCTCAACCCGAATTTTGGGCTGGACTTAATAAGAGTCCCATGACTGAATATCTTGCAGAAGCTATACTACGCGGTTGCAAAGATGTGGGGATATCCGCACCTTTAAACTCCTACAAGAAGGAAACTACTGCAGTACCACCAACACCCCGGGCTGTTTCACTGGCAGTGGAATCTTTTAAATCTATTGCTGAGTTGAAGTCTGAGTACATAGAGAGGTTCCTTGTTCATGAGGAGGTTCAGAGGAGTATATTTTTATGTTCTTTCTCTGCCAATGAGGAGCTCAGCGCCCTAGCTATCGATATTATAAGTCAGGCCTATGATGAAACTGGGACAAGGGATGCGTCAATTAGAAGTTTATTGCAATTGAAACCGAATATCACTATGAATGCAATTTCTTATGCTATTGAACGCGTGAGAAATTATGACGCGTTTCCATCGTGCCCTATGGTTCTAAAAGTAAGTGCAGATGTTTTGGAAGGCCTTTATGCCCCCAAGTATGGTGTGATGGATGATAAAATTCGAAATGAATTTTCTGATGGTGAAAATAACCAACTTATAAGGTATTGGACTGTTAATTGGGAATTCTTGAAGTTCACTCTTTGTCATTCGAAATCATGGGCATCTGTTTATACAAACGATATTATGTTGGAGTTTTTCCGTAATGAAGCAGGGTTTTGCAAATCATTACTGGATACATTTCGCTACTTCGAGGAAGATCTACCTAGCAGTTTGTGTAACGAGACCTCGTCTAAAGGAGAGGTTCTGGCCTTACGGGCAGTAAACACCATTGAATCAATGTGTGATTTGCTTAGATTAAGAGATGAGAGCTTACTATTGACGTGCTTTGAAAATACGAAAAACATTGTCACGTTGATGAAATCATTTCATGTTGCGTTACCTGATAGCCTAATTAAAACTTTCAAAAGTTATGCGTCTCAGGACATACGGAATAATATGAAGTCCACTCAAGTCGCAGAATTGCTTTCCGTTACTGACGTGGGTGATGCTGAGATTGCCGCGATTCTCGCAAAGGCGGAAAGAAAATTAAAAGGGGGATCCAACCGCTCAACTCCTTCCGTTGCTCAGACGGCAACTCCTGTACCACCAGTCCCGTCATCTAAACCTCTGTCGAGTGGAGGGAAGCAAAAAAGCATGATGGATTTCCTGACCAAGACTGATGGCCCCCGGTCTGCATTCACCAAACATGTTGAACCAGAAGCGCGACCTGTAAGCTTATTCGAGAAGGCTCGTTTGGATGTTCGTAACCAGCGAAAGATGGTTCCGGGATCTTCTTCTAAGGCAATCCCAAAAGATATACATCCACCGCGTCCTGCAGGATTCAATACCACCCGCAGGCAGCAGCAGCAGCAGCCACAAGCCAATACTAGCACTGCTTTAAGGGCATCTGCATCCCATAGGGATCTTTCTGAAAGTAGCGATTCTGAAGGTGAAGGTCTCTTTACCGAGAAAAAGGATGGTGCTAATAAAGTGATAAAGCGGAACAGGGTTTCTTCTGTTGGAATCATTTCCAAAAGTGGTGGCTCATCTTCTCTACTTAGCTCAAAGGAGCTTGAGGAGAGGAATATGCGGGCAAGATTGTCAATAGATGTCAATCCTTTCTACAAGACGGTCTTATCCTGGGACTATCATAAATCTGGTATGTATCCGGATTCAAATACAAAGTACGAATCTGTGCGGGACCAGTTCGATTCCGTGGAGATGTACCAAAGAACATTTGAGCCGCTGCTGTTACTTGAATGTTGGCAAGGGATTATCAAAGCTAAAGAAGAATATTATGCTGATTCAACGGCATTCCGGCTAGATATTGGGAAGAGGGTTACTATTGATGATTTCTTCGATGTACATGCTTCTTTGGAAAGTAGTGTCATGTCTAAAATCAAGTTAACTGATTCAGATTTGATTGTGCTTACATATTTTGGCACTGATGTAACTAGACCGCAGTTTCCTAACAAAAACAAACCATATTGTTTGGCCAAGGTTAAAGAGATTGGTTCACAAAATTCTGACTTTGTTGATTTGGTATTACGTGTTCATAATCCAAGAGAGATATTACCATATTTGGCACAGAAGTATGTGTTGCATGCATTGAAAATTATGAGTCTGACCACGATTGAAAGAGAGTATTGCTCGTTGAAAGGTCTGGCGTACTATGATTTGAAGGATTCGATTATTAAAGCCGAATCTGCAAAATTGACTTCTATACAAAGTAATTCCGTCAATCATGCTATGAACACATTTAACTGTAATGATTCGCAGGCACGGGCTATATTAAATTCAGTGTCTGCCAGAGGATTTTCGTTAATTCAAGGACCTCCTGGTACTGGTAAAACTAAGACTATCCTCGGTATTATCGGGGCACATCTAACTGGTACAGGTGGAAGTATGCCTGGCCCTCGAATCGGTGACAAAGGGTTACCAGCGCGTCAAATTTTGGTTTGTGCGCCTTCTAATGCGGCAGTTGATGAATTAGTTTTGCGATTGAATAATGGAATAATTGGCGGGAATGGGCAGGTTTTCATCCCTAAAGTTGTTCGATTGGGGAGAAGTGAAGCAGTGAATGCGCAAGTTCGTCAAGTTACCCTTGAGGAATTAATTGATCAATCACTGCGAGAGATTAGTAACCCCAGAGAGGACAATAATTCATTGAGAAAACAACAAACTGAGACTGTAACAAAACGAAATGAATTGCGAAGTAAGTTACCCTCCGATCAAACTTCAGCTGAATATCTGAAATTGAATGAAGAGGTGCGCCGATTAAACCGAACAATTAAAGAGTTGGCAAGACAATTGGATATACAACGGGAGCAACAGATCTCCGCGGGTCGAACTGCAGATATCCTTCGGAGAAATGTTCAAAGTGATATTTTACATAAATCTGAAGTAATCTGCGCAACATTATCCGGAAGTGCTCATAATGTGTTGTTAGGGTTACAAATGAAGTTCGACACCGTTGTTATCGATGAGGCAGCACAATGTATTGAATTATCGGCGTTGATTCCATTGAAATACGGAGCTACAAGATGTATCATGGTTGGTGACCCAAACCAATTACCGCCCACTGTTCTGTCACAAGCAGCTGCAAGTTTAAAATATGAACAAAGCTTATTTGTTAGAATGTTCAATCAGCATAAAGAACAAGTGCATTTATTAAACACTCAGTTTCGTATGCACCCGTCAATTTCAGCGTTTCCAAGTGCTGAATTTTATAAAAATCAACTCTTGGATGGTCAAGGAATGGCGGCTAAGACGACCCAACCATGGCATGAGTTAGAGCCGTTTGGTCCTTATCTTTTTTATAACATTGCTGGTCAACATGAAGTTGCATCTAGTGGATCTAAGTCTCTTGCAAATATGTCTGAAGTAAACTTTGCATTGGAGTTATACGATACTTTGTCTAAGAAGTTCCCTGGTGAGGACTTCGCTGGAAGAATTGGCATAATTTCGCCTTATAAACGACAAATTATTCATATGAAGGAAGCTTTCGTAAGGAGATTTGGGCAGATGATATTGAACGAGATTGATTTCAACACCATCGATGGATTTCAAGGTCAGGAGAAGGAGATTATTATATTATCTTGTGTGCGAGCCCAAGAGGACGCAAGGAGTGTTGGATTTTTGGGTGATACCCGCCGAATGAATGTCGCGATCACTCGTGCCAAAAGTTCACTATGGATATTGGGAAATTCTCAAAGTTTAGTACGCAATCCAGTTTGGAAGCGTCTAATAGATGATGCGCAAAAACGTAATGTTTACAGGACTGTTGGACTTAACTTTTTCAAATTGCGTAAGGATCTATTCGAATTACCGAAGCCTGCAAGCTTATCATCCCCTGAAAAGAAGCGTCCTTCTGTAAGTTCGCAGTCCGAAGCGCAGAAGCGACAGAAGAGAGATTCGATCGAGAAGCTTCAGCCTTTACCACCCCCGCCTCTTCCTCCCTCATCAACTGATTCTGACTATGAATCAGCTAACTCTGGGTCTGGTCCCTCTACTTCTGAAATGGACCCCTCGAACTCTAATCGCCCTGTTATACCGGTTGCAAAGGATCCTAGGCTCTCGCTACTAGCACATAAGAGTGGGCCGAGTACGCCTGACAATGCTGAAAAGAAGAAGGATGTGGATGAGCATAAGGCGCAAAAGGGTGAAGGAGCAGTGCTAAATGGTTATCCCGACTCAAAATCTGATAAAGCTAGAAGTGATTTTAAGTCTCGTCCTTCGTTCACTCCTCAAAATCAAACACAAAATAAAAAAAATAATGAGTTTTACAATCGACCTGCTACTAAGCATAAAACGTCGGGGGTATTTATTGTCGATAGGAGGAAAAAGCCTCCGGCGCCCATCCCCCGACGTTGAACTTTTTATAGTCTTTTTTTATTATTTTTTCTTTACTCTAATATCTATTTATTCTATAATCTCTAGAATTCAAGCGTCATATTTACATTAGGAACGAGCAGAGTAATCGTCAACTTTATATCCCCTGGCAATTCCTTCTCTGCCATGTTCCAGTTCAGCACCCTCAGCGCTGTTTGTGTCATCGTCAACAAAATCACTACCTAGACCCGTCCAGCTTAACTTGGTATGCAAGAATTCAGCTGCAGTCGAAACACTACCCCGGACTGCTAATTCTGATGTCATACGTTTAGCCAACGCATTGATTTCATGATTTTTATCTTCGTTTACATCCTCCTCCACGTCTATATGCTGTATTTGCCGTAATGGACGAGACGTTGACACATACTTTCCAGTGACAGAATCAAACTGTGGCTCATCATCGTCATTATCATTCTCCGCATTCTCATTTTCATTTTTTTCGATGCTCAGAATAGACTCAAAGTCAATCAACCATTGGCCCGTCCATGAAACTTCATGCTGTAATGCAAGGTTTAACTCATAAGGAGTTATCAGCGGTTTATAAAACTCATCGCAATCGACAATAATACCGCCTATGGAGCATCCTAATACAACCCAGATATCAACAACATCGAAATTTGCCAACTTTGGTACGTTAGGCTTCCCAACCACAAACGTATAATATTTTTTTCCGGACTGAGTAATCCATATTTGAATCTTTTTTAGAAGCGTATCAATATCTCTTAAGGAAAGCGTATTTACGAGTATTCCAATTGTCGATGCTGTGCGAGCAATACTCATATACCGGT
Organism: Diddensiella caesifluorescens; assembly: GCA_030558955.1. Classification (NCBI taxonomy): domain Eukaryota; kingdom Fungi; phylum Ascomycota; class Dipodascomycetes; order Dipodascales; family Trichomonascaceae; genus Diddensiella; species Diddensiella caesifluorescens. The sequence continues at coordinate 734,416 of JAKTQR010000003.1, forward strand.
ATCTTTTCTGAAGAGCCGTCCTTGGACTTGTTACCTTCAGCGTTGACATGTCCAGAAGATGTATAGATGATGCTAATGTAGATAAATGCAGTACTAGGGATGACGAAGGAGACTTCGATGTAAGGTAGAATATCTTGTAATTAGAAAACTCCGTCGATAATGGAGGATGGTTCCGGTTCGACACCAATGAGCTGGTATGCGACTTTTCGTCTATAAGCTCAGGAATAAACGTCACATCACTGTCCTTAGCACGCGCGAGACTGCTGGACAAAGCGTTCGGATAGTCTGACTTTATCCTAGAGTAAAGCTTTTGCAGATGACCTGAATAATGCGATTCAGCTAGGAGGAGTACATGCTCCTCGACATCCGCCACACTTTTCCGAAATAAACTTTCGACAGTGTCTAGGTCCGCTGTGATCCCAGTCTCCAAAACATAGATAACAGGAATACCCCTTACAGGGTTCAAGCAGGCGTTTCCAAAGTGAACAATCACATCAGCATTAACGTGCTGGGCGGCGATCTCATCCACACAGCAAGGCGAGTAACTGGTATCTGCCAAGATATACACCTTAGCTGCTTGATCTGTACTACTATCCAACATCTTCTGCATGATCCTGGCTATCTGTGTCGAATCTGGCAACAGATCATCCGGGAACTGCAGAGCGATGGATCTATAGCTTCTCTCAACAAGATGTTCAGCGAGCTTGGGCATATTATACAAAAACAAGATCTCATCATCAGAGTGGATCTGCCGGGCTACTTCCTTCGCCCTATGAAACTCCGTTGGAGTGGATAGAGCAGGTGCCGTCGAATCAGACATTATTATGATTATTATATCTCCGGAGACATATTCAAATTTGAAAGCCCTACACTTTAATATATTTCCCAATCCGTACGCAATGCGTACGGCTGAACACAACTGAATATTTCAATATCAAAGTTGAACATTCAACGATGAAGAAAGCAAGCAATCATCAGCACTTACGTCATCTAATATATATCACTTCGTCTAATATGTTACAGGAAGAAGCATTAAAGGGAATATAAAAACGCAAAGTCGAAACGCAAGTAGCCCGAAAGTAAGAGAATATATAACCCGAACCGGGCCACACATATATACTGTGAAATTTAAATAAAAACTATACGCCTATAAGAAAGCTAGATAAATTAAGATGCAATGTCAAATCAAACTACTTCTTCGACTTGTTCTTCTTTGTAAGACTGCCTAATGTCCACCATCCACCAACAGCTAATGCAAACGCGGTGAGGAAAGTCCTGTCCTTACCGGTAAGTTCATCCTGACCGGAGCCTTCTTGGGCTTCAGATGCAACAATGTCGCCATCCAGACTTCGTACCGTGCCACTGCCTGTAACTTCGATAACTGGACCGTCTGTCCCAGCATTCGCACTTACGGCTGCAGCTCCTCCATCAGGAGTAGGTATTTTGTACGTTGGGGAGACCGTCTTGACCTTCCGTGGAGTATCGGGTGGAACGGGGATCTTGAATGGCGGCTTGTATGCCGGCTTTCTATAGTCTGACGGAGGTAGTTTGTAAAAGTCGATGCTTGAGTCATCGCCCTTGGCTGGGCTATTTCTTGAAGAAGAGAACCCCTTGGAACGCGAAGCACCAGCGTCCAAAGCAGTTAACCGATCAATGAGTTCTGCCTTGCGGCCGGCTACTTTCAAGCCCTTCTTCTTACATTCGGCTCGAAGAGCCACCACAGACAATGAATAGTACTGCGAAGACGACGACAGCAGGTTCGACGGTAACGGAGCAGGAGTTGAATTATGAATGATTCTTCGTAAGGAAGGCGCAGATTTCACAGATCTCAGTTGTTTCATCGTGGAGTATCGGGAAAAGGACTTAAATTGAAACAAAGCCATTGGTGTGGCTATTTATTCGACCGCGCAAAAATTGATTAGGTCTAGTTGTCGTAGATCAGAAATGACCCAATTAAATCTCGACTGTGTTTACCTGTGCCTTATTTAGGGAGTCAAGGAATCCCCAAGTATAATCGATAGCTATTAGCATTTAACAGTCACGTGCCGCATAATTACATAATCAAGATTGGGGTTCGAATTCGTTATGACATTAAATCTATATTAACCTATCACCGAAACTGAGTGAATACCTCTAATAGAGTCTCTATACGGAGCTGACACGGGTCTGTTGAGTTTTCAAAAACTGAGCAAATCTGGAATTCTCATGGATCCCGCACTCAGTTTTAGCTTGTCCCTTCCAGCGTCCAGCTCTCTCATCTTCACCTTCCTTGACGGGAGACGTGGAATGGTAGTCTCCAACTGACCTGTAGCCTTGGTCTAACAATGCATTATACGGGACGTGGTTCTGTTTCACATAGTCATTGACTTCCTTAAATGACCAATTGGCCAATGGGTTGATTTTCAACATGCCGTCATCTGTAAGCTCTACAATTGGCAGACTGCCGCGCTGTCCGCCTTGACTTTTCCTTCGACCGGTGAAAACAGCATTAATCTTTAAATCTGAGTACGCGCGCTGGATAGGATCGACTTTGACAAAGTAGTCATAGAGCGTATCATTGGTCTCCCATAGATTTTCGCCGTATTTCTCTTCGAAGTCTGACCTGGTCTCACAGTCTATTGGTTTATAAATATGCAGCTTTGCGTTTGGATAACGGCTCTTGACGTTGTCCACTAACTGCAGAGTTTCCTGGAAATGGTATAGCGTGTCGACAAACACGAGGTCGATAGGATGATTACTCGGATACAGTTTCGATATGATATCTAGAGTGACCAGTCCCGTGAGTCCAAATGCGGTCGTTTGATACAATCCTGGAATCGTGACTATGGCCCATCTTATTATATCCTGGGCGCTTAGATTCTCAAGGTACTTGTTAATATGCGCAAGCTGCTTTTCTGTGAATGCAACTGGAGTAGCGCTCGATTCCGTAACGCTGCTGCTCTCGACAGTTGTTGGTGCCATTTTTGTTTTGGTGAGGAATTAAGCGTAAGAATATCTAAAGAAAGAGAGAAATGGATGGAGGTAATTGGATTATAAATGAGATATACGACTGACTCTACATTAATGCACTTCAGGCTTCCGGTCTCGTTGCGCAGCGCATTTTCTCGGAGTTCTCAGATTCGTACATTTTTCATGATATTACTGCAGTTCACGTGACTGGGATGTGTGGTGGTTAGGGTATGCATTATTTGGGTTTCGGCACTTGCCGGGGATTGTATTATTACTGTTATCTTATCTTGTGTGTGCATGTTGTGAAGTTGCGGTATCTGTTAGCAATTTTTTGATTGTCTTTGTTTAGAACCGTTCCTATGGAATCATACGCCGACTAAGATGAATACATCTTGCAGTAAAGATATCAGGATGATTAGAAATCACGTAGAGACTCCGAGAGTGACGCTCCTGGAGGACACTTGGGGGAGAGTTCAAAGTGTTGAGATCCCGGGAGCTCAGGCCAGGTACGATGGTGTTGTCGAGTTTGATAGTAGCTGGAGGCCGAATATGTTTTAGCTTCTCTCTACCCTACAGTACGGGGTTATGCCTTCGAAGGGGGAAGGATTCCTCTGGTATCAGAGGTGGATGATAAGTTCATAAGAAGTGTCTATGAAGCACTCTGGATGTGATCATTCGGAGAGTTAGGTACATTGTCGGGCCATGAGCTGGAGTTGTGGACGGCCGTAGAGAATACGCATTCGATACACAAACGTTCTGGCATGTTTGGGCCTGCTAGAGTGATCAAGACTAGATTCAAGGACACTGAAGACGGCTGTTTCGTATGGCAAGATACGTAGGAGTTTTGACGAGATTATGGATTCCCCATGCCATGAATTATAAGCCTGTGGGGGATAAAGGTGCATTGTTTCTTGCGGTTGCATATATGCTGTCAGCGGCTGATGCGAGACCATTTCGGAACCATCTGTATACCCATTATAAGGATATCAAAATGCCGTCAAGAGAGGATGACAGAGATCTTTGAGGAGTTTGTGAGGCTCCATGCCAGAAGTCGGCGAGCACCGATTGAAAAAGATGGAACGAAGGAGTTTGGTTGGAACTACAAAATCAAGCGGGAAAGAAGAAGAGAAAATTCGAAGCCCCGGATGAGTGTTATGAATGTGGTGGTTTGGGCCATTACAGGAGACACTGTCCTAAGCGCCGGAGTGGTGATAATACGAACCCAGGCCTTCTTGCTTAGTGGTCCTTGAACAGTCGTTTGTCGTCGAGCCATAGTACTATCTTTGGTTTCAAGAAGTTGTCAATCTTTGTTACGGGGCATACTGAATATGCGTGCTGTGAGTAGTGATGAAATTACCGCGAAAGTGACCATGATAAAGTTCTACTTGATCCCAATTACGCTATCAGTTTGTTTTGGAACGGAGCATTGGTGGTTGATGGCAATGCAGTCTTAGACTTGGTAATCTGAGTTTTTCGATTGATACGTAATTGAATCTGTATATTTGTGCGGCACTAGCTGGTAGTCTTATTGCTGCTGTGGACTTGCATTCTCGGTTTGGGCATTTAGGGGATCACGCCTCTAGTGGAACTCTCGAGCCATATAAATTTAGTTAGACGAAAGCCGCTTTTCATTGTTACGATTATCCGCTACCGATTCCACCTTTGTTTCCCTCTTATTTCTAATTGACTTTTCCTGCTGTTTTGTTGTTTTGTTTGCGAACTCCTCCAGCTCGGTTTCTGCGTTAGAGTTGAAAAACTAGTCTAATCATGGCTGCACAGTTCTTAGAGATTGGGCCCTTCTCGTCCCCTCAGTTAATTTCCGGATGTTCCGGATTGAAGTGCATGCCTCTCTTAGCCCCACGTCAAGCGCAGATTCCTTGGCGGTGATTAGGAAATATCGCCGTAATTTCGCCGCGAATATTCTGTAGTTGAGCTTTTCGCGTTTAAACGTTAAACTGATAATAAGGTGGAGGTCAATCATTTCGACATACCTCCTCGAAACTAACAGGACGTGGAGAGCGCTTTTTGGTAAGGTCATACGACATATTTGTAATCAAAGCAAAAAGGAAATCGAGGTTATAACTCCAGTATGCGTCCCTATGAATCATACAGCATTTCTCATATGACATACTTTTAAAGAGAATAAAACTACGATATAATTATTACCCTTGAATGGTAAATATACGGGCAGCATAACCTGATCTGAGTAACAAACGCGACTTCTTGCTCTTTTTGCTGGCTTGCCAGAGATTTTTTATTATGGACCCTCCTAATGCATGTGGGGTTGACAGGTTATGATTGTGGGGCCCGCTTGCGGGGCGTGATGATCAGTGCGTGGGCACTATGAATTCCCCCACCCACTGGCATCTTTCTGGAAATCGGATCCAGGAACGGCTGTGCGGGGGAGAGGGTGAATTTCGACGAACGGCTGTGGTATAGCCGGCCGGCTACTTAAAGGCCTGGTTATCATTGAAAATTTCCTCCTCTCTCACTAGAAACAAAAAATGAATTGGAGACTGTTTATTTTAACGTGTGTTGCATGCCTAGGAGGGTTCCTATTTGGATATGGTAAGTTACGCAAAGATAGGACTGGATAATTGTCTAGAGCTGACAAAACAAGATACCGGATTCATTGGAGCGGCTGTAACCTTGCAATCCTTTCAAGATGATTTCGGGATAACACCTGGCAATAAGGCTGCGCTGTCCGGGAATGTTGTTTCTACATTACAAGCAGGATGCTTCTTTGGCGTCATCGCAATGGCATTTTTAACAGACAAAGTTGGACGAAGACTCAGTTTGGCTTTCTGTGGTGCGATCTTTATCCTCGGAGCCATTCTTCAAACTACAGCGTCGGGCAAGATCGGGCTGTTTTATACTGGCCGAGTCATTAGTGGCCTAGGTGTTGGAGCCGCCAGTATGGTTACTCCGACCTTTATTAGTGAAATGGCGCCAAAGGCTATAAGAGGAAGATTGCTAAATACTTTTGGATTCACGTTGTTCTTCTCAATTATGATTGCATACTGGATTGACTATGCATGTGCTAGGACCTTAGTTGGATCAAACCAATGGAGGGTCCCAGTTGCCATTCAGATTATCCCGGGATCTGCCTTGTGTTTGGGAATGATCCCTTTGAAGGAATCGCCAAGATGGCTGGTGAAAAAGGGTAGAAGAGAAGAAGGTTTGGCAAACTTGACGTACATCAGAAAGGAGGATACCTCTGAACAGGATATTATCGAAGAGTTTGCTGAGATTTGTGACGGTGTTGATATGGAATTGGCACAAACTGAAGGACGCAAATTCAAGGAAGTTCTTTTGCCAGGTAATCGATACCGAATGATTATCGTAGTTATTATAATGATCTGTCAACAGTTGTCCGGAACTCTGGCATTTACCTATTATGCACCGGTATTTTTCGAATTTGTTGGTATTCAAGGCGAAGATTCTGGTCTGTTCGCTACTGGAATATATGGAGTAGTTAAGAGTGTCACTTCATTGGCCTGGGCATTATGGGGTATCGATCGCTTCGGCCGTAAATGGTCTTTGATTGGAGGTGGCATGCTAATGGGATCGGTATTACTGATTATTGGAGTTGTGTATGCAACGCTACCTCCTCAAACTACTACTGACAACGTCTCGGCGTCAAGCTATGCCATGATTGTAATGATTTACTTGTTCGCAGTCGGATACAGCTGTAGCTGGGGTCCTGTCCCCTGGACCTACTCGGCAGAGATCTTCCCTAATAGAATCCGTGAATACGGTGTAACGGTAGCTTCTGCTACACAATGGGCATTCAACTATATTTTCAGTAAGGTTATTCCATTTGGAATCCAATCATTGGGTTGGAGGCTGTTTTTAATGTTTGCAATTTTTAATTTCGCAAACTGTGTCTTCACGTTCTTCTTTGTAAAGGAAACAAACGGCCTAAGTCTTGAAGAGATGGAGGAATTGTTTGGCTCCCCTGCTGCAATAAATATCGCTGATGCTCATGAACGATCCGGAGCTATTGTTGCAAACGTTCAGGACGGTAAACTCGATGACCACGAGCAAATAGAGACTGTTCCTTCAAGGGTTTGAACCATTTTCTATTTCAAGTCTTACTGAAAAGTTACTGCGTTATATTATATCTTATATAAGTCCTTGAAAAAAGTAGAGTCTATCTAGATGGGGTCCATGCACGATTAATTAATTAATTGGCATGCGGCTTTTAACCGTTATATATATAATGAAAATAAATTTGCTTTTTCCAGATTCTTATCACGTGCCACATCGTTCTACCGGATTTAGTTTTGCCCCTTATGCAGAAGTAGTCAGTTTGTGATTGTTTACCAACAAGTCCTTACTTCGATCCAGCTTTTTCATACATACCTTGACATTGGAAGACTTATCACACGAATATTTATAACCCCAAACGAATAGCCTGAGTTGGTTCTATATATTTACGTCTTGCTCAGTGCAACTAAGTTGTCAGCACAGAAAGTTAATGCCCTCAACATGATATTTTGGCTACTACTTTTTTTATTTGCACAATGTATAATAGCGTTTCCTAGCGATCCTTCGACTACTATTATTGACATTTTGTCATCATCAGCACAGTATTCGGAACTGTTACACCATTTGCAACGAACACAATTAGTGCCATTAATAAATCGATCGAGGAATTTAACTCTTTTGGCACCAGTTAACTCGGCATTTTTGAATGTTGACAAGGAGAAGATAACGAAGGAGCTTTTGTTATATCATATCTTGCATGGGACAGTATTATCTAAGGACGTAACTCGTGATATGGTTTGGAATAGTTTTCTAGTGTCCGATTCAACCCGAGGGGAAATCGGGAGACCTATCTTGCTTAACTTGGATGAAGAGAAATTGATGGTTAATGGTGAAATTCAGATTGTGGAAAAAGACTTGAAGGCTGGAGAAAATAGAGGCGTTGTGCAAGCTGTCGACGGTCTACTAAGTGTCCCGCACAGGCTATGCAATACAATTTTCTCAGTAGATAATGCCACTCTCTTTAGTAGTCTGTTACAATTGGAGTACAAGTGCGAGACAGAAAATCTGCCTACTATGATGACGGCATTAGTTCCTCTTGATGAGGCATTCAAAGCATACAAGAATATTGAAATGGAGTATTTAATGTCAGCATATGCGGATGACGATAGGCAAGCGCTTGTAGTTCGTCATATTGTACCAGGCATTGTTTTACCGGATCATAGCTCCAAGGAGGAAAGGCATATAAGGGCATCTGATGGCCATTTATTAAGTGTAAATGGCGACCTAATTGTTAACTCAAGGTTCACGCCAAACTCAACTAATACCGTTGCTAGCAATGGCATAATACATACCTATACCGAGTTTCTTGGTGACGCTCATGACTTGATTACATTTACTCCAAAAAAATACCTGTATGCACTTCAGGCTAGTCAATTCGTCGAGGAAATAACGTATTTGGGTCTTGAAAGTTTGATAAACGGCTCAACTGCCGGGCATCAGACTATTTTTGTTCCTGCATCAAGCATTGATAACATCTTACATATAGAATCATCTGCTACTTCAACATTATTGTATCATTTTGCAGACGAACAGCTTTCCTTTACCTATGGAAATAATGATGCAAAGCGGTTCCTGGTTACATCAAAAGCATCGACTCATAAGCTTGGGGATTATTTTCAACGACTGGTAGTAGCCGTAACCAGGTATGGCAATGTTTATGTCAATGGTAATAAAATAGTCAGCGAAGAGTACAGGGTTGGTAACTCTTCAATTTACGTTTTGGATGGAGATTTGACATCTCCACCTTCTTTGGAATCTGCAGTTGGTCCATTTTTCCAAAGCTCATATTCGCTTCAGTTTTTGGAGCAGCTTGATTTGTTAAGTCCTCCGAAGGGATCCCCATGGACTTTTCTACTTCCGACCAGAATGGCATGGGAATCTCAAGAATTGGTTACAATGTACTTGAAATCGAATGAAACTGCGTTACGAGCAGTGTTTGAAAATCTCATCTTTGAAACACCATTTTATTCTGATGATGTACCACGCAAGGTTATTCTTCTGGATGGTCGTGAAGTTGATATTAGAACTACTGGTGATAGGCATGGTCCCGGCTTTGTCCTAGGAGATATGACATATCACATAGATACCGCTGACACACTTTTCGACGCTGGCGTTGCACATTCTGTAAGTGAATTCCCTATTGCTAGCCATGTTCATTTTTCCGCAGAGGATTTGATCCGGGTTGGTGGCCGGGGGGATTATGTCAAATTACTCTATGAACGAAACATGTCATTTATCCTAGACGAAACAAATAATTACACTATACTTGTGCCAAATATGGAATCGGTGGCAAAATCAGGTATTGCTACAAATACTTCTGACATTGATTTCTTTCTCCAATTGCATACACTCCCAAATAACCCAATTCGCGAGTTATTTGATGGAGAAGAGGTGAGTACATTGGCCGATGACGTTTTGGTAACGGGCCGAAACGTGTCTCAGAGTTTCCATTTTATACAGATTGTGAATGGCCAGGGTCGTGAGGTATATGTTAGTCACCGTGGAGATGCTACTGATGGGTCTTCAGTATTATTCCTTGACAGGTTCATTTCACCTGAATGGGTAGAGCGAAGAGGCACAATCAAACCACCGTTCCATTTGAAGACACACGTGGCTATACTTTTGGGTGCTGCAGCAGGTGTGATTGTCATGTTTGTAATCATTACTCTATTCTTTTATGCTATCATGGGGAGTGCTAAAGAGTCCACTGAGGACGCACCGGGTGAAGGCGAGCGAAGACCTTTACTCGGCACTAGGGATCCATCAGCAAACTCGGTAAACGGTTCGCAATATATACCCACCACTAATGGAACTGTATCACCTTCTAGCCAAGCTGGTGCTTCGCCAATTCGAACTTCGCACGTTCATGGGCAGCGTGAATTTGGTCAACACCTTGATCTTCCAAGTGCGAGGTGACGACTATAAATACATATAAATATATCCTTGTGAAGTAAATAAATATTATTAAATTCTCTTATAATTATGCAAAGTTTAGTGATTTAGTAGCAAGATTTGAAATGTGCGAGATCCCCTGTTTTTGAGCTTCTTCAATTCGATCCAATTGCTTCATAAGATCTGATTGCATATTTTTGAATTCCTGTAATTGATTTCGCTTTCTATCAGACAATTGAGATTCATTTTCATTTAAACACTGGTCAATCTTTGAGAGCAGGCGGACACTATGGTTCTGTAGGTTTTTACTACGTGCCATTAACTCTTGAATCTTGCTATCGTTGTCATCACACGACTCATGTTGTGGGGAAAAGTCTATTGTCTGAAATTCATCAACAAAGGTTTCGAATTCCTTGAAAATCTCTTGAGATGCAACCGACAAGACTACTACTCCAGATTTCCTCTCATCAACATCTGAGATCCCGTTGACAATTACTTCCTTAGCTTTAGAATTTCTTGTATTCCTCACCATTCTTACTATATATATTACATATTTCTAAGAACGACAAAAAAGAATTGATCGACCCCGGAGAGGATTGAACTCTCGATCTTGCGATTAACAGTCGCATGCCTTAACCAGCTTGGCCACAGAGTCTTTTATGACGCAACTGAGGTCAAATTTTTCACACGGCCAAAACTCCGGCCGGGTAACTGCGCCGCGGTGCATGAGGCTTACGCCGCAGAATATTCTTGAAATTATCGTGAATTCTTCCTGAAATTCATAATTCATTTGATTCAATTAGTCAACGAAATTAAAATTGATCTGTTTAGTAGGAATTTCATAGGTAATATATTGAGCTTTCTGAGAATGCCATATCGTTTTAATATATATATTGAGACTTGTCTACTCTCTAAGCTTGGTCATGAATTAACTAAATCCGTTCTCAGCAGATTAATGCAGTTGCAGGCATAGAGGTGGGAAGACGAGGCGCAGAGTATCAAATAGAAGAGAGAACCTATAAATACCAAAATGCGGTGTAGAGGAAACAGGGAAAATTAGAGTCAGATCCTAAGTGTTTGAGGAACCTCAGTCTAAATACACTTCTTGAACACAAAAAGGGATTTAAGGCAGTGGCTGAATAACTGAACAAATCCCCGCTATCATTATATTAAGATAGCACCCTTGTCGATTTTCAGACTGGTTTTCGCATATTTAAACGTCAAAGATCAAAAGCAATAAATTGTTTCGTTACATTTATATGGTCTCTGTTCTCGAAACTCAGTAGTTTAGAGTTATCAGATTGCAGTTATGCATAACCCTTAAAAGCATAATAGGCCTTTCATATCAACTGGATTTTCCCAATGCTAGGCTATAAGAAGTAATAAAAAAGTAAATATTTTCACATCTATATTTACGATAATATACAGATAATATGATGCCGATAAACAGAAAGCTAAAAAAATAACAGAAAAGCAACAAAAAAGGAAACAATCATAGAACAAAATAGGAAAAACTAGGACGTCAAAGCAAGATAAAAAGAAAAGAACCAAACTTAAAATAAGACAGGCAGGAGCTTTTTGCAAGAATAATATAAAAAAGGTTTTCACAATAAGTTATCAGCAGATTGAGGATCGGGTAAAGGATGTGCGCCATCACCTTGAGCATAAGGAGAGTTCGGCCTGAGTGGTGCTTGACGATAAGCTCGAGGTGATAATGGTTGCTGTTGCTGTTGTTCAGGATAATATCCATGGCCGCCTGCTACCACACTAGGATCAAAAATGTTTGGAACAGTTGGTTGAGGATGGTCAAAAGAATGCCGAAGCGGAGCAGTTGGCTCCTCAATTGAAAGATTTCTAGTCGCATCTTCAAAAGAATGATGTCGAGCAGGATCAAAAATATCAGCGACATGTGGAGGAGGCGCTGGTGGTGGTGGAGCATCGATCTCAGAAGATACAGGCCGACGTTTAATCTGATGAAGCTTGTCATCAGGCTTAACAAAGCTAGAATCAGCATTACGAGCCCCAATAGAATCGATTGAATCTTTAGGTTCATCTGCCCCAAATATATTCTGACGCAATCCTTGTCTATCATCTGGCATTCCTTCTGAGGGCCTTCTTTCCTGCGGTACAGGCGAATACTGCAAACCTTGAGGTCCATCAGGGCGCATCATTCCATTTGGAGGACCTTGACCGGGTGGGCCTTGGGGCCTATCGCCAACATATTGACCCTGCGGACCACGAAAGCCCTGTTGACTCCGAGGGGGACGAGGCCCTTGACCACCAGGAGGACGGGGGCCTTGTTGGGGACCAAGAGGACGAGACCCTTGCTGAGTGCCAGGAGGACCCGGTTGTGGGCCGAGAGGACGAGGACCTTGTTGAGGACCACCAGAACGAGGGGGGCCTTGCTGAGGACCACCAGGAAAAGGAGGACCACGAGAGAAGTTCTGTTGAGTGCCAGGCGGACCACGCGGGCCACCCTTCTGGGGCATAGGTGGGCCACGGAGAGCAGAGCCTTGAGACTGAGGAGGAGGCATTTCGTTCGAAGGTCTACGGTAATCACGGTCGGCAGGCGAAGGAGGTCCCCTAAACGCACCATTATTCATCAGTGGAGTTAACGGTTGAGAACCCTCATGAATCGCACCCATCAAGTTGTTCGGATCGTGTCCTTCAGATGCACTTCTTTCATGATCGATAGCCGCACCACGATTAGCCTGGATAGGGTAGTACTTATCGTTTGGAGGGCCATCGACCCGGATAGGAGGTGGGATTTGGCGCGGTTGATGAGCAGGAGGCTGGGGAGCAGCAGGTTCCTGTTGCTGGCCTTGAGAAAGTCGCGAAGGCTGATACTGAGTAGAGCGCGGGACGCCGCCACTCGTAATATCACTATAAGCAGAATTGAAAGATTCTTGACTGTCATTCGCGCCTTGCTGGCGCTGAATCAAACCCGAATCAGGTCGCAAAGGCGAAGAGGCGCTTCGATCTCGGCTACGCAGAGACGCATTTGCCGAAGAAGACAGTGAGCCGGTTCCCTTATATCCAGTGGATATTTTCCTAGCCAATAGTTCCTTAATATTCCTGGTCCAGTCGTGGGAAGTCCACTGATCGCTTCCCGCCACACCAATCAACATAATCAAATCTAAAACGTCAAGATACTGCGTTCTCGGCAAAGTGGGCATACCAAACAGCAAAGACCTCAAATCAGACTTATCTGCGTTTAGCCTCTTTGGACGACCGTATAGCTTGAAAACATCCAAAACAGGAATGAGAAAGCGAATCAAGATTTCATACCCAGCAACGCCGGGATGCTGCTCGGGCATCAAGAATATCTGCGTATCCTTTTCTCCGCCTCCGACATCACTGAAGAGCACCTTACCGTCGATTTTAATCAGGGTTGAGCCGTTAACCAGAACGCTGCGCTCTGGGAAAACTGCAAACGCAGAGTAGCCAGCTGTGACAGTCGCCAATGGCTGTTTTTTGGCGTGCTTTTCATCTTCGTAGAACGCAATCGTTCCTGCTGGGGCATGCTTCTTCTTGGCCTTGAACTCGCTTGGGGTGATCACAGTCCAGCACTTCCGCCAAGGCATGCCGCTCCCGAACCGAACGCTGACCCAGTCTTCATGTTTGAATTTTGTTTCGGTGAGCAGGGTGCGTATGCCGTTTAGCTTGGATCCTTTTGCGGACAGCAGCGCGCCAGTGTACGCTTCCTGCAGAGACGTATACTCAAAAACCGACAGCCGCAACGCGGCTGTCCACTCCTTCATCTCTTTTACGGACGCAAACTGCAGCAAGTAGCGGTTCTTCATAGTCGTGGATAGTACAATCACGTTCTCCAGCTTGCCGTTTGGCGAGGGCAGGCTTGCGATGGACTTGAACGTCGAATCGGTGATGTTTATGTAGGTCGGCGTGGGTTCCTTGTCGGAGTCGCTTACGCTGTTGAGCGAGTCCGCATCCCAGATCGACAGCACGCTTCCCACCAGTCTTGCAAACACTTCGACCCATCTGCGATCGCTCACTGGCCTGCCGTCCGTGTTGAGGTCGCTGAGAATCATAAAGTACCCCTCGTAGTACTCCCGCGTCTGCTGCGCTGTCAACAACGTCAGCACTGGCACCATTTCGGGTGGGGTGTCCTTAGCGAGCTCCAGCGGCGCCTGCGTGAGCTGCGACTTGCTTAGTGAGATTGCCCTGTTCTCTCCAATCATGGACCCTCGCTTGTTGTTTGGTCTCGGCAAGTCTGATGACGGGAACTGCGCTATATCCATTGTTGCCGGCGACGTGAATGGGGTTGACGATGCCGAAGACGAGTTCGACGCTGACCGTGAGTGCTTACTCCGAGATCCATGAGGGTTCAAGAACCCGTTTCCATGCATTGAAAAAAAAGACTCTTTTCACCTTTTTCTGCAGCCAGGTATACAAACTGGACCTTTTTACCTCGCTCTTTTTTTCTTGGTGGTGTAAGTGGGTATGTTTATTTAAAGAATGTGAGTATGTTTTGGATCAAGGCGGGGCCGCTGATTTTAACCTAAACCTATCAATTCCAAATCAACCCAGATCGAACAAAAAACAACTGAACGGGCCTAAGCAGAACAATGGCACTACTAGCACAAGCTAAGCGCCGACCTTCCCGGAACTGCTAGACGCCGTCAGGTGTTACGGGATGCGGCAGTTAACCACCCTCCAAACCGATAGCTACACACAGATCCGCTGCCGCTACCTCCAATTTGAGGTATTTTCAGCTGCCGGTGACGTAGAAAGCCCCAAGCGCTGATACTATTATGCTATAAATAAGGGACAAGATTAAGGGTCAACTATACAGATCCAGCAAATCACACTCAGCTGCAGAATCTATCAGCGCCACACAGAGTATTGTAAGTAGTAATGACGGTTTTTAGCACCACAAAGTTAATAGATAAGTAAAAATCAGTGTAAAAACAGTGTAATGGAGGAGTTTAAATGCGATATATCCGCTGTGGTGGTACCTTGTGCCCTATTTTAGTGCTGGGAAGCAATTTAAAGTTTTTATTAGTGCATATAAACTTGGTATTACCCATTTTGGCGCGAGAGGCTCCGCCTCACCCAACTCGGGTTTAACGGCTTTGGGAGAAAGATGACCTCATCGCGCGTCGTTATATTAAAAAGCGTTTGAAGATTATATGCAAATCAGCGGCACCGTGAATACATGGAGGTGTGCAGCTATTTTTATCACTTTTTATCATTATCAGCGTTTATTATGACTTTTGATATCGTCACTACTGTTTTTGATTAGGGTGTCTGATGAGGAATTTTCATCATTTCCCCCACTTTTTACTATTATCAATGTTCGGTATTACTTTAATATCGTTACTATTTATCGGATTACAGCGTATGGTCAGGTATTTATCACTTTTGCCGCTTTTTACCACTTTTACACGTCCAGTATCACTTTTAATATCGTTACTATTTATCTGATTAGAGTGTATGGTCAGGTATTTATCATTTTTCCCACCTTTTACTATTATCAATGCTCACCATTACTTTTAATATCGTTGCTATTTATCTGATTAGAGAGTATGGTCAGGTATTTATCATTTTCCTCACTTTTTACTATTATCAATGTTCAGTATTACTTTTAATAGCGTTACTGTTTTATCTGATTACAGCGTATGGTCAGGTATTTATCACTTTTGCCGCTTTTTACCACTTTTACACGTCCAGTATCACTTTTAATATCGTTACTATTTATCTGATTAGAGTGTATGATCAGATATTTATCACTCTTCACTATTATCAATGTCTAATACTAATTTTAGTATCGTTACTATTATCAACGTTCAGTATTACTTTTAATACCGTCACTGTTTTACTGATTACAGCGTATTTCATCATTTTTACCACTTTTTGCTATTACCAACGTCCAGTATTACTTTGAATACCGTTACTATCACTTTTCTCAATTTTTATTATTATCAATGTTCAGTATTACTTTTAATACCGCTACTATTTTTCTGATTAGAGCGTATGATCAGGTATATTATCACTTTTTACCACTTTTACACGTCCAGAATCACTTTGAATATCGTTACTATTTTACCTGATTAGATCAGGGTGTTCATTTCAATCGTTATAGTTCCCTCCCTTGCTCCCGTCCAGGCTTAGTTCGATTCCGAGCGCTTCGTTGATGGTTTCCTGCTGCGAGATACCATCGTCGCTGTAGTACGGTCGTTCACCGTGGACGGTGACTCTGACTGCGTGCCTTCTGTTGGGGTAGAAACCGTAGCTAGCGCTGTGGCAGGTCACTCTGTTATCCCAGTATGCCACGTCCTCCTTGTTCCACTTGAACCGCACGCTGAAGTCCTGGGAAGTGGCAATGAGACTGAAGAAGTAGCTCAGGATCGCATCTGACTCGCCCTTGGGGACACCTACAATCGATCTCGTGAACCCGGGATTCACAAACAGGCTCTTGTAGCCGGTTACCGGGTGCACGCGCACCAGGGGATGCTCAGTGGTGACGGGCGCTCTGCGCACTGGCCTCCCCGACCGGATCGAGTCGTTCGCCTGCTCGTCTGCAGTATGCAGTGCGGTGTGTGTCTCTGCGTACGCACGGAGCCCTGGAGACAATGCGTCGTACAGCGCATACCCTGAAACCCACAGAGTGTCGCCTCCTTCTGCTGGCCCGTCAAGGAGCTTCAGACTTGTGTACGACGGAGGCTGCACTTCGTAGGTAACGTCCGAATGCCATAAATAAGTGGATGAGAAGGCGCTGGTCGGGAGCCGGTTCTCGTCAGCCCAGACTACGTGAACCTCTTCCCAGTTGTTCTCTTTCCATGCCTTCGGCATGGATGTGGTCGCATGCTTGTGGAGCCTGCCGTAGTATCTCCCCAGTTCGAGCTGCTCGTTCATCCCTAGGTCCTTCTGGTCCCGGAAGAACACTACTCCCCGGTACGAGATGAGCTTAGCAAGCTCATTCTTCTGTACGCCACTGAGCTGGGCTAGGTTTACCCCTACAAGCTCAGTGCCAATCTTGGGCGTCAAGTGAACCACTTCGCTGGCAGCTGCAAATAGGTTCGGGTAGTTGTCGTCTGCACTTAGGGCCTTATCGCTGTACTCGAATTCCTCTAAGGGATCCCAGCGCAGGTCCGGGAAGACCGGCTTCAAGTCGTCATATTCATATCCGCTTCCAGCTGTGAGCTTGAGGTCTGCTAATTTATCGATGCTAACTTTGGAGATATCTACTGCCCCACGTACAAATGGAGTCGCAGAAGGAGCCATGGTTTTCTTTCTTTACGAATTTAAATGAAAAATATACGCAAGTACTACAATCCTTGATACAAGGTCAAGAGGCCAATTTATATATATATATACATATATTGATTTCAAATTCCAGTGTGGGCTCGATAAATTTGTAATTTTCATGTGCAAATTGCACCATCGCACAACCACCACTGCAAAAGTGCACACTAATCGGCGATATCCTTAAGCCTAATCCCCCGCTAAAACCCGATTGGATTCTCCTGAGACTGTTTCTATCGAAGCAAGCTAGTTAACTTCCATTTACAATCGAAACACATATACGCTAATCCTTAAGCCCTAAAGCTGTGGGTCACAGTACACTTTGGTATAATAAACAGAATAATAATAATAATAATAATAACAACAGTAATAATCTCGCCTATCTATGCCAAATAAAATGAAGAGGGGTTTTATGTACCAAAAGTTCTCAATGTTTAGGTCTAGGCCTCATAGCTTGAGTCTGATCACTTTATGCAGACCTAAATAAAATCCAGATTGGTGTGACTCAGAGTCTATAAGGAGAATAGCCCCTTGGCTAGGAGAAATCCGGCGATAGCCTATAGGGAATCCTTAGGGATAGAAATCACCCCCGACAACACCGTGCATATGCATGAAGCCGCACGTCAGTTGGCGTGCATTTCATAAGCTGGCCAGAATGTTTCGGGAAATGTATATAAAAAACCTTGTTCCGCACTGCTAAGGGGTTACGCTACGGGTTTTGCTTTTCAACATCACACGAATGTCAATTTTCCAAGATCTTCTGAACACGGGATCTATCCCGGTGACGGCCATGGTGGTTGTGATCGGGGTGGCTGGTGTATTCCGTCTGACCATGGCTTCTCTGAGCTTTGCATCGATGATGCTTGACCTGTTTGTGCTGCCAACGCCAAACCTTGCTAAATATGGCGCCAAAAAGGGGTCCTGGGCCGTGGTCACGGGCTGTACTTCTGGTATTGGCGAGGAGTTTGCGCACCAGCTGGCGAAAAAGGGGTTCAACGCGTTGCTTGTATCGCGGTCTGAGGAGCAGCTCGTGGCGCTTAAATCTACACTGGAGGAAAAATATAAGGTGGAGGTCAAACACCTGGCATTTGACATTGCCAAAGATGTCCCCGAAAACTATACCAAGCTTGAGAGTCTCGTTTCTGACCTTGACGTTACGGTTCTGATCAACAACGCCGGCAAGAGCCACAACATGCCAGTACCGTTTTTGGAAACCCCGTCTGACGAAATGCGGGACATTGTTCTTATCAATACTCTTGGAACCCTTAGAATCACTCGCGCGGTTGTGCCTCGAATCGTCGAGGTGGCTAAGAAGCGCAAGATGCGAGGGCTGGTTCTTACTCTGAGCTCGTTTGGCGGAGGATTGACTCCTACGCCCTTGCTGGCTACGTACTCTGGTACCAAGTCGTTTCTGCAGAGTTGGAGTATTGCGCTTGCACGTGAGCTGCAGCTGCAGAATGTTGACGCCGAGCTTATTCTTGGAAACATGGTCGTTTCCAAGCTGTCTAAGGTTCGCCGCACTTCGATGACTGTTCCTGACGCCAGGAACTTCGTCAAGTCGTGTATCCAGTCAATTGGCAGAAGGGCAGGCGCCCAGGAGCGATACGCGACCACTAGTCCGTACTGGTCGCATGCGATGCTCCATTGGCTGATAAACTCGACTTTTGGCGTCTACAGTAAGATAGTGGTGGGGATTAACTACTCCATGCACCTGGACATTCGCAAGCGTGCTCTGCGCAAAGCTGAAAGACTGGCCAAGCAGAAGTAGTGCTTTTATAGGATAATTCTTACTTAAGCTTCTATACGAGGATTTATAGTGCTGGAACAAGGCTTGAAGCAGTTAGGAAGCCAATATGTGGTGGAGCGAAGACTAGCCAAGCAGAAGTAGTATTTCAATAATAATAGATATATATATGTTATATAAACATGTGTATACCAAAATTTGGATTTTGAAGTATTTATACAGTCAAAATGTTCCCAACCCTTTTTACTATTAACAATGGCACTATTGTTCTCCATCGCGTAATAATTTTCAAAATAAACACACACAACAACAACACAAGATAAATTACACGCCGGCAAAAAAAATCAGCATTATCAATGGTGGAGCTATCAGATTATCAGAAATTGGAGAAAGTGGGCGAGGGCACGTACGGGGTTGTTTACAAGGCACGTGACACGCTTAATGGCAATCGATTGGTGGCTTTAAAGAAAATCAGACTGGAAGCTGAAGATGAAGGAGTGCCCTCAACCGCCATCAGAGAGATCTCGCTTTTGAAGGAAATGAGAGACGATTACATTGTATCTCTGTACAACATCGTCCACTCCGAGAGCCAGAAGCTCTATCTTGTTTTTGAGTTCCTGGACATGGATCTGAAACGCTACATGGAGGCGATTCCATCTGGGGCTGGGCTAGGCGCCGATATGGTCAAGCGGTTCATGAGCCAGCTCGTGAAAGGAACCAAGTACTGCCACTCCCACCGGATCTTGCACCGAGACCTCAAGCCCCAGAACTTACTGATCGATAAGGAGGGCAATCTTAAGCTGGCGGATTTCGGCCTCGCCAGGGCGTTTGGCGTCCCTCTACGTACGTATACCCACGAAGTCGTGACGCTGTGGTACCGAGGGCCCGAGATTCTACTGGGCGGGCGTCAGTACTCGACTGGCGTTGACATGTGGTCCATTGGATGCATTTTTGCAGAAATGGTTACGAGAAAGCCGCTGTTCCCCGGCGACTCTGAAATTGACGAGATCTTCAAGATCTTCAGGCTGCTAGGAACTCCAAATGAAGATACATGGCCAGGAGTCACTTCGCTGCCGGATTTCAAGAGCGCATTCCCGAAGTGGAGCAAGCGCGATCTCGCAAAGCACATCCCCGGACTGGATGAGAACGGAATTGCGCTGCTGGAGTCCTTACTTGCATATGACCCTGCTATGAGAATAAGTGCCAAACGCGCTATTATGCATCCTTACTTTGATATTGCAAAGTCTACTGATATTCCCGTCCGCGATATCAAAATGGACCGTACCGTGAGCGAGCGGGTCTACGGCTAGTTCTTTTATATTATTATTATTATCATTATTATCATTATTCTAACGTTATTATTTTATTCTCGTATTTCTCACATTAGGTCATTTCTACTACTAATTTTCCAATTGGCACTATTTCTTATCGTCTAGTTATCGCTTTCAACTTTGTTGAACCCAACGCACAACACAACAAATGCCCTAGCCCCTTCTGATAGGCGGGGAAAGGGCACGCACACGATAACTGAACCATATAATCAATTCCATTTGAAATTATTTCAACATTCTCCCTTTTACAACTTTTGATCCTTTTATTTTAAGAGAGCAAAATCGTAGCTAGAATACCGGAAAATGGCAACAATAGAGAAGAAGCCTGTAAACTTCTCTAATATCCTGCTAGGAGCAGGCCTCAACATGTTCGAGGTCACGACGTTAGGCCAGCCCCTTGAGGTTACCAAAACCACAATGGCGGCGAATCGAGGCGACAGCTTCCCTGGCGCCTTGCGAAGAATCCTCAGCAGGGGTGGGATTCTCGGGTTCTACCAGGGCCTTATCCCGTGGGCGTGGATCGAAGCGTCCACTAAGGGTGCTGTGCTACTGTTTGTCTCCTCGGAAGTTGAGTACCAGGCTAAGAAAAACCTAAATATGGGATCGTTTGGTGCTGGCATTAGTGGTGGTGTACTTGGAGGTCTGGCTCAGGCATATCTGACTGTTGGGTTATGCACATGTATGAAGACAGTTGAGATCACGAGATCAAAGGAGGCCGCTGCGGGCGTGAAACCTCCAGGTACTTTTGCGGTATTCGCAGATATTTATCGTCGAGAGGGAATTAGAGGTATTAACAAAGGTGTAAATGCCATTGCTATCCGTCAGTGCACGAACTGGGGGTCCCGGTTTGGACTCTCGCGTCTCGCTGAAGACACAATTCGAAAGGTTACTGGCAAGTCAACCAAAGATGGGCTAAATGCCTACGAGAAGATCCTTGCGTCTGCAATTGGTGGTGGGCTATCTACTTGGAACCAGCCAATTGAGGTTGTGCGAATCGAGATGCAGTCGAAAACTGTAGACCCCAACCGACCAAAAAAACTAACGACTTGGACTACTCTGAAGTATATTTATTCGCAGAACGGTGTTAAGGGACTGTATCGTGGAGTCACTCCCAGAATTGGCCTGGGTATCTGGCAGACCGTGTGTATGGTAGGACTAGGCGATATGGCTAAAGAAGCAGTTGCCAAACTGACTGGCCAAAGACCAGTTGGCAAGCACTGACCTCGACCCTAATAAAGCAGGAAAGAAAATACAGAAAAGCAAAGGATTGGCAAAGAAGTATGATAAGAGGCAGCCGTGACATGCCAGGCATGATAGAAAGCAAAAAATTAATATACATAATAACACTCTAAAAAAAGGAAGAAAAAAATAGACTCTATTTTGGCAAAATCGGAACTGTAATATTATGCTGAGACTTATGACGGTCGCCTCCAAATCTATCGTACAGGTAGAGACCAGTAAACGTTAGCAGGATCCCCCAACCTTGAGTTACAGTGACCTGCTGTCCAAACCAAAAGATTGCTGCGACTATGACGACGATTCGCTTGATTAGACTGGCCACCGAGTAGGTCACAGGAGAAACCATTCCCAGGACCTGGAATGCAAGCAGGTTCTGCGTGAAGTGGACAAACCCGTTGGCGAGAAATGCCGCCAGGAGCTCATAACCCCCGTACCCAGGATGGTCTATGCTTTCATCGAAGAAATTGCCAGACTGGTTCAGATAGTCCTTGGTGATCCCGATCCCTTCAGAAAAGAGCCACAGTGGAAAGGTGAAGATGAAAGCCAGCGAGGAGCAGTAGCACAGAATGTTCAGCTTGTCTAGCTTGGGCTCCTCGCTAGATGTATGCGGAGTCAAAAGCTTCTTTGAGAACATATTCTGCGATACAAAGATTATCGTTGCCAGCAATGCATATACCAGTCCAGCAAAATGCGAGCTGAACTCAGTCGAGCACGTCATTATCACCCCGAACGTCAGCGGCAGTAGCGACAGATACGTGCTCCGACTGTATTGTACCTTGAACAGAACTCGGTATGCAGCCACTGTGAACAACGGCGACAGAGCTTTAATAGTGTGAACCAGCGAGACTGGGATCAGGCTCGTAGACATATGCGAGAAAATGTGTCCTGACAGCTGAAACATCCCCATGGGTGCAGTTGTCAGGAGGATTTCGCGTGTTGGAAATCTGATGCCTGCATTTGTAACAACTCCAGTAGGCAGGAGCCGCGAGAATTTATGGTAATTCTGCGCCAAAAGAATAGTAGATGCGCCAAAACACACCGCCAACATGAATTGTACCATTGACAGAGTAACTGGGTATGGGAATGACGTTAATATGGATTTGTTTAGTGTGTTTGATAGCGCTGATGATGAGTACCAGCTCAGACACAATAGAACTAAGGGCACACTTATTGGAGGCGCCAGTTGTCGCACAACCTCCTGGCCCTGCTCGCTAATAGACCGCGACCTCCCACGACTGAATTGACTCAGCTTCATACTATCGGATATACCATCGTCCGAACTCGAGGGACTAAAGTCTTTCCTGCTAAATAGTGCTTTCCGGTCACTACTATATGAACCGCTTGGTCTGCCCTCGAATTCCACTTTCGGGATATCCGAATCGGCCAGGTTCATCTCTCTCATATACCTATCGTTTCTAGTGGTGGCCCTCTCAAAACTTTTAAAGAATGGCTTGGTTCTCTTTTTGTGTTTGGTATTAATAGTTTTGTCTTGTTGGGTTGTCGTCATCTCATAACACATACTGAGGAATTTACAAGGAAAAATAATGGTGGTGTGTCTCCCAATTGATAGTAATATCTCAGCTTGTTAGACGCCGGCCCTGGTGAACATGCATATATTACAACATTTCATAGCGATATTGTCGCTGATATTCCTTGGCTCAACGTACTGGTCATATGCATCTACCAGGGATCCAACGAAATGCGGCGAGGTTTGGATGTGGCCCTCTTATGCCGAGTTGACAGATTTCAATTCGAGGTATAGCCGTATGGGCACTTCATATAAGGTGTTCTATTACCGAGAAAGTGGCCTGGATGTTGATCTGGTCCCGAGCGGTGTTCCAGTGCTATTCATTCCTGGAAATGCGGGCAGCTATAAGCAGGCGAGATCATTGGCATCATACTGCTCCAAGAAATCTGCAACTGGTGATGGTTTGCCGAAATTCGACTTTTTCACTGCAGATTTCGTGGAAGATTTCACGGCCTTTCACGGCCAGACGCTTGTTGACCAGGCTGAGTACCTGAATGACGCAATTGAGTATATCCTGGGGATGTACGCAAACAAACCAAAGTCTGTCATTGTGATTGGACATTCAATGGGTGGAATTGTTGCGAGAACCTTGGTAACACTTCCAAACTATATGCCAGACTCTGTAGAGACAATAATTACCTTATCGACACCGCATACGATCCCCCCAATATCGTTTGACCGAGACATCACTCGGGTGTACGACAAAGTAAACCAGTACTGGCGCAACTCGTTTTCAAGCAATAACATTAGCAACACTTTGCATTCAATGTCGTTGATCTCTATCACTGGCGGTCAAAGTGATAGTATGATCCCTTCAGACTATACTGCGGTGTCGTCATTAGTGCCTCCGGACCATGGATTCACTACTTTTACATATTCGATCCCATATGTGTGGACAGGAATAGATCACCTTGCAATGGCATGGTGTGACCAGCTGCGAAGGGCAATTAGTGAGTCTTTATTTGAGATTGCTTCGGACAGAGACCCATCGTTGTCCAGGCGTATGAGAGTCTTCCGTAAATTCCTGTTAAGTGGATTCGAGAACGACGAGCCTATTGTACGGATGAGGACACTACGAGGCACGAAGGGAAGTGTGGTCACTAATAATAGGAGCTCTGTGCACATTTGTAAACCTGTTGACACCAATTCTCAGGAATCGTTACCTATAATAGTTGAAGAAGACGGGGTGCAACTGGCTTGCAGGGAAGCTATACCAATTCCTGAATCTAATTCCGAATCGAGGCATCCATTTGATAACGGCAGCAAAAGCACTTTATATGCTGCATTCGCGCGCGACGGTGAGCTGCTAGTCACAGATAATGAAGTATCTGGCTACAAATTGCATAACTATTCAAACTCGTTCTCAAGGAAAACTTTTGAGATATCTCCCGGGATAACGGAGATTGTAGTACCGGCCACAAGTCTAATAAGTTACAGAGCAGAGCTACTGGGCAAATGCGATACTGGGTCGTATAAACCAATCATTCGACAGGCAATGACCGAGCCGTATGACTCCAAGTTCCACGTGAATGTCAAGTCGCCGATCCGAATATCAACGCATGGAAACAGTCCATTTGTGCCTCGCACAGACACGGCGAATCCTCTGCATTTACAGGTCTTTTCGCCGTGTGCCCATAATCTGACATTGAAAGTAGACGTTTGGGCAAGCTTAGGCAACTTGGCGCTCCGCTATCGGACACTGCTATCGACGTTACCTGTCTCTGTTGTCGCTTGTATACTTTTTATTCAGTGGCGGTCTTATAACTATAGAGGCATATATCCCAGTTTTGGCGAAGCTCTTGCATCGTTTACCCGTCTACCGCTGTTGTACGCGTTATTATGCATTTCTCTGATGCATGTACTTTTGACTATTCCACGTATTCGAGATTCAATCCGTGCCGTGCAAATACCCTCAGAGTACTACAATGTTAAGGCACTTAGGAGTTTCAATCCAAGTATGTTCCAGCATGATTTGCTATTCGGAATTTCAGATCCTGGTCTCTGGTTCCTTGGTCCAATTTTCTTTCTGTCGGCTGTTGGGGCAGTTATCATTGTATTCTTGGTAATGAATTTTCTGGTGACGAACTGGCTGACGCAAATAATCTACTCCTACCGTCCACAAGTTTCATTGATTGCAACAAAACGCAGGCTCTCTGTGATTTTAGTCTTGGTTTTTAGTCTATTATTCCTCATTCCATTTCAAGTTGCTTTCATTGGTATTTCGTTATTCCAGTTGTACAACACTGGAAGGTTCGTCACACACGGACGAGGTCCTGCGCAAAACTTCTTCAACTTCAACATGTCCCTTCTGATGCTTTTTGTATGGACAATTGCGGTAGATGCACCTTCGATAGTGGTCTGGTTACACAATCTTTCTTTAAAGTGGTCGATTGCATTTTCCTCTGTCCACAACATTTTGTCAGTCCTTCCTATTCTTCTATTAGTCGAAAATATCCATGCCGGCAATATGATCCCTAGAATGCAACTACGTGTCCAGCGTGCTTTCACTACTGGATTTCTCGCGTATTTTGTAGGGTATCTCGTCCTATATGGGTTCATGCATTCTTACATGGCCCACCACTTAGTTAATCTGTTTGCATTTTGGTTATTGGTTGTTTATATAGATGACCCGGGAACCAAGCATAGATTGAACAGATTTATAGAAAAGTAGACTTTGTCTTTAATTTCGTTCTAAAAATAATTTATTTATACTAATGTTATCTATTTCATGAACTCGCAGTTCATGCCATCTATGTAAAGGGAGCAGGAAAAAAATTGGGCCCAACCGGGAATTGAACCCGGGACCTCTCGCAAACAAACTTAGAGTGTAGCCCTAAGCGAGAATTATACCACTAAACCATCGGGCCTGATTTTTGAAGTTTGAAGTTTTCCTTGTTCTATTTATGGCAACCTCAGGAGTCACGTGACCGCCCTCAATTTGTTCCTTTTTTCGGTATTTTGGCCGTAAAATTGCAAGATAAAGCGTTAGCTTGCTTTTAATTAAAATGATTCAGGAATCAAGCGGGAAGAATCAGGGGTTTTTGCGAACCATTTACTTACTTCTAAAGGCATCAAATGAGTTTGCCGACGCAGAAGCTACCCAATGCGTGACTTATATTCATCATTAGTGTATTTATTGTATTATATAACCCCCAGAATAATTTTGTTTAGTTACTATACTTGGAGGAAAATGGGGATGAAAAAATTCATGTTCATTGAAACAGTCATAATAAGAAGCAAAATCGTTAAGCCAAAATAAGAACGTTCACTGTACTGCAGACTGGTTGTAGTACAAATCGCAGGAATGAGGGTTCTTCATACAGTACCTCGGCATCAACGGCGAAGCATTATATCCTAATGCAACAAGGTACTCTCGGTAGTTAAGGATTCTTTGAGTCATATCGGTTGTTCTTTTCTGACCACTTGCATCTCGATTACCAGACCAAACCAATTCGGCCAATGCAGCAGCCCGAGGCCAAATCTTACTAGTTACAACCGTTGAGTCAACTTGTTCAGACCATAGCGGAGCCTCTGCACCAATAACATGCTGTGCTTCCTCTGCAGTTAGACCCTCTGTAAAATCAAAGTCATAAATTCTTTGCCAAGTCTTGTAAGGAGCACACCATGAACCACCGTTACCACCATAATTGAAACTGACCTCAACGCCAGTTGGATCAGGGTTTGCATTGACATCGTATCTAGGATCATTTGAAACCCATCCACCATAGCCACAGTCAAGATACAAAAAGTCAGAGGAAGACACCACGACATCATAGCCAGCAGCAGCCAGTGATTTAATATTGGTCACTCCATTTGTCCAGGATTGCATGATGATATCTGTTGGCACATGATGTGCGGCCACTGCCGAGTTCACAATATCCTCCCACATCATAAGTTTACGGTTTGCTGGTTTTTGAAAAATTGGTACAGCATGATCAACCCAATATTGTGCAACATCGTCAAATGTCCTTGATGGGTCCTCGGCAAGCCATTCCATTGTTGGTTTAGAGAAGTTATAACAACCAGTTTGAAGCTCATCAGCCCCCACATGGAACACATTGTCAGTGAAAATACTGCTGAGCTCATTGTAAACATTCTCAACAATCTCATAGGTTCCATTGTACAAAATGTCAAGCTGCCCAGGGTTTGGCTCGACTGCAGTATGCAGGGGCCAGTTATCGTTTGACCACCATGAACCGGCGCACGCAACCATGTTGGGGTCGACCTGCTTCCAGCCTGACACAGCATGCCCTGGCATATCTACTTCAGGAATAATGCGAACACCCCTAGCACGAGCATAGGCAATTACGTTCGCTATATCCTGGTGAGTAAATATTTCGGTACTAGAGTATGCATCATCAGTCATTTGGGGGTACTTATTCATCTGCACAGGCCATGATTGAGAGTCATCTAAATGCCAATGCAGAACATTGAATTTTGAAAGTCCCGCAATATCAATTTGGTCATAGATTCCCTGGAGATTGATGTAGTTCCGACCTGTGTCGAGCATTATACCTCTGTGAGGGTAGTTGGGCTTATCGGTAATTGTTACTGGTTGTTCCACAATGAAACTACCTTGTCCATTTGAAATTACAATTTGCTGGAAAGTCTTGAACGCTTGCAACGCACCCCAGATTGTCTGGGAGTTGATCTCAACCGCCTGCGAGGATTCAGTAATCTCCAACGTATACGACTCATCAACACCATGCTGCAGGTCGGCATCATAATCACTGATCTGCAAGTTGACTTCAATGATCATCGGTGAATAACCTCTTTTGGCTAAGCTTAGGTTACCAGTTGGAAAAGGTTCGAAGGTCGGAATCGGTTCCTCAATTCCCTGTGGGACCCATTTCAACTGAGTGATGGTATTCATCGTCCTTTGGAACGCATCATACACCAGCTGATTATAGGTAGGCTCATTAAGTTGAAGCCATTGAGCTACAAGTTTTGGACCTGTCGTTCCCCATGTCATCGATTGAGGCGCTGGCAAAGGATTGACCTTGACTGCTTCAGCAACAGCCACAAGTGCACTGATAATCAAACCAAGCTTCATTTTGGGTCAGTTATTTCCAATTCTCCTTTTCCGCTTGTTGTTTCTACCATTCATCTAGAAACACAGGTCTTTTATATCCAGAAAGAAACTTTTCTGGTATCGAGGATAGTGTTACATGAGCGGGGGTCTATCACGATGACGTGTAACCTGATGCAGAAAGAGATCTTCACGGACTCTCGTATGAAGAGACTAGACCAAGTGACTCCTCTTGTACGTTACATAGACTTAGGTCTATCAGACGCATGTTCCCTGCATAATATGAAAAGAAAACGAGACAGGCAAAAAGAAACGCATACTCAATAACCTTGCGATGGGATGCGTGTTACATTATGAGTTTAAGGCACACGCGCCGCAGACACTTATAGTGAAAAGGAGATACATTATGTTATCTTTTCTTTTTAAGTGCAGCGGCACGAAATTTTTAAGCCTAGAAATGTTGGTCGGCATGTGCCAGCTATCAAAAACCATCGATCCCGATAGCCGATTCAGGGGTAAGATATCACTGCATGACGATCATGTTGCACTAGAAAAAGAACAAATTATGCTCCCAACGGGTCAATGGTACCTGAAATTTCAGCTTCGAATTTGATTCGTACTCACGGATTTGAGTATTGTTGATGAATAGTATATACTGCGATATTGTCGTTTCAGCCGGGACCCCTTAACTGACACGAAAGCGTGTGCATGTCGGATTCAAACCTAGGACGCTGAGAATAAGGTACACAGAAAATGCCATGGTTACAACGTAAAATCTATACGGTCAGACTTTAATAGAGGGCTGGCTTTACTGATAAGCTTCTTATGTCAATCGTACCCCTTTGGGATCTTGGATTATGCATTACCCCAGACCAACCTTTTGGCAAGGTTACATTTTGGCAATCGAGTTACAGCTATTCCTCATACCCGGGGAAACTTGCCGCTTGCCGCTCCATACAAGCGTGCAGTAAGGATGTCTCACCAGCCTATGAGCGTTAACCTCTGTTTTCTCAACTCCGTTCCCTCAGCTCCGTATGCATATCATCACATACGATACGGTTGGGCTAAAACGGACTGTATACAGAGTATTATAGAGTATGCAATAGAATTCAAGATTTCGCGGAAGCTTGTCGCTTATCACAGTTCGCTATTATCACAATATAGATAAGACATGGATCAAAGAATCTCAATCCATCAGCTGTGAAGCTAAGCTACACTTGACTTTATATTACTGTAATGTCCGAACCAAATCCGTTGTCGCACAATGAGCGCTTTGAAGCATTTGCTCACAATTAGCGCTCGTATAATCTTCAGTCCTGGTAGCATTGAGCCCTGATTCACATCACATGATATATACGTGTATAAAGAATTGCTCAAACATCCAGAAGAACCAGACCTATGCTCTGCAAATCAGATCGCATTTTCCAAGAGGTGTGTCCTATATAAAATTGATAAAAGTCATTTTTATGATAATCTTCATACCAGGCAAACCGAATTGAGAGGGTTGATCCCAAATCTGACGTGGCTCACCTGACTGAACACTTAACAAGCTGAGAAAGGGAAAAAAACTTTCATAGAAGCAAACTAAAAAGTTAGCTCCAAGTCAATTTTTATTATAAAACAAAGAATAAAACACGCATTTTGATTCTTGGACTCGCAGAAAGTGGTGTGTAAAGTGGAAAGAATACAAAGTAGCCGGAGATAATTTCTTTTTCCGCTTTTCTTCGCGTATTGTACACGTCACAAGCACGTCACGTCCTCGCCCCGATCGCGACGCGCCCCGAACTTTTCGTCGTTTACGCGTTCTCCTATAAAAGCCCTCATTCCTTTCTTGTCGCATTTTGTTCCCTCGACTATACAATCACTTAAAAAAAACTTAACTACAACTCGGTTGACAAAGAAGAATAATGAGTACAATTGATCAAACTCCTTCTAAGAAGGCAGCCTCGGCTCTGGACAACTTGGACCTCAATCCAAAGAATCTCAAAGAGATCTTTGAAGCCAAGGCTGGCCAGAGACTCAGTGAAGAGGAAGCAGAGCTCAAGGCTCCTGCTAAGCAAGATAAGGAGAATGATGATGACAAGCCAAGGACCAAGAAACAGCTTAAAGAAGCTGAAAAAGATGAGCCTTTGTTGAAGGAGAACCCTGGCAGATTTGTTCTCTTTCCAATCAAGTATCAAGAAATCTGGCAAATGTATAAGAAGGCTGAAGCCTCATTCTGGACTGCAGAGGAAATCGACTTGGGAAAGGATATGAATGACTGGGAAAATAAGCTGACGGATGATGAAAGGTTCTTCATCTCTCACGTGTTGGCTTTTTTTGCCGCGTCAGATGGTATTGTCAACGAGAACCTTGTCGAGAGATTCTCTGGCGAGGTTCAGATCCCTGAGGCCAAATGCTTCTACGGGTTCCAAATCATGATGGAGAATATTCATTCTGAAACTTATTCTTTGCTGATCGATACCTACATTAAGGACCCCAAGCAAAGTGACTATTTATTCAATGCTGTTGACAATATTCCATGCATCAAGAAGAAGGCCGACTGGGCGTTGAAATGGATCTCGGATGAGAATTCGTTGTTCGCTGAGAGACTAGTTGCATTTGCCGCTGTCGAAGGTATTTTCTTCTCTGGCTCGTTTGCTTCAATCTTCTGGTTGAAGAAACGTGGACTTATGCCTGGACTAACATTCTCCAACGAGCTGATTTCTCGTGATGAGGGCATGCACACTGATTTCGCCTGTCTATTGTTCTCTCATTTATCTGCCCGACCCGAGAAGTCCGTTGTTGAGAGCATCATCACTGAGGCAGTTGCAATTGAAAAGGAGTTTTTGACCGACGCATTGCCATGTGCTTTGCTAGGAATGAACGCTACATTAATGTGCCAATACATTGAGTTTGTCGCTGATAGACTATTAAGGTCACTGGGAAATGAGAAAGTTTACGGCTCGACTAACCCATTCGATTTCATGGAAAATATCTCTTTGGCAGGAAAGACCAATTTCTTTGAGAAGCGGGTCAGCGATTATCAAAAGGCTGGTGTTATGGCTGGCTCGACTCCTAGCAAGAGCGACGATACGTTTAACTTCGATGAGGAGTTTTAATAGATCTTCTAGACAACTTTTATTATTTACATAATTTATTTAATCTGAAAACTCTCCTTCCCGTTTGCTTAAGCTGCTATAATTGTTTCTGTAAATATCTTCCCTACCAGATTAGGCTCGGGCCCCATTGGAACCGTTGCCAAATCAACTTTCTCGCCAGATATTAGTCGAAGCAACAAATGGGCACCCATCTTGGAAAGTACTGCCGAATGCTCTCGACATGACTGCGATGCAACGCATTCAGGGCAGCCTATATCACAAGGACAATCGTTTATCCTCGTTATCGCCTGTTCGACGAGCTCTCCGGCATACTCAAATGCTTTACATGAAATACCCGATTGCGCCTTCCTGTCAGAGAAGATCAGTCTAGCAGGTCTTTTCCGTTCACTTTGCCGTTGAGCAAATTCCTTCTCGGGGGCTTTACATTCTGTCCCTACATCTCCTGGCATAGAAGTGACACAGTTGGGGAATAATCCGAGAATAGCATGCTCCGCTGCATGGATTGCTCCTGCCAGTGAATGCTTTTTTGATTTAAGAATATCGAGAAACCGCGACGGAATATCTATCCAAAACCCCTTGCTGGTAAAGCTATACGGCGGATTATCAACATCTACTGCATCCACAATCCGGTTTCGCTTATCAATTTTGAAGAATCCAAACACAACAATTGTCGTCTGGATCTTGCCGAATTTGGCAGACACAACAGTCTGCTCCGAATTACTCAACACCCGATACGACTCTGTTTCAATGGGATCTACATCGGTGAAGTCGCGCTGTCGCGTGATCCAATCCACGTCCACACGAGTAACTTTCGCAAACCTTTCGTCATGGTTAAATTCTTGAACCAGGTATGGTTGACCCTGATGAAGAAAAATACCTCCTTCGTATAAGCTGAAACTTATTCGTGACGCCTCGACCTCCTCGATTACTATATTTCGATTGTTCGTAGTATCCACCACCGCGAACTGGTCCTCATTTACACCGCGTATAGAAACATGATCAGATGGCCTTGGTAAGAACCTTCTGTGTGTAGTATAACCATGCTCATCCAGACAAAGTCTATCCAGCATATCCTGTAAGCCAGGGAAGTACTTAGAATCAAGCTCAGATTGAATTGGGATTTCATTTGCAGCACATTGGACGTGCGATTCAATAACCATCGCATTGTCCAACGCCAACGTCATCTCCGTATCAGGAGTATCAAATATGGCACTTGGATTAGACATGTAATACTGGTCAACTGGATCGCCGCTGCCAATCAATACAGC
Source organism: Diddensiella caesifluorescens (assembly GCA_030558955.1). Taxonomy (NCBI): domain Eukaryota; kingdom Fungi; phylum Ascomycota; class Dipodascomycetes; order Dipodascales; family Trichomonascaceae; genus Diddensiella; species Diddensiella caesifluorescens. Next base: position 766,813 of record JAKTQR010000003.1, read on the forward strand.
TAGGGAATCCCGATTCCGGCGTCCCGCCCTCCCGAATTGCTGTCTCAGATTCGATATCGAAAACGGAAATCCAACAATAAGAACTGCATCTAGGTTACCAATATCAATGCCCAGTTCTAGCGCATTTGTAGCCACAATCCCTAGTAAATGACCATTGAACATTTCAGATTCAATTTTACGCCGATCTTCAGGCGAGTACCCTCCCCGATAGCTCATAACTTTTGAAATCAATTCAGAATTATATTCTGATTTCGGATCTTCAATTTCATCTCGGATCGCTCGCATTAATAGCTCGCAATTACGTCTGAACTTGCAGAATGCAATGACTCGAATCCCCTTTGAGATTAGCCGAAGGAATAAATAACATGCTTCAGATACTGGATGTACACGGCCGCTATGCACGTCCTTAGGACTAATATACGGCGAGTTCCATACTAGATAATGACGTTCCCCCACAGGAGACCCATCTTGGTTAATAACTTCAATATTATCGAGACCAGTCATAGTTGATATAAGTGACTTGGGGTTACGAATAGTTGCCGAGCATGAGATTATCTGCAGAGTAGTATTGCCAAGATGTTCACAAACTCTTCGTAATCGTCGAATTATGAGAGATACATGCATTCCAAATAGGCCGTTATAAATATGCAGTTCATCAATAACCAGATATTTCAATCTACACAAAAAAGATCTCCAGAGATCCCAAGACTGAAGAATACTAGAGTGCAGCATGTCGGGATTTGTGAAAATTATGTCTGCCGTTTCTCGAATCTCCTTTCTTAATTCAGCAGGAGTGTCGCCATCGTAAGTTTCCACCACTGCAGATAAAGACAAATTCATGAGCAGCTGTTGAAGCGATCTTTTTTGGTCCTGAGCTAGTGCCTTAGTAGGAAACATGTACAATGCAGTATTTTTCTCTTTTAATCCCTGAACAGCCGGGATCTGATATATAAGAGATTTCCCAGAAGAAGTTGAGGTAGTAATTATTACATTTTTACCATTTGCAATAGCATCGAGTGCATCAGCTTGATGAGAGTAGAATTTATCAATCCCTCTTTCCTCCAGCGCTTTCTTCAGTTCAAAGGATAACGGTATTTTGAGCGCTTTATAGACTGCAGGCCTTTCAGAGACGATGATTTCCCCGTTGGAGACAATCTGTTGGTGGTATTTCTCACCACGCTTAACATCCAAAATGACACTTGCAATTGAAATATCTCTTTCTTTTCCTCCGCTAGTAGACATCATATCTACAGGATCAAGGTACTGTTTCTCCATCGGAATATACGCTTTTGCATCGTCAACCAGCGCTGTCCAATCCTTGTCAAATAGCTCCACAGCAGCTGAAAACTTTTCAACTCTTTTATCAATGAGCTTCTTTATATTCCCCACACTAAACTTCGGGGCGACGCCTCGTTTTTTGGAAGTGTCTGGAGTGACCTTACCATCAATGAATTCAAATATTAGCACCTCTTTGTGATCAATATCGTAGATGTCCCTCTGGCGAGATTGATACCCCTTTGCGCTTACTTCAACCCCCAGAGACACTTGCTCAGGATCCACGTACTGGAAGTTGACATCATCCGGTAAAAGAGCTTTGATCATTGCCAGATCAACCAACTCCAGCGGCCGCGAGATATCTCGTTCGACAGCAGGCTTCAGTAGCTCAAATGTAGGTAGTACATGGTTCCTGATACTTAAAAATGTAAATATAGTGCATAAGCTGCGATGGAGCTTAATCAGTTCGTCGAAATCCTCGTTCCGCTTTCTTTTCATTATACCAGTTCATATATTTAATCTATCAAGCGCTTGCAAACTCGCTTTTCGAACCATTGAGCAATGTCGATTTCAACACACGTAACTTAATACAGATACCAACTATGATAGAACTTAAACAAAAATCTGGTGAGGAAAGTAGAAGCCGGAGCTTCGATATCACAGTTCAGAATTTAGAACAAGACACAGGCGAATAACTGAAGAACTTAGTTCGGCAAGCTGCGAGAATCGAACATCGAGATGGAAATGCGGACGGCTCACGCATATACTAAAGAAAAATACAGTAGTAACAACACGATAAACTTCAAAGTAAGGTATAAAACTATAAGTTATAACGACAACAAAAGCATGTAATAAGACTGTAATAAGAATCAAAGACGCTAGTCCAGAATTACCCTAGCAGATATTATAGTAAGCACAACTGTGACAACTCTCAGCTCAGCCATGAGTCGACCGTCATGGCGAGACCTAGTCAAATCAGGAGTCCAACTTTGAATCCAAAGTAACTACCAAATTGAGCCAATATCTAGTATTGTCTACCATAGAGAACACGAGTCCTTCGGACCGTAGTGGGGTGTCGGAGAGTGAATGAATGGGGCGAACTCCCCACAGTCATTTAAAAGTTTAAAGCAATACGCGACGCGTTAAGTTCTACTATATATCGACGCGTCGAATACTCCTCTATATTTCCTACTATTACGAATATCACGCTATTAAAAGTGATCAATGATTTCGGACGTAATTACAGTTTGCAATCGACTCAATTACGACGAGACCCTGGCGTATAATCCGCGATAGATCAGTTGTGCTGTCACCCTTCATACTAAAGGAAACCACCATAACAAATCTGAGAGATAGAACCTGCTCTTAAAGAACGGCTGAGTGTACTGTCTCGAGATCTTCAGCAAGACATCAATCCTAAGACTGAAGATACTATTCGCAAAACTGATAATGACTCTAAACCTATTCCACCTTGTGATAACGAAAAATAGTTTCACTAATCAGGGTCAGACTGATAGAGGCAGAAATAGCTGGTAGCACTATCGTAACTGATCTACCGAAGAAAAGAAAGAAGAAAGCTCCTGAGCCATACGGGAAGGACCCACAATGTTGAAATGATTTGTAAAAGTCCATTCTTTATATGAAGCTCTTAGATACTAAATAGAGAAAGCAGAAGTTCAAAATACAATCCAGAAATTCGAGTGTAAAAGATTGATATTTGAATTAGCATTTTTGAAATGTACACCATATTAAATGAATTAAGATCCTAAGGATCATAGATCACCACAGCAAATCGCTTTGGGTAGTTGAGCCATTCTCAGTGATTGGATTGTCATCCACATCAATAAGATTAGTCGGAGAGTCATTTACGGGCGACTGGGTAGAATGAACGTTTAATGCACGCATGCTATCACTCAGTGCAGTACCACCAGAATATGCGCCGTAAGACGAAGGTACAGGAGGGATAACGATTGGAGGAGGTTTAGATTTGATTGATGCGGACCTACCGATTGAAGAGATTGATTTAGATCGAAGCCGAGGGGCAAGCGCCTGACTCATTGGCAGCCTCCTTGACTTAGCGTTCCGGAAAACTTGCTTGATAGGCTTGAGATAGATTGTTGCCAGTGTTCCTATAGCAAGTTCCAGTTCCTCTAATCGTTCATCGTCCATGCGGTCAGAATCGGTCGTGATCTCAGGGAATGCAGTCATCACGATCTCTTTAGTAGCTTGAGGGTCGCTGGACAGCAGCCTCCAGTACATGTATCCTCTGTCTCTAAGGTCCGGATTATCAGATTCCTCAGTCGCTAATTTCAATACCTTCGGCACCAGATCCTGACCCTTTGTCGGTCTTAAAATGAACAGTTTCACAATGGCAGTTAGCAGAGAAAGTTGAACCTCAACAGGCTCTTCGTGGAAAGTTGCCATGAAATCCTCCAGAAGCTTATGAGAGTTGTCTATACGGTCGGCATACTGGCCAACGATCCAGATCATTGCTGCCTTAGCCTCAGGCTCGTCTAGCGACTCCAAATTATCGCACAATGCAGATATCACCGATTCATACCGATTCGGGTATCTTCTGAAAATGTTCTTGATAACCACTGCCGCCTCTTGGACAATGTAGGAGACCCTTGTTGAGACGAGCTCCAGCAACGCGTCAATGCAGGCCTCGGCAGATTCTTCGATTTTTATCGCCAGTTTACCAATTGCGCGAACTGATTTCCGTACTACCTGAACATCGATTTCAGTTGCGCATTCTCTTAGCTCGCGCAGTACGACGCTGATGTTTGATTTATTCGCCAGCAGGAAGATGATCTCCAGCTTGGTGGCCTTGACGTAGATTGGGTCATTATATTTGCAAAAAAAGACTCGAACGTCCAAATTCAATAACTGCGGTCGGCTCTGTAGAAGTAAAATGCAATTTCTTAGCGTCAGGTACTGAACTTCTGGAGGCTTGGATAGTAGAATAACAAGTGCAGGGCCGATTCTTCTATCCAAATGCGGGATTTTCGTCTCAAGGTCCGGTATAAAGTTCGTTAGATAAACAATTAGCCGTATCGCCCCCAAAACAACTGAGGCGTTTGTAAATTGAAGTCTCGGTAGAACGCGCTCGATGAGCACCTCGGCGTCGCGCGAGACCTGGGGCACGAAATGCATCAGCGCGTTCAAAATGTAAATCTGCGACCACTCGTTACACTCAGTTAGTATTGTCGCGAGGTTAAATGCATTGGTCTTGTCGATCGAGATATCCAGTCCCTCGGTCTTTTCGGTAATATCCATTAAGGCCGCCAGGGCGGCCGCTACCACAGTGGGATTCGAGTTGGCCAGCAGTTTATTGAGCTCATTTATGAGCCCGTGCTTCTCGACCATCGCCGGATCTGTATTCCACAGCTTGGCTACGCTGTAAGCGGCGGTCTTGCGCACATATGGATCCTCATCGTGTACTAAATGCATGGTGTACTCAAACGCGATCTCGACATATTCCTTCACAGGGATAGCAGAAACAGTTCTCAGCGCCAGGGCCCTAATTAGCGGAGAATCGTCCGTCAGATCGTCAAGCAGGACTGGGATTGCCTCGACTGCAATCTTAGGCTTTGCCTTGGCATATGTCAGCAGATACAGGAAGCACATCTTCTTGATGTCTATGTCGTATATTGACATGCATCCGATGACGTCTGGGAACAGCACAATCATCTCATTGTTCGACATGGTCATGTTGGCGACGATTTTCTTAAGCGCTATCTTTTTATTTTTATTATTTTTATCCCGCTTGTCCAAGCTGAGCTCGGCTCGAAGCTCGCCTGCTTTGCCCTTACTATTAGCCTTGTGTTTGAATGTTCAAAACGATATGCACTATACATACCCGTGTAAATAGTTTGGCATCACTCATCGCAGTGTTGGTGATGATGGTGACAAGTTAAGAGTGAACTGATTGGGGTTAATTAACTAACGTTAACCCCGATATAACTGATGCTAGCTAGTACACCCAGTAACAAAACATCAACATTAACATTAACTTATATATATATATTCAAATATTTATCTTAGATTATCTATAGGAACAGCATAACCAGATGCGTAGCTAACGCTGGAATCAGCTACCCCAGTAGCCTTCGCGCTCTGGGCGTAGCCGATCCAGTTAAAGCTGAATCCGGCTTCTCCTGCCAGTTCGGCAGTCTGGAGAAGTATCCCTAGCGGGGTACGACCGCAGATGGTGTTCTCAGTTTCGTCGAGGTACGATTTCCACGCTGAGTAGCCACTGCTAGCGGCCTTCATTCCCAGGCGGTCCAGATACTCTATAGACTTGTATATAGGCACGGATCCGGGGATTTTCGTCCTAGAGGACAGTTTCCACAGATTTGTAGCCTCCGGTGTATCTGTATATGCGGTATAGTCAAATCTTGAGCCCCAGTGGCAGAAATCCGTGCTAATGACAAACGCATTCTCTTCACTAGAGAAATAGGGGGCCAGGAGCCGGGCCATCTTCCTCTCGTACTCGGGAGTGGTCACTCCAAGTAGAATGGGTACTATGGGTCGTACCCCGCCTTCCAGCGATGAGCATGTCTTGTAGTACATTGGCATGTGCATTTCGAAGCTGTGTTCATCTTCGTCAGCCTGTTTAGGCAGCGTCTTGAATATGCCCTCGTCTAGCAGGCTCTTTGTCGTAGCGACGTCAACTGGTACTGACCCCAGTGGCGTCTCAAACGCCGCAAACGATGTGAGCATCGCGCCCTTGAAGTACATGAGGTGAGACGGACCCATAATGAAAACCCGTTTTCTTCGGTTAGCCCTTGCGACGCAACCAGCACGACAGTAACAGGAAACTTACACTTTTGAGAAATCACCGGCCTTGTAGGTCTCAGCCAGAGTCTTTCCCGCAAAGGAGTACCCAGCGTGCCTTGAGAGTTAGCTCAGAACAAGCGCTCTGGCGCAGCAATCCAGGAGAGTCTACAACATACGGTCCTACGAGAATCCTCGCACCAGGCACGCTTGCAGGCGCCAGGTCCAGGAATTCGTCTAGCTGTTTACTTAGTTTCTGTCTACTACCTAGGTACCAAGATCCGGCATGGGTTGCTCTACGGGAGGCCATAGCGAGTGATTGGGAACAAGTTAAATAAATTGTTGTATCGATGACGATGATAAGCCCTATTTTATATATATAACAACACACTTGATGTTGTACATTTTGCATCTGTATCTATTATATCTCCTCGCTCTCGCTCTCCTCTGAATCGTACTCATCGCCAGAAACAAGCCGGGTTTCGGCCTCAGACTTCTCCATGAGCCTCGCAAGTTCAGCATCGTCGCTTTCGGTAACGGCCTTTGGCTGCATCTTGACATTGAGCGAGCCGCCAGCCTTCTCGATAGACGCCCGAATGAGCTCGATGGCGCTGTTCAGAGTTTCCACAGCGCGCTTCTTGTCAAGCGATACGGAGGTCAGCACAAACAGTGGCGCTGCTACTAGCTTGACCTTTACTGGTACAGTGTCAGAATGCAGTTCTTCGCCGGCGCGTAGAGCGTCCTTAACAGCGTCTACGCCTTCGTAGCCAAAGCACGTGACCTCGATATCGGCTCTGATCTTGACAGGGTTAGGAGTGAGTTTCCTGGAGATTTGCTGGACGAGATCATCGAAGATCTCCTGAGACGGGGCGTGGATGCCGTCGAAAACTGTGTCAGGGTTGGTTATGGCGAGCTTGAATCCATCGTAGGCATGGCCGTATTTTCGACTCAGCGGCCACGCAATAGTCTCGTAAAGGGTCTCCAGGTTGACCTTGTGTTTCTCTGCGACATGTCGCAGGATTGAATGCACCGCTTTGGACTTGTTGAATCGCTCTTCGCACTTAATTGCCTCCTCAGGAGAGACCCGTCGTTTCGACAAATCAATGTAACCCTTGTCCTTGTCGACCCTCATGACGACGACGACCTCGTTTCGGCCGACCTTTATATGCTTTTGGATACTCCTGATACGACGACGGGAAAGCTCAGAAAGCAGGATCATGCCTTCGATTTCATCGTACTCAAGCAGCTTAACGTATGCACCCATATCGGCAATCTCCTTCACATTCGCCACAACAAGGTCATCCACCTCCGGATACCTGTTCTCGTAAAACCTGCACGAAGAAGTATTCACTTCTGTCATTGTTGCTGCCTTCTATTTGGTATTGCAATTCCTCGTGCTTGATGATGTTGGAGGACTGATTTTTTTTTTCGTCTCACTCTTTATTAAGGCTAAACGGGAAAGGTGAAAAATTACAATTTCTTAGACGTCACTTCAGGGTAAGCACATCAGGGCTAGGGTAGACCCTCATACGTATGTGTGTTCTGAGAATTACTGCCTAGTTATATTTTGCTTCTATACGCTTCAGGATTAATCATTCGTCTCGTTGTTGTATTCCACTTCAGCTGAGAGTCCGTGCCATTTCCCCTTAGGTTTCTACTGACTAGAAAATATGCGTATTATGAACAGCAACCCACTAGGCCACTAGGCATGAAGAAGGCAGTAAGCTGCACTCAATCGACTAATGCGACTCCAGAACGGAGAAAGGCAGTCGTTCACTACATCACGCAGATGGAACAGGCTAAGCCTTCATGCCTCTCTCCCTTCACTCTCCCCTTTCGACTCAAACAATAATGCAGACATTGCCCACTCAAGCGAACTGCAACTTTACGGATTGATATCCCCAAAAACGGGGAGCAGAATGCCGATAAGGGATCTGTCGAAGATCAACTGGCAATTGCCCAACTGATAGTCTCGAGAATCGAAAATAATTCCAGAAAATATCAATTTCAATTTAAAATTGATGAAGAGAATAGAAACGACCCGGCTTGGGATTCGAATCGAGTATGGCAGTAGTTTAGTCTCAGCGATCAGATCACTCATCTTCTGTCGATCGACTCAGGAAGTTACAACAGCTTCTTGCACAGGCTACACAGTCCTCAACTTGGCCGTACCTCATTACTCTAGAACGTGATACTGTTCATCATATCCTGTCTGCTGCAAGGATACGCCAACGCTCACTATTGAGACGGTCCAAATGCATAACCGCTTCGCAAATATAACAAGCCTTCGCATACGATCAATAAATCAAAGCAATGCAGCTTTTGCAAGAAACAGGGCCATACTTCAGAACAATGCTTTTTCAAAAGCTCGAGAATTGCGAAGTCACATGAAAACTAAAACAAGAGCATGGCAACATGTTTGCAAATAACCAACAAGCCTCGTAGCTCCAAAGCCACTCGGTTCGCCGTCCAGAAGAAGTTGTATAAGGAAAAGCTCCAATACTAAGGTCCATCGGACTGAATATTATGTAGTGACATATATTACTGAAGGGTCTCAATTGTTACAAATTACAGAGTCTGGAGCAGTAAAGGTTACTACTATATGCACCTGCAGGGAGAAACAGCGATAAAATATATTACAAGCTAATCGCTGAAACATTGATAAATCGCGTGATTGACCGCCACACGAAAGCCAAAAGTGTGAAATAACCGTCTGGATTATACACTGTGATGCGTACTATCGCAGTACACTTTTATATGCTTTAGATCAACCCCGCATTCCGTGCTACTCTTATCCAGCTGATTTTAACTATCTCGCCGCACAGCGACATTTGTTTTGTTGTACCTGTTTAGAGGCCAACCCGTACCCAACCATGCAGATCGCTACCTTATCGGGTAACAAGCCGCACCAAAAGGTACATATTACCCGGAAGATGTTTCATTCCCCCCTTAATTTTTACGGTTTGGTGGTGTTTATTGTGAGATTTAGGGATTTGGATCTCCCCCCTGCTTTATAGGTTATTATTTGTGTGTTTTAATTAGTGAGCGGTTTGCAGTGTCTTTTTCCCCTTCACTCTGTGTAGACATTAAGCGCTGGACTCAAAGGAGGTGATGGCATCATATCCCGATCTTGAGCACAAGTCAGACAGCAGTGACGACGATGGAGAGGTGCCCATCGTACGTCTTCTGGAAGCGCAGATTGTAGATGAAGCTCAATCGGCGACGCCAGAGAAGCCGCCAGAGAAGGCAACAGAGAAGAAGCAGAAATCAACTAAGACCAAACGGAGATCAGCGCTTTATGATGATTCAGAAGCTACTCTTCGTGCTAGGCAGAAGAGAAGTAGTGTGGCCTCATCCAACGTGAAGAAGCCGGCTTCTCTGGCCAGGTCAAATACGAACAGTTCAATTGGCACAAATCAGGCAATGCAGCCAAATAAACAGTTTCAGAGACGGTTCCGACAACGTTCCATTCTTCCTAATACCCGTAACAGCTCAGTCTTCTCCACAAATTCGTTGATGAGCCCTAGAGAGCTGTATACAATTGAAAGCTCCGCTAACAACACTCCGGTCGCGGAAACAGCACCGGCGATCGATCCGCAGAGTAAGGAGAACAATACCGACGAGGACGAGTCGGAGAAGAAACCAGATAAGACTAAGCCCTTGGATAGCTTGAAAGAAATGTCCCCCGCAGTTTATGTGGCCACGATAAGCCTGGGGCTGCTGATCGCCCATCAGCGAGAGATCATTGAAGTCTATCTTCAAATGGGGATCGGAGTTTTATTTTCATTCATTAGGCTGATTACAATAATATGTGCGCTGGTGGGACTGTCGCTGCTGATATGGCATCTGATCAAGAAACTGGGATTTTTCCAGAAGGAAAAACCAGTGGAGAAAAAACCTGTAGTTGAGAAGGTTGTGTCTGCGCCTATATCGCCGCTAGCAGAGTCGCTAGGCGGGTTCGATGTAAGCGCTCTTCATCAGATGGATCCAGCGGACTTTTATCCAGAACTAGCTCGTACCCAGTCGTATCGATCGATGGAACTGGATCGCATTAACCCTCGCATACAGAACATCCGCTCATACTCCAATCCAGTCATGACAGCAGCCCCCCAGCCAACATATCCCGCCTGGATGCTAGATGGTGTAGGAAGACTTAGCTCAAGTTTTACAGAGGGAGACTTTCTTCCCCATATGGAACACGATCCTAACCCCGCATACATCTCGCCCATCGCATCATATTTCCCGAACCAGCAACAACAACAGCAGCAGCAGGTCCAAGGCTATGATTATGATTACAGATACCAGCCTCAACCTCATCCTCAGCCTCAGCCTCAGCCTCAGCCTCAGCAAGCCTACCCTGAGCAGCATATCCCTTACGACCCTTATGAGACACAACCATCAACCCCGCATTACGAACAATCTCCTGAACTACTTCCCCATGAACCTCAGCCTTTGCCAGAAGCATACCCGGAAGGGTTCGATATCCCGCCAGGGGCTAAGAGTAGAATGAACTCCTTACCATTTGAGCCGGTCAGCGAAGGATTCGTCGAGCAGCGAAAAGTCAAACTGGACAAACGAAATCGGTTTTCAAATTCCATAACTACATTGTTCTCAAGGCGAGAACCCGAGCAGAAGACTCCTTATGTCGATGACGTTTCCTGTAAGCCGTATGGACCACCACCTAGGAGATATAGAGGCGTTAACGTTTAATTAGATGATTTACATAGCATTTTATTTTGATCATGACATCGAGCTTGAAGTAAAGTTCATCTTCCGGCCACTCGGCTACAGCCCAGAGAGCTACATAAAAAGCTACAATCAAGATAGCTCAAGACGCTCTAAGGCATTGCGAGGCTCTTGTATAGCCATAACTTTATCGTCGCAGTTAGCTACAGCCCGCATAAGAGCTACAATCAAGATAGCTCAAGAAGATCCAAGGCTTTGCGCAGCTCTTGAATAGCCGTAACCTTATCGTCGTAATTGAGCGCCGAGATGGCGAACTTGGCATGTTTCTGTGCCGAGGAAATCACTTCCGCCTCATTGACTATCGTTTTCACGTCGTATTGAGTCACTGGTTCTGTCGGGATGTGTGTCGGTTGAGGCGCTACCACCGTGGGTCCAGGATCCGGGGTTCTAGATTGCGGTTCTGATGAAGCAACCGAGAAAGAATCGTGAGGAGCCATTGGAAATGTATGAGGAGCTGAAGGGAATGTATGTGAAAGCGTTGAAGCAGAGCCACGATGCTCTGGTAAATTGCTGGGTGCAGAAGGTAGCTCTGGTATGGACGACGACTCTGGCTCAGACCCGTCTTCGTTATAGGCTTGATCGGATTGCTCCTCCTGCTCTCTCTGGAATTGCTCTAATTCAGACTCAGGTTCAGGCTGTGGCTCAGGTTCAGGTTCGTATTCATTAGGATCTTCACCAGCTTTAAAAGCCTTCATTATCCTTGCAGCATGGTATTTGGCATACTTCACCTTGTCAAGAACATCCTTCTCAAGAGGGTTAAAGACCTTCAAGACGTCAAAAAATGTAGCCGCAGCCAGAAAAGCCGTAGGAGTGCTTTTGTTGGTACGATGCTCGCGAACCTCAGCATCAGCGCGCGAAAACACCCTAGTAGCAAATGCCTCAACATAGGCCTGTGCAGTCACATCATCGTTTATTATGCTCTGGCTCTGCTCTGAAGAGACTACCTTATCACTGGTTTTCATTTCTTCAACATTGTCTAATAGCTCAGTGGCGTACTGGGCAACTTCAGGATCCGACAAGTGCAGATTTTGACCAATAATCTGCTGAACAGCATGCAATTTGCAAAAGTATGAAATTATCGGTTCCGCATTTTGCAATTCTCGACTTCTCGCTATCAAACCCGATATAAATCTAAGCTGATCTGGTACCTTATCTGGCAAGACCATGTTTCTAGCTTGCTTGGAGGTGTTGATGTTAGGGCTCATGTGGAGTAACTGTGGTACCACCACCATAGTACGGCTCAGCGCTTATGCCCAATTCTAAACGCCAAAGTCGGTAAAAACGCGTTTCCTTCTTAATAAAGAACGATAGCCCGGGAATCATGGAAAAAAGATATTATCTGGACCAACCTCCGCCTCCGGCTGATGAAAGTCGGCAGCTTCATCGTCGCTCTCAGTCTCAAGGTTTGCATCAACAAAATAACAGTGTTTACGAGAATGGCGGTGAAGGTCGTGTTGCTCAATACCTGTCTTCAACCTCGACGCAACCGGACGAAAGACAACAATCGCCACATGTCTCGTATTATCAATATCCATCGCCGTATGTGGCCACTCCTAGGGAATCGCTCAAGGAGGAGAGTCCCGCTGTGGAGAGTCCAGCGATCTTGGCAGGGCCAATCAATGAGCTTTATACCGCGACTTACTCCGGCGTGGTTGTATTTGAGCTAATGGTCAATGGAGTAGCGGTTATGAGAAGAAAGCACGATTCATCGTTGAATGCTACTCAAATCTTAAAAGTCGCTGGCGTGGAAAAGTCCAAGCGAACGAAGGTACTTGAGAAGGAAATCTTGACTGGAGTTCATGAAAAAGTACAAGGCGGGTATGGGAAATATCAAGGTACTTGGATTCCTTACGAAAGGGCTATTGATTTATGCCGCCAGTATAGTGTGTATGAGATTTTGGAGCCGCTACTGCATTTCGATCCTAGTAATCAGGGAATGGAGAATACCCCAACAAAGGAACAGATTCTGGCAGCTAGAAGGAAACGGAAAGCAGCGAGTACCACATCAACAATGGGATACCCGCAAACATCACTCGTTAGCTTTTCACAGCCATTGCAAGTCACTGGAACAGGAAGTGAACGCGCTACCACCATCTCCACAAATGCATCAGCGGCGCTATCATCGTTTAAAGAGGAACGGCCTAGCAAAAAACCTAAACTTGACGAAGAGTTTCTGGATGATGAGAACATACCAGATTCTCAAACTCCCTTAGATCCAGTCTCCGAGGGGGAATCAAACTTTGAGCAGTCCAGGGATATTGTTACTCAGATCTTTTTGGATAGTGGCATAACCGATCTTGAACCTCTGTTAAGCGGGAAAAAGTCAATAAATGTTGACGTACCGATTGATGATCATGGTCATACTGCATTGCATTGGGCCGCTACCCTGGGCCGGATTGCACTTGTCCAGGAGCTAATAAAATATGGCGCCAGTTGTCGACGGGCTAATACTCTGGGGGAAACCCCGTTGGTAAGAGCGGTTCTGGTTACGAACAATTTTGAATACTCCTCATTCCCTAAGCTACTGAGTGTTCTGTATCCTGCAATTCCTTTAGTGGACAAAGCCCAGCGGACAGTTCTTCATCATATTGCATTAACCGCCGGAATCAAGGGTCGTAGTGATGCAAGCAGATATTACCTTGAGTCCTTGTTAGAATGGATAGTAAGACGGGGCTCATTGAGTAAAACTGGAAGGTTCGGGCTTGCGAGGTTCATGTCTGAGATTGTGAATGCACAAGATAAAAATGGTGATACGGCATTGAATATCGCGGCAAGAGTGGGGAATAAAAACATAGCGCAGCAATTGTTAGAGGTTGGCGCCGATGCTACTATTCCTAACCGGGCAGAGCTGAGACCAGTTGATTTTGGGATCAGGATACTCACTGAATCGAATACTCAGTACCCAATGATTGAAGCACCAATCGTTTCCAGTAAAGAGAAAAGAACAGACATTATCAGACATATGAATGAAATAGTGGAATCTCTTGAAAAGGATTTTGAACTCGAACTCGAAGCAAAGCAGAGACTTATTGATGGAATGCACTCTCAGTTACGTGAAGCTACAGTTACATTGTCTGACCGAAGAGAAAGACTTGAAGAATTAAAGTCATTATCAAATAAGTTGATTGAATGGCAACGAAGCAGTCAAAATTTAGAACGTGCGGTCGAAGAAGAGGATAATAAGTTTAAGCAAGAGGAAAGAGCCCAAGGGAGAAGTGGGGTATCGATTGGATTCGAAGGAAACTTTGATGCAGACCAGCCTTTTCGAATTTGGATTGATTCTGAGGAAGTTAAATCTGGACTAATCCCAACATCCTTGTTGAAGGCTCGAATAACAGCGTATAGATTGAATAAGGCAAAACTTCAAGCTCTTACAGATGAATTACGAGGTCGCTCGACAGAATTGGAGAATAAGTTTCGCAAAGTGGTGGCCTTATGTACAGGAGTCGAAGAAGGTCAGGTAGATAAGTTACTGAGTGGGTTGGTCCAAGCGGTTGAGAGTGATCCTGGAGAAGTCGATATCTCCCGTGTCGCAGGATTTCTTCGTAAAGTAGACGATGGTTTGTCTTGATGATAAGTTTGTAATTTCTGTATAGTATTAATTTATCTGTATTTATTTCACTCTCCGGGTACAGCCGTGTCCAACCCTACCCTTACAATCTAACATCACGGCCATCACCACAATCATTGGTCCATCACTAAAGAAAACCTAAAAGGTCAACCAACAGGAAGGGATAGTAACATCAAGAAATTGGAGCTGCGCCATAGCTCGACAGATAAAAAATGGCGCCGCCAGTAATTCCGAGTTCACCGCCACTTCATCACTCTAGGAGTTATAGCACGGAACATCAACAACAGCAGCAGCAACGGGGATATACCCATCCTGCCCCGCGGCGGGTATGGATTCGAAGACCTGGGTTAGAAGCTACAACAGTACGAGTCCGCGAGAATGATATAGTTGACGATTTGAAGTCGTTGATATTACAAAAATATCCAACGAGTCTCGCTAGGGTATGCGATCCTGCGGACCTGACAATTAGGATCATTAAAGTTCAGAAGAAGAAGGCTTCACAAGAGGAATTTCGTAAGCCGAAATCATCGCTTTCCACAATTAATAGCAGCGGGAGTGGAAGTAGTATGGCTGAGTCTCCTACTGAGAATCAGGTGGAATCATTGGACGTTATACTACAGCCTGATGAGCTCGTATTTAAGTTCTTGGATAAGCATTTTCCTAATGGGATGACAATTCGCGATGCACTTGTTATTGAACCAGTGAATTCACCACCGGAAATCAATCTAGATCCTGCTGCAGCTTTTAATCCAAGTACAGTGATCATAAACACGCAAGGTGGTGATTTCCCGTCTATACCTGCTGATGCAACTGGAGATGCAGTGATTTCTGAGATAGTAACGTCAGATCATAATATAACGAGAGCACGCGAAAGCTTTTCAAGCAACGGCAGCTCCAACCGATCGAATAACGGAGTTTTACTTTTACCCAGACAACTGCAAGTTCTACCTACACAGATGCCAGCTGTATCCCCGAAGAAGACTCAACAAGTTACTGAGTATGAGCATGGATTATTGCTTCAACAAAAGCAACAGAAAGATGCATTAATAAATGTACCGGAGCAGGGAGCTGCAATAGATGAGACTATCCGGCCGCCTACGCAGGAAGAACGTAAAGAGAACTCTCTAATCAAAAAGCTGCCAAATAGAGGCCCCGTGCTCGAAGGGGTGGTGCCTCAGATCAATGTACTGATTGTTGAAGATAATGTTATCAATCAAAAGATTCTTGAAGCCTTTATGAAACGGAAGAAGGTCCGTTCCGCGGTTGCAAATAATGGTGAAGAGGCGGTTGAAAAGTGGAGACAAGGAGGATTTCATCTTATCTTGATGGATATCCAGCTTCCAGTAATGTCGGGTCTTGAAGCTACAACAGAAATTAGAAGGCTGGAGCATAAAAATGGTATTGGTACTTTTTCGCTCTCAGAAAAAGTATCGAAACCTGAGAAGCAGGAGGAGATCCTTGATAGGAAATTATTCAAATCACCAGTTATTATTGTTGCATTGACTGCTAGTAGCTCTAGTGATGCAAAGTCTGAGGCGCTTTCAGCCGGCTGTAACGATTTTTTGACTAAACCTGTTAGTTTGATTTGGCTAGAGAAGAAGATCATCGAATGGGGCTGCATGCAAGCATTAATTGATTTCGATGGATGGAAACATTGGGTCGGTCGCGATGGCCGTTCAGGATCTAAATCTGGGCCTCGGGGTAGGTCTGCTTCTAGGAGTAGAAGTCAGCTTAGGCTAAAGACGAAGCAGTTTGGATCTCTGGCAAGGAAACAGGATAAACTAGCGCCCATGACACCATTGTCGCCAGCTGACAAAAAGCCCCTTTAGGATATCTGACTATCTATCTGACGACCCAATATAATGAATGTAATATACCACCTATTTCGACCATTTCGTTACGCTTATGTCAAACGACTAACCTTGCTTAATAGCTCCTAAACCTGTGCAAGGCTATTCCATGCCTACCTGCAAACATATTCTTCTGACCGCACTTACGCTCTCGATAATAATAGCAGGATAGTCGTTCTACTGGATTCTATTCAAGATAAAGAGCTGTTCTATTTCATATTTGAAGAAGACCGCACAAAGGGTATTAAGTACGACATGGTAATTTTAAATATTTGGTTTTCTTCCGAGAAATATGATATATGAAGCATTGCTGAAACTGATGCGTCTTTGCGGAAGATCTGAGTTCTGTTACGAGCCCCGATGATTGTGTCATAGCGGAATGGTCATCATGTATATCCTTTACCTGTGCTGTACATAATCAGATTGCATTGAAGGTCAAAGTTCAAAGGTCAAAGCTCATTCGATGTTAAGACAACTGAAGTACCCATTAATAGCTATTCAGCTAACCTTGATACAACGGAGAACTTGCTTCCTGCCAATAAATGCGTTATTCACGGACCAGACTTTTGGATTTTTGTATGCACCTCAGGAATGAGGAATATTTAAACGGCATTTCTAGAGAGAAATGCGTTGTTAATGCGTTATGCAATGAATGCTTATTCATTTGTATGACTAGAGGTAGAAATGAAGGGGTATAGATTACAATTAGGAAACCTTTCAGGGGAGAGAAAGGTAAAATTCGATAAATAAACTATTAAACAAACAAGGAAAGTAATAAAAAAATGAATGTTATCTATTGAGAATTATATCCTTCATCTAGATCAAAGCCCCCAAAATGTACACTCATTCGAACACAGTCACCAACGAGCTCCCGTCTCCTCTCTAAGGTAATATTCTCATCCTCACCAGCCTCGCTACCTACCCATACTCTAGCAGCAGCCGCCAGCTTCTCGATCTGGGGCTCACCTGCCAATGCACGCTTGTCACGAAGACTGGATAACGTCATCCATAGAGCGGTGAAGCCAAGCAATCCAATATGATCATCTTCGCTCGTAGATAAGCTTTTAGCGAGTTGGAAAGCATGAGACTCGTCATTTTGTGAAAGATAAAGCATAATGAATGCGCATCGCACAGCCAGCTGGCAATCTTTAGGGATTTTGAAACCTCGGTTAATCACTAGTGCAGGATTGATTGTAGAATCGCTGTCAGAACTTTCTGACTCCGAGTCAGCCGGTCCAGATGGTTCTGCATGAGGAAATTGTTCAAAGGTACTCATGAGCTTCTCAATATAAGAGTGATCAGTAGATCCTAACATCAAAGCCAGTGTTATCGCAGCTCTCTGGCCAATAATACTCTCCGGTGGAGCAATAGAAGCCGCCAGTTTCAACTTCGACGCATCCACATCAGAACCTCGTTCGAGGAAATCTAGAAGAGTTTCATGCAAGAGACGACTTGCATGCCATGCCGCAAGTGCATCCAGAGAACTTCTAGCTCCTTCGTCATTCACAACCGTTTTATAATCTTCATTATCTAACGGATGATTGAATGCGAATGAGGCCAAGCGATGCACAGTTTCACTAGTAAATACATCAGAGCACGAGAGCAAATCGACGATATACGAAGGCAATGCATCAGCACCAGAGTTGTTTGCATGCTGAGCTTTCCTCCATAGATAGCCCGAAATCCACTCCACAAATATCCCTGACAAAAATGTAACGTCCTGTAACAGAATACGCACCTGAACGACTTGAAGGAGGTATCTTCTAGCAGTAGCCTCCAGCAAAAATCCTTTTGTAAAGGTATAAAACAATCGTGTCTTGTTGCATTCAGAATCACCACCACATAATTGCGAATCAACTGCTCTAGGCAAAGAGTATCGGACTCCAGGAGCACTGTCAAGGCCCACCACAGAGTTCAGTAGCACTTCGAGCAAAACTGCAATAAAACTAGAGATCACCGAGAACATACCTGATGAAGGTAAGCGCAATGAGCTAGAAGTAATCAACCACGTCTGTCTTCTAAAATCAACCAGGCTTTCTGCCTCTGGATTTCTAATTTGAATCTTCGAGTCCTTTGGTGTGGGATTTGAGAATAAAAAAGGCACCACCAGCGAAAAGACAGTTCCAAATATTAAAGCGACCTTAACAGTAGTAACAATTGCGGAAGCATGCGGTCCAAGAGATGAGAACATCGGCAATGCAGAGAGTCCCTTAACATCGCCGCCATTGTTATCACCTAGCATACCGGCCCCCATTACTCCAGCCATAGAACACATTATCATCTTTGAAGCGTAATTGGACGGACCACCACCACTTGTGTTATTCTGCACCGAACTACTGAAAGAACGATCACCCGAATGCTGTTGGCGGGGGAGCGCTTTCTTTAGATCCTCCAATTCCTCAAGAAGCGAGGCATTCCTATTCTGGAGGTGAATAATATATTCCGTAGCTTTGGTCAAAACTGTCGCTTTATTCAGCTTGTTCGCCGGAGTTAAGCCTTCCAGATCCTCCTGCATGCCCTCGCCAGTAATCACGCACCTTAATGCAGGCACGCAATCGCGCAGGGCCAGAATCTTATCATTAATATTAGTGCGGTACTTCTTTTCAATCATATTGTGCGAAGTCTTTTCCTTTTTTGGTTTCCCGATCTTGCTGTTCTTAGTGTTTGTACCATTTGTAGACGACTTTCTATGCTGTTTCTTTGCTATTCCAGCGGCAGTGCCCGACGTGCCTGACGAGGAGTTCTTTGAGTCTGTGGTTTTATTTGGGAATGTGACTGACGGTGGAGACAGCGATTCTTGCTTTATCTGCACTTGTGCGGCAGTGGTATACTCCTCGCCACTGTAGCCCATTGTTGACTGCCGGCCTGAGCCCGACGCGGATGTGGAGCCACCGGATAGGTACGGAGGGGTGATAGGAAACAGGTTCTTGTTCACCTCGTACATTTCGTCATTTTGAAATAAGCTTTGGCGCGAGCTATCATTGAATTCAGAGTCCGAGTTATACGACGAATTTGAGTTTAACGTGGTAGGAGGGCTTGACAGCGGAGAACTGCTCGTTCCAGTACCGTCGTCGTATGTCTTGAAGGCGAACCGGGACGGATCAATAGAAGCGAACGACACATCCGGCTGGTTTTGCGTAAGGTCATCGCCTGCGTCAATCGCAGACTGGTACTGCCGGATATTAGTAGTTATGGGCTGGTCCCCGCCGTAGAGTAGCCGGTCCACTGACCATTCGTCATTTCTAGCGCTGTTGATGTTGCTGCTCCCATCACCGAAGCTGTTATTCAGGATATCCTGGGGCGATGCAGTATTGTAGAAGGAGGATGTTGATCCTCTAGACGGAGCGTCTTCGTTCTCCAACGACACCAAGAAGTCGTTGCACTGCTGGAACTCAAACGGCAGCGGATTGAAGTCTTCCATAGTGTTCATCTTTTATCTTCGTCCTTTCAAACTGTAGGGTCCAGGAAGCGTAGGATTATATAAAAAGTATGTGTGTTTCTCAGAAACCACGTCACAGCCAATTGAGGTAAAGTTAGGTTCTCGAAAACCTTGTTTTGCCTCTAGGAAAATAAGTCGATATTAGTCAATAAAATCGCCTGAGACGCCAACCCGACGAGGCGAAGCTTAAACTAGAATATATCTATCCACAAGCGAAAACTCTAATAAAAAAGGTCCAGGAGCTTTTCAACCTGCACAATCTCGAATTGGTAAATGCCACTGCACAGCTATGTTGGGGTTGAATATAAAGGAAAGAAGAAAGAAATCGAAACTGTTACCGAAGATCCAAATGCTGGAGATTTCATGGCGTGACTTTTTAATTACTCGAACAAGATTCCCAAGCCCCACGGGATCTCGGAATCTGTGCCTTATCTCGGCCTGTTGCGGAAGCTCGTCGCGGTATCGCCCGCAGGGACCGATCCGGGTAACGAGCTTAATTACCCGTAATACCGGATTAGTACAGTGTAAGGGAATACATTAGCAATTTCGGAAATAATGCGAACTTAGATAAGGCTGAGCGCTATTGGCCATTGCGAGGAACCCGGAACTACATTCAATCATACTGTAACTTGGCTGTTATTCTGTATACGCTGTTCTCTGCTCTGGTAAAATAGAAACGAGAAGAAGTCCTCTTTCTTTCTTAACAAAAGGTGCGAAATGTGGTAACGTAACGCCGGCAACGGCATAGAAGAAAAAAACTTGTTCTTTAACCACTTTTTGATATTGCACATTTAATTCTCTCCTCTTTTTCCCCCTTCTGCTTTCTAAGCGTCTAATCAGATTACAGAGAACTTTTCCGTACGAGAACTGCTGCGGAAGATCAAAGCGATTTACTGTTCCAAGTTGGCATCCATCGAAATCTCTTTTTGACGTGTTTGTAGAGGGATTTTTCAGTCCGTCTTCGGTTTATTATATTATTGTTGTATCCAGATTGGTTGTTTGTGGGTTCTTCACTCTACATTAAACTTTCATAAATATGGCTCTTAAGCGTATTAACAAGGAGTTGACAGACCTCGGGATGTATGTATTTCCTCGTTAGAGCTGAATCGGTAGTGGGATCTGCTTTGAGGAGGCTCCTGCCCTGTGAAACGCTTCAATATCAGAAGATCAAGTGGCGGAGCGCATGTACTCCTCGTCAGAATCCACCGTTTGTTGAATTTGGTTGCGAATACTAACTCGTTCTAGAGATCCTCCCTCGTCCTGTTCGGCTGGGCCTATTGGAGATGACCTGTTCCACTGGCAAGCCACCATCATGGGGCCTTCAGACAGTCCGTACACCAACGGAGTGTTCTTTCTGTCGATTCATTTCCCTACAGATTACCCGTTTAAGCCTCCAAAGGTCAGCTTCACGACTAGAATCTATCATCCAAATATCAACAGCAATGGAAGTATCTGTCTAGACATTCTAAAGGACCAGTGGTCTCCTGCATTGACGATTTCCAAAGTCCTGCTTTCGATCTGCTCTTTGCTCACAGATCCTAATCCTGACGATCCTCTGGTGCCTGAAATCGCTCATGTTTACAAGACCGATAGAGCTAGATACGAGGCGACCGCTAGGGAATGGACTAGAAAGTACGCGGTCTGATGGTTATTTGGCTGTATATATTGTTCTATGTTGATACTCACTTAGTTTCCACTATGGAATCTAGGATATATATGTTAACGTTATACATAATATACTATAATAATATCTGGCATATATGCAGTACTATACTATTACTGTTAACTGCTAAGTGGCAGTTATATTTGGTTGGGAACCACCCCTCAATAAGTAATAAGCCTAACCACAGGAATCAGTAACTTAACTTAAGCGCTGTATACTTCCACATAAGCATTTTTGCAGTACACCAGCCATCCAATCATCGAGAGTTTGCACGCGCCATCTGGAAACCTGTATATTATCTTAGATCTGTGCCATGTTCCCGTATTCAGGGCCTCAGCAGACAGGAGGCTACGGCCTCCAGTCTAACCAGGCTCCACCGCCTGCGGGGTATGTGCAATACACCGGGTACCAGCAACAGCAACCGCAGTACGTTCAAGCGCAGGCCACAGGGTATCAATTCCAGCCTCAGCAGCAGCAGCCTCCGCAGCAACAGGCTCAGAGCAGGCCGAATATTGATGCGAGCTCGGGTAATCCATCCTTAAAGATACCAAGCAGTAAGTCAATCAACCCCCTTTCTTGACAAAAGCATACGAGAGAAGAAGCTAATATCTGCAGTCCGGCTATCGTTTATTACTGCTGACGATCAGCAGAAGTTCGAGCAGCTGTTTAGAAGCTCTGTTGGCCCTCACGAGCAGGCGCTTACGGGAGATAAGGCACGAGATATCCTGCTGCGGAGCAATTTGAATCCTTCGGTCCTGGGAGATGTATGGCAGCTGGCAGACACAACTAAGTCGGGTGCTCTGCTGTTTCCCGAATTCGCATTGGCAATGTATCTGTGCAGCCTGGCGCTCCAGGGTTCAGGAGTGCCCAGCAAACTTCCGGAGAAGATCGCGAACGAGGTCTCGAGCTTCGTGGACATCATCTCGTTTGGAATTCCCGAAGACGAGCCTCCTAAGAAACCACCGAGACCGTCCAATGTGCCTGATTTCACCGGGTCAAGCTTGGGGTCTAACCAGAATCAGTCGAATGCCTCCCTGATTTCGCAGCTGACCCTACCCCAGCCTGCAGCACCAGCTGGATTTCAGCAAGCAGTGTATGGCCAGCCTCAGCAGGCTGGATTTCAACCGGCGGTGCAGCCTCAGCAGGCTGGGTTTCAACCGGCGGTGCAACCTCAGCAGACTGGATATCAACCGGCATTGCAGTCTCAGCAGACGGGGTATCAGGCCCCTATTCAACCTCAGCAGACTAGTTACCAGGCACCGCAACAAGTGGCATCTCAGACTGGATTCCAGCCCACCGGCGTCCAGCCTCAGCAAACCGGATTTAAGCCGTCTGGATACCAGGCGACTGGGCTGCAGAATCAAGCTACAGGGTTCCAATCTAATTACATTCAAGGCCAAGCCACAGGCTATCCAGCACCGCTTCAGGCCCAGCCAACGGGGCGGCCGGGCGAATGGGGGTTTATTAATACTCCTGGCTCCGGGTTGCCGGGAATTGAAGCGCTTAAAGATCGGTTCATGCCTCCAGTGGGCGGCGGCCTAGGACCCTCGTCGTTTAGTTCTACGGATCTGCAGGGGAACGCCAAGATTGAATGGGCAATAACCAAAGATGAAAAACGAATATACGACAGTGTTTTCAATGCCTGGGATAGGCAGGGAAAAGGGTCAATTGGTGGCGAGCAAGCAATTGACATTTTTGGTAAGAGTGGATTGAACCGTCAGGATTTAGAAACGGTGTGGACTTTGAGTGATCCTGGGAACAAGGGGAATCTGGATAAGGATGAATTCGCAGTTGCAATGCATTTGATTTATAGAAGATTGAACGGGTACCCGATTCCTTCTAGGCTCCCACCGGAGTTGATTCCTCCTTCCTCTAGAAACTTCTCTGATTCGGTTACTCAGATTAAATCATACTTGAAATCTGGATCCGGGTTGGATGCTGACAGAACCGGTGGTGTTAGTTACCTCAAGGGACGATCGTTCAATGACAAGGGTTCCACCAACCATTTTAAGAAAGATGCAACTGTTTTCAAGAACAATGATGATGAGTTTGGTAGCTACGTTTCGAGTGCAAGACACCGAACCAGAAAACCATCATCTGCCCCAGATAAGGAATCGTCCCAGAAGGATCCAAATAAAATGACAATTTCAGAGCTAAAGAAGCTCGTCCACGAAAAGCAAATTTTATTAGACGCAGTCGATGCAAAAGATGAAGAAGATTACAGTGCCGCAGAGGATTTAGAAGCAAGGGACCGCACTGCCATCGAAGAGCTAAAGACCCAGATCCACAAAATCCAGAGGGAAATTGCGGCGAATCCAAATGCTCCGTTGGTTGGAAGCGGCGATAGTTCACAGGATCGAAAGCAACTATTAAGGAAGCTCAACACTCAAACTGACTTATTGCCCCAGTTGACTTCTTCAGTGAGCAAAATTGGAAATGAAATTGCAGCTGCTAAGCTTGAACTATTTCGATTGCGCTCTGAAAAGGAGCATCCTGGTTCAACTATCGTTGGGAGTGGACCAAACGGTACGATTACGGAATCTGATCGTAAAAAGGCACGCAATCGAGCTTTAATTAAGGCCAGAATGGCTGCACTTACCGGAAACCCTGCTGTTGAATCCAATGGCTTTGAACAATTTGAGGAAAAGCTGGTTTCAGAAACTGAGAAGATCTCTTCTGAACGTGATAAGAACATCCGTGCTTGCCTCGATATCGAAGAGAGTGTTAATCAATTGAAGCTGGACTTAGATAAGTCTTTAAGAGAGACTTCTGATGATTTGAAAAATGATCGAGATCGTCGAAGATGGGAAGAGGCAATTGGTGTTGAGGATGAGGTCAAGGATTTCATTTATTCTTTAAGAAGGATGGTTTCCTCTCCACCATCTTCTGCTTCTACTCCTACTCTTGCTCCTTCAACTAGCACAAACAATGTAAAGGCTCCAGCTCCAGTGCTTACTGGTGGCGATAGGGTTGCATACATCAAGGCGGAGGCTGAGCGAAGAATGAATGAACGACTGGCAAAGTTGGGGATCACTCGGAAACCGAAATCCACAAGCTCAGCATTTTCCCCGCCTTCAGAACCTCAGTCTCCTCCAGTCCACGAACCGGCGGTTCAGATTCAGCCGGTTCAACCTCCCGCGGTTCAACCTCCCGCAGTTCAATCTCCCCCGGTTCAATCTCCTCCGGTTCAGTCTCCATCTGTGCATAGTCCGCCAGTTCAGACTCCTGTCAGATCTCTACAGGAATCCGCGGAGTCGGACTCTGAATCAGATAATGAGGAGGAACTTAAACTGTTAAAGGAAAAGGCATTGCAAGAAGAGAGATTAAGGAAACTAGAAGAGGATGCTAAAAATAAAAAGGCGGCTAGTGAAGCTAAAAAGAAGCTAAAACAAGAACGAATGGCAGCACTCAAGGCAGAGGTTGCGGCAGCTAAGGAGCGTGAGAGAAAGCTCTTAGCTAACAATGAAGCCGATGTCTCGCATGAGTCGGAGGGTTTAGAGGAGAAAGCTGTCAAACCCGACATAAAAGAAATTGAGCCAGTCTCAGGCCCTGAGGTTAAAAGGATCGAGCCAGAGCCAGCTGTGAATTCAGTTACCAAACCGGAGACTAAGGAGAAGGAGAAGGAGAAACTAAGAGACGAGGAAACTAAAAATCCATTCTTCAAAGATAAACAAGCTGAGACTCATAATCCATTTTATCGTGCACAGGCGCAGCCCGAGAAGGTCGTTGTTGATCCTGTGCAAGCGGCCGAACAACGAAGAATCCAGCGCGGCCAGATCTTTAACGATGACGGTTGGGGTGATAAGTCGGAAGAGGAAGACTCTTCGGATGATGATGGCGCTGATAGAAAGAATGGCACAAACCCAGCTCAGTTAGCGAGCATCCTGTTTGGATCTATGGGATCGAGCATCCCTAGGCCTGCCTCCGAGTCTAGTAAAAGTGAGTCTAATTTTGCGACTCCTGCGGAGAGTTCTTCGTCATTACCTCTCGATTCACCTGGAACAGAGGCACCAACACCTGTACCGCCTGCTCCTCCGCTTAATTATGATGCACCATCTGCCCCTCCTCCTCCACCACCTCCACCACCAAGTTCTGGAGCTCCCCCTCCTCCGCCTCCACCACCTAGTTTCGATGCACCCGCTCCACCTCCACCAAGTTTTGAAGCTCCCGCCGCGCCTCCGCCTCCGCCACCGCCACCGGCGAACGCTGAAGCGGGTCCGGGAAACATTTCAAATCTCCTTGGCGAGATCCAAAAGGGCCGAGCACTGAAAAAGGTTGATTCCTCTCAGCAGAGAATCGCTACTTCAGATCTTGGTAAAGTTTTATAGGCAAATTTTGATTTAATCAATTAAATAAATTCTCGTTACTTATGCAGTAATATTAAGGAGTTGGATTATAAATAAAACGATCTAATGAACCCATTGACAGCTTCTTTTTGGGTCTCAAGTTAAGCGCTGAAGGCTTGAGCTTAAGTTTCCGCGGAGGTGAATCTTCTTCAATTGAGGAAGAACCATCGAATGGCGCCCAATTCTCCTTTTGATTCACATCTTTCTTAGCCTTGAATTTTTTGAAATACGGACTCGACTGATTCGATTCATCGATCTCGCCGTCAGACTCTAGGAACTTCTCCACTCGCTTTTGAACTGTACTGCTATACATTTTTGGAGTAGTCGCTGCTGTTGCCAGTGTACGCTGAGTATTAATAGACGAGGACGGCGTGAGCGGCATAATTGCGCGTGTAGGCGTAAAGTAAGACTGCTGCTGAACTCTACCACCTGCTGGCTTCTCAATCAGAAGCTTTCGGGTGGTTTCTGGTAAAATAATCGGTTCTCTTGTCATAGGATCAATTAATGCTAATGCGATTTGCTGGCAAATCTCCGGATCGATATCAGGGCCAATAAAGGTATGGAATCCGGGCTCGTCAACTTCACACTCAGGTTTACTAAACATGACCAGCTTGTTTTCGGCAGGAGAATAAACTCTTTGGTGCAGAAAAGTAAGATTCGCCTGACGGTAGATCTGCTCAAAGTCGGGCGGAATCTTCGTCACTCCTTCCAGTCGCAACGATCTGAGTATCCTGTCGATTGAACGATTCGCACGCACCAGCCGGTGTGCCTTCACAATACCGATATTGTGCAACCCCGGCGAATAGTCGCAACCGGAAAGAATCGCCATTGTGCGAAGATCACCGTCTGTGAAATCCGCAAGCTGGATCTCTCTACAGAGCCTGAATCTGTCTCGTCTGTACTCTACGCAATTGCCGTCGCCATCGAACTTCGTCAAAAGCGAGCTCGCGCCGAATATAAGCAAGTCGGAGTCTTCTGAGATTATCGCCTGGACATAGCCTTCTCTTTCCAGGTATACCAATTGTGGATCTGCCTCATAAGGAGCAACAACGTACTTAATGTTGGACTCCTTCAGCATTCGGATCACGGTCGCTGCCATCGTGGGCGTGACATCTATCGACTTGCTAAACTGTTCTTCGGCCTCTTTATATTTCCCCTGCTTTTGCAGCTCCAGCCCTCGTAGACGCGCTTCTGTACGAGCGTCTCCGCGGACTGATTCAACGCTTGATTTGGTAGGCAGCCGGTCTCCGTCAAACACAAAGTACGGTATGACATTATGATACAGCATCAGCTTTATCCTCCGCTCAAAGAAATCCAGGTATCGATCAGTCGGAACACCCATTGCCAGCTCATTGACACACAGTCTAATGCTCTTATGTAGCCACGCATACCCGTCAATGCCAACACACATGCCACTGTACAACGAAATATTTGTTGGTGTAGCCACACTTTTTAGACTTTTGAACAATCCTGTCCAATCAGCTTATTTCATTCTTCTCTAGTATCGATTTTAACACGTACCTGTTACGCCCATAGTGATTTTGTGCGACGCGATATATCTCGCGCGTAGTTCGTGTTGAATGGGAAGAACACAGTGAAATGAAAATATTAAATATGCATAAACCTTACAATACATAATGTATATACATAGAATCAAAGCCGTCCCATACAAACTAACTTTTGTTAGGTGACGTGTAAAATGAACGACGACACTGCAGTTTCTGCACAGATGGAGCATTTGTCAATAGGTAAAAAGAAGTCAAATAGGCATGCTTATCATAACCTTGAAGCGCCTGAGTTTGGCAAGGCTGAGTCTCAAGCGCCTCAGCCGGAGCTGGAGGAGAGAACGGTAACGAAATCATATGCCAACATGGATGCGATTCCGTCAGTGGTCGACGACCGAGCTTTCGCACAGGAATCACTGGGTCCTGAGCCAGTTTTCCGGACATTTGAAAATGCATGCCCCCCGCCGGCCTGTACTGAGTATGAGATCCAAGACCAGGGGATATCAGGACCGAACTTTGCCAGACTGACGATGTACAACGTCCCGGTTTCTGAGCAGCTGCGCTCATTGACCAAGTTGCCGCTAGGGTTAGTGCTGCGTCCGTTTGCCGATACCGAGGCTGCGGTTCCAGTGGCTGACTTCTCGCAGAGTGAACCGCCAAGATGCCGGCGCTGTCGTGCCTACATCAATCCGTCGATGCTATTTGTTAACGGCGGTACACTATTTATTTGCAATATGTGCCAGTTCTCAAATACCGTGTCTGCTGAGTATTTCCAGCCGACTGATGCCTCGAATCGCCGCATCGATTGGCAGGGACGGCCTGAACTGGCTTTCGGCACCTACGATCTCATAGTTCCCCAGGAGTTTTGGAAGGACCCGCAAGTACCACCGACCTCACTGCGGCATTTGTTCTTGATTGACGTCAGTGCTGATTCAATCAAGAAGGAACTTCCAAAACTCGCCGTAGAAGCTATACGGAGTTGCGTGTACGGGTCCGACTTCCCTAAAGGATGCCGGATTGGAATTGCAACATTCAACCGGTCTCTACAGTTTTACAATTTAAACCCGAAGCTGGAACAACCGCAGATGTTTGTGATTAATGATGTTCAAGCGCCGTTTATTCCCTTGGAGAAAGGGCTATTTGTAGACCCCGAAGAATCTCGAGTGGTCATTGAGCAGCTATTGGACAGGATAGATTTGCTGTTCAGCGAGAATGCCGTTCCGGAACCTGCATTTGGAGCCGCTCTCACGGTAGCGCTAGAAGCGCTGGAAAAGACCGGTGGCAAAGTAACTGCAATGCTGAGTGTTCTGCCAACATGGGGTCCCGGTAATCTTTTCCGGAGAAACGACATTTCCGATGAAAAAGACATGCTCAAGGCTACTTCTGAGTTTTACGTTAGCCTGGGTAAGAAGTACGCTCAATCTGGGATAGGACTGGACTTGTTTGTTCTCAGCAATGCGTCTGTTGATCTCGCCAACACGTCAGAAGTTTGTCGTGCAAGCGGCGGGCATGAGTATTTCTATCCGAGGTTTATCCCCGAACGAGACGGCCGGAAGTTCATTTCAGACTTTGTGCGTTCGTGTAGTGGAGAGATTGGAACCCAATCGATTCTCAAAGTTCGCTGCTCCAATGGGCTACAGGTCTCGGCATATTACGGCAATATGTATCACGAAGAATGGGCTGACGATCCATTTTTGGGGCTGGTGGATAGCAAATCCACGATTGGCGTGCTGTTCACCTATGACGGCAAGCTAGACACCAAGCTCGATGCGCATTTCCAGTCGGCGTTACTATATACCGGTAGCGATGGCCAGCGGCGCGTTAGGGTCACAAACATTCTCACCAGCGTCACTGAGCAGTTCAGGCCGGTAATGAATTTCGTCGACATTGACGCATGTATGGGCGTCGTTGCTCGCGACTGCCTTTCTAAAGTCGGCTCAAAACCAGTCAAAGAAATTGTCGCTGGGCTCAACGAGCGAGTCGTCGAGGTGTTTGCGCACTACCGCAAGCATGCTGGGTCCAACCTCCCTCCTTCGCAACTGCTGATGCCGGTCTCGCTACGAAGCTTTATAATCTATGCCCTGGCGCTGCAGAAAGTCCGGCCTTTATGGGACAACAATAACCCCGGGTTCCCAGATCCACGCATCCACGGTATGCGTATACTAAACTCAATGAACCCGGATGAGCTTGCGCTTTACTTGTACCCGCGAATTATCGGCCTACACAAGCTGCGCCCTGACGACTGTATGTCTAGCGGCCGGTTCCAAATGCCTGTGAACGAACGGGCATCTCTGGCCTCGTTCGAAGAGGGCGGGGCGTACCTAGCATACAACGGCGTTTCGCTAATTCTGTGGATTGAGAAAAACGCAACGGTGGCACTGCTGAACGACTTATTCGGTGTTTCAGACCTAGCGGACCTGAATCCGTATCTAAACGAGCTCCCGCAACTGGACACGGAAATCTCGAGGAAGTCTCGCGAGCTCGTTAACTACTTTCGCGAGCAGTCCGGATTGGTCTTTCTCAGTCTCCAGCTGGCTCGTCAGGGTCTCGACGGCGCCGAGCAGGAGTTCTATTCTCTGCTAGTCGAAGACCGCCAGGTATTTGTACCCGGGTACAGGGAGTTCGTTACGAAAATACACAGAAACGTCAAAATCGTTCTAGAAAACGCCAGCAACAAGATGACCAGTGCTCTCCTGAACGAGTCAATAGCAGTTAGCCATGGCCACATATAGATCCGGCCCTTACGTGCGTACTGGCAAAACAGAACTCTCAGTCTCTATTTTTCATGTTGGGTTTTCCTACTATACCTACCAATGTTTAGGTCCATTTGGGACAAAACTTCACAAACTACTATCGACTCCGAGTATCAGCAAGGGTCTTTGGGATTATACTGGTAAAGTGCACGCAAACATCTTATCTTCGACAAGTGCTTCTGCGGAGTTTTGTGTTTGGTATTTCGATATTGAGGGTATGTGCTAGTGCCGAGATGATAGAGTGTGCGGTGATGAAGATTTTGGTGTTCGAGAAGTAGATGGAGGGCGGAATCGAATCGAAGTTGAACCTACAACCACGACTTGACTAGCAAGATACAGCAGCAGCTAGTTCGAGATGACCATTTGAATCGCCCAGCCAGCCTGAAGTGGACTGATTACTGACGGAAGATTGTTTATAGGAGGACTTGTTCAGAATTGATTATATAATCACACACAATGGGTAAGAAGCGGATTTCTTTCGCATGCATTGTTTGTTTATGTTTTTCCTGTACTTTCATGCTAACAAGGCTCCAGCTTATGGAGAGTATCGAGTAAGTACCGGCGCATGAATTCCATTCTCAATGTTGGCTGTCATGAAATTTTTCATTTCTGGCGGTGTGTTTTTGCTCGCTCGTGACTTTGGCCTGACTTTGGCCTGATTTGTCCCATCTGGAAAGGAGAGTTGAGGGGGTTCAAACCTCTCCTCCCATTCTACTTTTCATTCTACTTCTGTTACAGAGATTGAGTTGCAGTTTGAACAGCGCATCGTGAAAGCGAGAAAGAGAGTGAGCGAAGTCACTGAGGAGTGAACGAGAAGAAGAAGAAGAAGAAGAAGAATAGCCAGCCAGCATTGTGTTGTTGTGATTGATTGCGATAGTCGATTGCGATTGATTGTTGGTTTGTGGTATACAGGATTAACAAGGTAGTCAAGACGACGTTCTCGTTCTGGTTCCTACACACGATCTGTGTCTAGAAGTCCAGACAGAAGGCCAAGAAGGGAGTATTCGCCCAAGAGGTATCGGGGAAGAAGCAGGTCGAGATCTCCAGTGAGGTCTAGGTCGAGGTCGCGTTCACCTGGAAGGTCGTCACGACCGTATAGTAGTAGAAGAGGAGAACGTCCTCCACGACGAGGTTACGGCGGCGGAAGGTACCGAGATAACGGGAGAGGAGAGATGCACGGGCCGCGGGACTCGTCGCAGCAGGACCGCAGAGTCTATGTTGGGAACCTGGCGTACGATGTGAAATGGCATCATTTGAAGGATTTCATGCGTCAGGCTGGAGAGGTTATATTTGCCGATGTCCTGACTCTGCCGAACGGCAGGTCAAAGGGCTGTGGGATTGTGGAGTACGCGAGTGCCGAAGATGCGCAGCACGCAGTGGAGACGTTGAGCAACCAGGACCTTATGGGGCGGCTGGTTTTCGTACGTGAGGACCGCGAGACTGAGCCAAAGTTTCGCAGTGAGCGCCGTGAACGGCCCGAACGCCCTGAGCGTGCAGAGCGGTTCGAGCATGCTACTGGTGTTGCTGCGGTGGATCGAAGCGCCGTGCCTGGAAGTCACTTGTTCGTGTCGAACTTGCCCTACTCGACCGGGTGGCAAGACTTGAAGGACCTGTTTCGCGAGGCCGGCAACGTAGTGCGGGCTGATATCCAGCAGTCGTACGATGGCCGCTCGCGTGGGGTTGGGACTGTTTCGTTTGAAACCGCTGAAGAGGCCCAGGCCGCCATTGACAAGTTCAATGGGTTTGAGCTTGGCGGCAGGAGACTAGAGGTCAGGGAGGATAAGTTCGCTCCTGGCGCCAAACGAGACGGCCGCGCTCCGCCGCCTCCGCCTCCACCACCGCCTGGCGGAGCGGCACCTGACGGTGCCACTCCGGCTGGAAGTGCTTTCTCAGCCGGCGTCAAGGCAAACGGGGACCCTAGCGAGACGATCCACGTTGCTAACTTGCCGTGGTCAACCACTGACGAAGACTTGGTTGAGCTTTTCCAAACCATTGGAGAGGTGGCTCGTGCTGAAATGCAGGTGTTGCCGAATGGCAGGTCAATGGGCACCGGAGTGGTCAAGTTCAGCACTCCCGCGAGCGCGGAGATCTCCATTGCGAAGTTCTCTGGGTACAACTATGGCGGGAGAGATTTGGTAATCTCTTATGCGCGGTTCTCTGACTAGTAATCGATAGCGGTGCGAGTGCAGCAGCTGTGTGTGTGTTTAGTAAGTAGTATTAGGTCAAAATAAAGTAAAATGAATGTAAAAGCCAGAGAGTCGAGTTGAATTAGGATTATTATTATTATCATATATGTAGCTATAACTTAGATCATCGTTGCGGTAATGGTAGAACAAGCCTTCGCTCGACTTCTGTTTCCTTATCCTCTTCCTCCTCTTCTTCGAACTTGAGCCTGCACTTGCCGTCTCGTTTGGACCCTGTGACTTCAGCGCGGTAGAAGGTCGTGGTCTCCGGGTACCGTGCCAGCACTTGAGAACCAGGAGCATAGGGTTGCAGCGAAGCAGAGTCCTGCTCCGTGGGGATCTGGATAAGATCCCGGATATTGGCCTTGTAGGACTGGCCCGGGTTGTTATTTTCGTCAGGCTCGGGATCCTGGACCTCGTACCGTGTTTCGCTGTACATTTTCGTTACCTCGCATTGGATCCATTCCTCTTCGCCGCCTTTGTGTTTGCGCAGCCGGAACGCTACCTGCGATCCAATCGGCAGTATCGTCGATGACGACGACGACGACTTGTCCGACATCGAAGATGGCGACGAGACCACTGAGGTTCTACCGCGTTTAGCCTTTGGCTCGTCGATTAGCGCTGGCGGGGCGCCCCGCCGTTTCTTTGGCTCTTTGAGAGATATCAGAACCTTGACTGTCTCCAGAGTTTGCTGAAGAGAAGCATTCTCAAGCTCATGCGACGACTTCTTGGTATCATAGAAATTGCTCAGGCTTTCCGCCACTTCTAGCAGTTTGTCGATTTCTTCATCATCTTTATGGTCACCGTCCGGTATCGGTTCAGTTCTGTCAATTTTATTTTCTATATCCTTTGCACTCTGGAAATGAGCGTAGCTGGTTTGAATCTGCGAGGATATTGATTTCCAAATCCCCTCCGATTCGTCTTCTATCGTTGGCGACGCAGACGCGGGTACTGCAGCTCTTCTTCCACGGGACATGGTTATTACTATATTTCGTGATGTTAGTAGTTAATTAAATTACTACCAACGTTATATGAATAAGACCCAACTCTAGAAACAATGCAATTTTCAAAATCTAAAAGAACTATGTACATTCTATAATTTAAACTTCTAAAGTTTGTCTCCGGTAAATCGGACAAACAGCTTTTGTCTCCAGTCCGGGCATCGGTCCGGACGGTCGTAATCCTCCAGAGACATTTCATTTGCGAACTTCTTCAAATTGGCGACCTCGTTGCCAAGCTGAGACTGCAAATTTGGGTCGCTTGTGAATAGTAGCACGTTTGATTCTAAGTCATGCGAATATGCTCTTCTAGTGAAGTTGGAAGACCCAATTGTGCTGATACAAGGGTGGTCTCCGGGCAGCGAGATCCAGAGTCCCTTGGCGTGGTACGACCAGCCGGTAGGCGTGTTTACAATGCCATTTTGCCATTCAGAGAGCTTGATGCTGGAGGACTTCCCAGACGCAATGATAGCCTGGAGGAACTGCTGCGAAAGATATGAGTATGCGCCAGGAAGCAGTCCCGAGACCCCGGGGGACTTGTAGAACCCGTTGGCTTCTGGCGAAGCGGTGATAACGTCTGCACGGGACGGGTCACTTTGAAGCAGTTTCTCTCTGAACTCGGGATGGATGTTGAAGTAGCCAGCGGTCAACGTCCAGTCGAACTTGTCGGTGCTGAGCATTGATAGCAGTCTTGAAATAACCGTAAACTCAGTCGAAGTGTCCGGCAGAAGCAGCTGAGAGAACTGGGAAATCGGGTAGACGTAGGTGATTTGCCGGTCTTCAATGACTTCGGTTGATTCCTTGTTTGGCCGCAGGAGTGGGAATAGAACCTCTGTGGCATGCTGGACGAACCCAACTGGGTCGTAAATCGGCTCAGGGACGGTCGGATCTCGCCACTGCAGCGAGAATCCTGCCGGCAGGGAGGAGCTGGGAACGACTTTGTAGCTGAGCGAGCTGATGGACTGGTGGATTTTGAAGAAGTAGTCGGTCAGCGGCTGAGACCTAAACAGTACGTACCGATCCTGGCGGTTTGTAAAGTAGTCAATCGACAGATTAGCACCGCTGAGCAGGATCTCGTCGTCGAAGCCATACAGCTTCATATGCTGCAGCCCCCAGCCTTCGTTAAACCGGTGGGGGATAATCTTCTTTCGAATGCCGTTGAGATTCGGCGTATGGTACATGCAAAGCTCGACGCGCGCATCTCCAAACTTCGTAGCTAGCGGCGCTAGCAGTGACGCGGTGCAGGTATCCGGAGATTCACGCGTGCCTCTTAGCGCGTCGGTTAAAATGTAAAGCTTGACCTTTCGGTTTCTCGTCAGGGCATCTTCCAGGCACTTTATAAGCTCGTCCTCACTCTTGCCGATATAAAGAGTAGACAGGAAAATCCTTTTCCGGGCTCTCAGTATCTTTGATTTCAGCAGCTCGTAGAAATCGTGCGGGGTATTCAGGATCTCCACCTCTCCAGATTCCAAACTGAAGCGCGGTGCAATCTTGTTCAGATGCTTCAACGTGGTTCTGATCTGGGGGTGTGTGAAACAGGAGTAGTAAGACCGGCCCCCTGGCCCTAGGCCTCGGCCTGCTCGCCCCTTGTTATTAACAGTTCGCGCCATACAAAGGTGGTGGTGGTAATTTCGCACGCAATATGAAACTGAGGTAAACACAAATGGAGGTTGAAGGGTTTTTTTCATGTGGTAAGAGAAAGGGTTTAATTAGGGATCGAGGGTGATTGTCGGGTTACGTTATCAAGTAATTACTTATCTTTCTCCTTATATACACAGTCTGATATTTACGCTGAAAACGCTAACCAGCACCTTAAACCCTTCTGCGGACTGGCGCTCGGTCTCCTCCATGCTTGATTCGGGTTCCGTCAGTGACGCGGCCGACAATGGGACGTACTCGTCGTCCCTCTTTGCCGTTGAGCGCTGCTAGGAATGCTTCACGGCCCTCGCCGAATCCT
Organism: Diddensiella caesifluorescens; assembly: GCA_030558955.1. Taxonomy (NCBI): domain Eukaryota; kingdom Fungi; phylum Ascomycota; class Dipodascomycetes; order Dipodascales; family Trichomonascaceae; genus Diddensiella; species Diddensiella caesifluorescens. Next base: position 801,875 of record JAKTQR010000003.1, read on the forward strand.
CGGAAGATGATCTCGAGCTTCTTGTCGAGGAAACTGCGGTGCTCCATTACTTGAAACATTTTGGATGCTACTTCAAAGCTGGCTTCAAAGCTATTCTTCTTACTGCCCTTGAAGCCGAGCATTCCACTAGACACTTGGTATAGAACGTCTTGTGGCGGTCGGATGATATCGATGAGCTTTTCATCATCTGAAAGGCTCTCGGCGAGCTTGCCGACACGGCGGTACTGACGCGTCAACGTCAGAATAGTGTTATTAGGTGTGTATTGGCCGTTCAGCACGTAGCCGACTATATGCTTTCCGGCAGGATGGGCAGCTTTCCCGTCGGATGTAGTGTAGATAGGCTTTGGTCTTTCGGATCGTGAGTATTTCCTGGACGACTTGAATCCCACCGGGGCAGACGCCTCTGACTCAATATCTGGAAGCTTGTCCGAAACAGCGTCTTGGAGCCGTGGTCTGCATGCAGAGAACTGTCTTGTGTGTGGTATAGACCGAAGCCATGTTCGTCTAATCATCTTTCCGTTATTTTTCAGTAGTCAAACTTTCCGTTGACTTTGGAAGGTTTGGGGGGCGTAACTGTGAGACCGTGCACTTTTGAGTCTGGGAGGTTGCAGGGTAAGGGTTCAACGCATCACTTAAAAGTCCTGGTACGATGATAACATAACAATTCGTAGAGTCACAGTTAGTTAGCATAAGCACTACTGCGAACATTAGAAAAGCGCAGAAGTGACGTAAATATACATAACGTAGGTACCGGCTACCAGGCCATTTGAGAACCAGCCATCATGCTATCCCGCAACCTGGGCGTAGGCTGCGCCGTAGCCAAAACCCACTAGCCAGTATGGGCATATTAGGGTATTTCGAAATCAGTACACTAATTCCTTCAAACCTTCTTCTACCCCCAAACCTTAAACCCTAGGACTGAGATGTGTCTCATGGCGACTACATGAATTAAAAAGAAAAGAAAGAAAAATTTTAGAACCGTGAGAATGTTACGTCAGCGCTTAGGATCGATTCTGCCCGAAGATAGCCCAGCCGTAGTACACACATGCCGATATGAGCCCAGGCATCAATGTTCAGCTATCCGGATCATCTTCCTCTTCTTCATCTAGAACGGCTTGCCGCCGAATCCTGACGTAGATATGCCTTGAGAAATACGAAAATCCCACAACCGGATTAATTAAGTTTTTCCGTTCGGATCGCCACAACGTAGCCAAATTTCTTTTTATTTAACCTTATAGCCAGTGAAAAGCCACGTTTTGTTGTGCTTATCTGATCCGAAGGATCGTCCTAATAGTTACTACATTTCGCGCATTTCTTCTCAGCCGCATACGCCTAATTGGATGTTCCGACTACGTCATTGTGCGCGAAAAGTTTTTTTTTTCCGGGTTTCTTTTTTTTCGTTTTGGGACCTAATTCCTTAGATAGATAGGACGACGAACCGGAATATATATATAAAGGCAGTCTTTGTTATCACTTGTGAGCATCTTTCTAACTTTTTACCTTCTTTTGATCTAGATTAAACAACATACGAATATGACTGTACCTCAGGAAATCGAAGTCACTACTAATGGGATCCTGTTTGATCTCGACGGGACCCTCATGCTCTCTACAAACTGTGTCGAGAAATTCTGGCACGACTTTGGCGCTGAGCATGGGCTAGACGCTGATGAAATCCTCCGAACATCGCACGGAACACGAACAATTGACATTCTCAAGCGATGGAAGCCTGAGCTTGCCGATGAGCAGACGTCTGCCGAGCTTGAGGCCACTATCCCCGTCAAGTGGAAATCGTTTGCTGCACCTGTTCCCGGTGTACATGAGCTTCACGATGCGCTGCCGGCTAGTCAGTGGGGCATTGTTACGAGTGGGACCCTACCAATGGCGAGCGGATGGCTCAAACACTTTTTGAATTTTGAGACTCCTCAGGTGTTCATAACGGCTGAGAGCGTTCTGAAGGGCAAACCCGATCCAAGCGGGTACAAGCTCGGGGCAGAGATGCTTGGATTGAAGGACTTCATTGTGTTTGAAGACGCACCAGCGGGCATCAAGGCTGGAAAGGATGCTGGAGCCCGCGTGGTGGGCATGGCCACTACCTATTCTGCAGACGTGGTGAAAGCTGCAGGGGCAGATTGGGTCATCAAGGACTTGCATAGCATTCGAGTCAACTCGTTTGATGAAAAGTCAAAAACGCTCTCATTTAGCATTATAGGGGCACTGTGTTGAAACTCTTTTCATTCAAGTAAATAATAAAAGCTGGCTTTTAAGGTTCATAGAATAGTATAATAACATAAAATAAAATTAATAAAATAATGGTACATTTCGCGTACATATTTATGAAGGATTGCTGTTATTGTTATTGTTGGTGTTGGTGCCGTTACTGTTGTTATTATTTGGCTTGGTTTTAAATGCAAGTAGTGACGACAAGGACTGCAGCGAACAGCCCTTGCGCAGGAATTCGTGGTTGACCAGTTCGTCTGTTGATGCTCTATAGTTGACATCCACACATAGACATACACTCAGAAAAGACTTGATTTCCTTGGATAAGCGTTCTGGCCGCTTTAATTTAGGGGTCCCGTTGGTAGCAATCAGATAGAGGGCTCTCAGCGGCTCTTCAGTAAGGTATGGCGGCTCGCTTTCGATCATTTCAATTGCCATGATTCCTAACGACCAAACATCAACCTTGGCGCCATACTCCTTTTGCTTCACAACCTCCGGAGCCATCCAGTACGGGGTGCCAACCATGGTGGCGCGTTTGTTCTTTTGGTCAGTGAGTTTAGCACAGAAGCCGAAATCAGTGATCTTAACATGGCCATGAGAGTCAAGCAGCATGTTATCGCTTTTAATGTCGCGGTGGATAATATTCTTCGAATGCAGATGCTGTAAGCCCTTGCAAGTTTCAAAGCAGATCGTTGCGATTTGCTCTTCGTTTAAAGTATTGTTATCAATAATATCCGTTAATGCTCCTCCTTCCATGTACTCCATAACCACCCAAAGATCGTTCTGACCCCGAAGATACGCCTCCAGGAAGTTAACAATGTTCGGATGCTGGCTCTCCTTCATGACCTCGATTTCATTGACGATCAGCTCCTTGCGCGGCTGAGTCGCGAGATCGATCTGCTTAATTGCAACTCTTCGATGCGTACTGCACAGAGGGTTGTGTCCAACCGGCCTTCCAACGTAAACTGACCCACTGGCACCCTGGCCGACCTTTTTCAGCTTTTGAAATAGAGCATTAGGATCGCTCGAGTTAACAACCGACCTCATCTTTTGCATAATCTGTGCTTCCGTCATTGTTGAAATGCGCTTTTCAACTTCCTTTTCTCGTTTACTCGACTTCGCTCCTTCCAACGCTGCCTGAGCGGCTAAAGTCGCGGCCGATTTCTTGTCTGGAGAAGGCGCCTTGGTCGCCTTCATCTGTCCCGGAGCGGTTGGGGCATTCCTCTTCGCCTGGTATGCCTGTGCCGGTGACTGCTGTGATGGCGGCAACTGCTGCTTTGGTTTGGTATTTAACGGAGAAATTGGCGCTGCATACTGATCCTTATCAGTTCTCCGCTCTCGTTCGGGGTAAACCTGAACTGGCGCAGACTTGGCTGTTACTGCTAATGGCTGCACAGCAGGCGCTGCCACTCTCTGTTGCTGTTGCTGCTGTAATCTCTGTTGTCCGGACGTTGTCGGCGACATGGGAGTCGACCCTTTGCGCAGATATTGACTGCGCGGCGATTGTAATGGTGCAGTCACTGATCCTGGAGGAGGTATAGATAATGCCGGTAGAGAAGGTTGTGATCGTACTGACTTGAGTTGCTGTTGTTGTTGTTGTTGCCCTCCCTGATTGTTACTGCCGCTGCCTGGCGGTTGGTGAGGGGCAGGAGGACCCATCAGTGGCCGTGGAGGAGCTTGTCGTAGCGGAGCAATCTGAGCCAAATGTCCAATATTAGCTGTTCGGCTCCCCACCGGTTGCTGCGAACTCTGCGGAGTAGATAGGCCAGCCTGCTGAAGAGAGTTCAAACTTGCATTTGATGACGATTTGGACGGCGCCTTTGTCCATTCTTGAAGATTCATCTCCTGGACACTAGACGCAAGATAGTTCTCGTCGTCACGTTTGACCTCTTGTTCACTTGCAGCGCCAATATTCTTACTATAAAAGTCAAGCACCTTGACAACGATATCTGGGTTCTGGGCCATTTCTTCTCGGGTGATTTTAGACGTGCTCAACAATTTGGCCCATGCGTCTGGCAATCCTGTGAACCCACCAGTAACGGGATCAAACCCTACATGAACACGATGGGTAAAATTCGTAGGGCTCGAAACTCCAAGCGTTGGGCATTTTGTATAGATCTCATCGATCCATGAATACAGTTCCGAGTCATTTTTGCATGCTACAAATAATGACTTGAGCCCGCCCGTTCTAATCAGCTCAAAGCAAAACGGTTTGATGTCAACCCGTGTAACGTTGGATATGGTAGGAAACGGGATAACCTGCGAAGACGACGACGACGAGGTCTCGCTTTTCTGCAGTTCAAGTAAATTGTCTCGTAGAACCAAGTACTTCTTGGTCCATAAAAATCTCATAGAGCCATCTTCCTTAACCGAGGCCCAGCCTTGTTTAAGAATCTTGCCCATATTACCTCCTCCACTGCCGCTGTCATCTTTGTTCTTTACTAATGACACAGGCGAGGTCGTATTGCTCGACCGCCCACTGCCAGATGACCCATTGCCGTTCATGGATGCTAACGACGATGATGAATGCGAATACGGGAAACTCGACGAGTTAGTAGGGGTATGCTGCTGCTGCAATTTATTTTGATTCTGCTCAGGGGGTGATGGAGCAGGACCCGGATTCAAGAACGCATGCTGGGGAAAAGAGGCAGCAGTACTTGAATATGCCATGTTATTCGTTCTTTTTGTTTTGGATGTTATCTAGAGATGTCGAAGAAAAACGAATAGACTATTACAAGCTCACTTCAAAAAGATAATGAATCACAACGTAATGAAGCGATCTGTCAAGTTACTTTAGAGTTTATTCGTTTGCGCACCAGTCAGCTTCCATGGACCTAACACGGCAATAATAACTCGTAAACCAACAAGCCGGAATAACACACAAAAAACAATCAAAGTAATAGAAGCTTAAGTTGTAATATACCAGCGAAACGAAGGAGAGGAAAGAAGAAGAGTGAGGATGAAAACGAAGGAGGAACAAATCTAACGAAGCGAAACGCAGCAGACTGAAAATATCAAAACTGGAAAATTCCTCAATCTGTCTTTCGGTCTACAGTATATATCCAGGGGGTTGGTAAGGGAGAAGAGCAAATGCGGTTTTAAGGAGGTGCGTTTCGTTTCGTGTTTGGACATTCCCCCGCGCAAGGACCCCCTTAGCTCGTACTGCCAAAACACCTAGGAATGCAGTGTCAGATCTCAATTAGTGCCGTATTACGTCCATCTATCTATATTTAACATTCTACACGTCATTTATATGAATTCTATTACATTTTCCATGTCATCTTACAAATCATAACACAACAACCAGATCTCTGCTGGGTCCAAGCGGCCTCACTTAAACCCACCAGATAAAAAGTTGAAATGTTTCCTTCACTTGAATTAAAGACATTTTAAAGCCCATGTTAAGTGTTTTTCCAAAAATTCCTTACACTTTAAACCTTACGGTCAAATGTAAGAGCGGTCATGGTTAAAGTTTTCAACCAGCAAATACACAATCTCGGACGAATCCTCACTGATATGCGTAATGCCCGAGCATAAAGATAAAGAAAAAAAGAAGAAAAAAGATTAAAATTAACAGGAGCCATGTCCCTTTTATAGTTTTTTTGTCGAGGGTTTGCAGGTAGGGTAATTGCAGCCGTTCGATGAGCGGGTTAAGCCTCGCGGATGTGTGCGGCTTTGCTTAGTAGCGCGCTCGCATACTACATATAGACCTCATGAGTGCTCATAGAATTAAGTCTGATAAAAGCTATCTAAGTTCTCCAGTTGTACCCTGGATTTGATCCAGGCGGTGGAGGCGGGGCTTGGTAACTGTATCTAGGCTGCTGTGGTGGTGGCGGTGGTGGCTGAGCCGCGTATCCGTACGGCTGACTCTGAGGAGCAGCATAGGGCGACTGTGGACCATAGAGTGAAGGATCATAGGCCGAAGGAGTCACGTAGGAACTTTCGCCAATTGGCTTATACAGAGCGGGAGACTCACTTGCTGGCCTGTATTGAACGGGGGGTTCAGGTGGTGGTCTGTATTGAACTGGAGACTCCGGCTTAGGGGGCAGCTGAGGAGGGCCGTTTAACGAACCAAAACTATTCTGTCGATAGGGGGATTGCGATGATATGGATAAATCCGCCAACTGCTGTCGCAGGTTATCCTGAGAAGACTGGGCTTGAGACGCACTCAACGAAGAAGCTAACTTACGTCTCTCTTCGCGTCTGTTTTGAGTAAACTGCTCTGCGTTACCAACAACAGAGTTCGCCAACGATAGAATACTAGAGTAAAACTCTTTGCCCTTCTCTATCCCTTCTTTAGCCTCCTTCCACCCGTTGTAGGCCTTTCGGAATCTTTCCAGTAATATGTTGCGCTCGGTTCTAAGGCTCTCTCGGTTGATTGTCTTTTGTTTGATGGTATCATTAGCCAGCACTTTTTTCCAGGTCGTAGTCAGCTCCTTAATCAAAACTTTCTGGTGGTGGATAGACGCGTCTAAACGGGCCTGATAGGGTTGGAATTTCTCCAACTCAGTCTTGAACAATGTCTCCTCGATATTGGGCAATTTTCGGTTCAGGATAAGTAACGAAGAAATATCGTCTTTATGCACTTTATCTTTAAACTCGGCAAACCCAGACTTACGCTCTTTGGATATCTTTTGCAACTTTATCAGAGTAGACTCAGCTTGTGAGATAAGGCCTGTTACGTTATCGTCTTCAGATGGGTCTATATCGAGCAGACTAGGTCCGCTCCCACTTCCTTGGCTCGACAAATTCGGTCCAGCTTGAACAGATTTGTACGCAGTTTCCAGCTGATGTCCATTTCTCAAAAGCTCTACATCTTGCTTAACTGCATCGTAAATTGTTTGGACTTTCTGGTCCGAGTTGGCTCCCGCGGCAAGATGCTCTTTGGCTTTCTGGATATCGCCCTTGATCCCAGAGTTAAGTCCAAACGGTGACACTTGGTGCCAGCCGTCACCATATCTTTCCTTCGATTGATTCCATTCTCTCTCTTCGTCTATAATAAGCCCCTCTGCTTTGCGAATTGTATCGTAAATCTGACTCTTCTGCCTTTCTATCTGTTCACGAAAGGCTCCAAAATCCGTAGATGACCGAATCTCCGCACTCCAATCTTTTACAATTGAAGGTACGTCGCTTTCATCAGCTAACTCTGAAATATCATCTTGGGTCCCGTTCTGCTTAACCAACCGCAAGGATCCAGGCAGATCCAAATACTCCAAGGCTGACGAAAGCTCTTCGTCAGCGACTTCAAGTTTTTCACCTTCCTTTCGCAGCAGGTTAGCTTTTTCCTCCGAATACATGCTACCTTTTTCATGCACCGCCAGCGGGATAAGCTTAGAGAATATCTCACCACCAACAACTTTATCCAACTCGGACCTATCCTTATACAGGTCTGACATCGCTGTGGGCTTGGCCGCTTCCAACCCGGTGATCTCTGCAATTGTAGACACCGGTGGTATTGTCGCATGGTAAATGAAGTCGTTATCCTTTTCAAGCACCGTGAGTCGGTGCTTCGAGGCATCCAAATACGATTTCAGTACACTAGTGAACTCCGAATATGCAGGCGGCACAATCAACTTCTGGCACTCCTGTATTCCGGAGATGGCAACCGTCTCGTACGCAATGGCTTCTCCATATTTCCCGCCGGTCTCAAGATGTTTCGATTGGTATTCATTACTGACAGCCATATAGTACTTTGCTTTCAATAAGCAGTACTGGAACCAGGACCGGTCGCCCCATGTCTTGGAGGTAAATACCGTCTGCAAGCTCTCACCCGCGCTTTTGTACATGTTGCTGGCTCCCTTTGCCAGCTTGGAGATCATGGAGGGTTTGCTTTTCGCATCCCCAAGGAGCCTCTCGACAAACGACTCCTGCGCCTGTGCAAGCATCAGCTTGACCAACGCCTTGACGGTATCCTGATACAAATCTGTGCTCGGAGCATGCAGGAAGTTCTCCACGATGAACGAATAGACCCCTGCTGCGGCTTGGAAGCTATTATAAGATATCTTGATATCGTCTGATTCAGCGCCAATATGCGAGAACGTGGATGCTAAATTGAACAGCAAAGACGCTTTTTCAAACGCAAGCGAATACTGAGTTGCAGACACGTGCGTAAATGCATCGGACCTTATTCTAAGTTAGAATCTTAGGCGCTAAACAGTTCCTCATTGAAAACTACTCACCATGTGAACGAGATACGACAACCATGCTCATGAACAGGGATTCGCAGCTCCAAAAGCTCCAGCTGCGCGAAGTATCGATACAAAATATCCTTTCCAATTGCGTCTGGCGCCGACCCCCTCACATCCTGGCGCAACCGGTGAATGGAGTTGATATCCTCCGAAAAGTTGTCACCAGGCCCATACACACTGGCTATATATTGTCGCAAAGGACCAACCCAGTCGGTTTCAAACGTCTCTTTTAGCGGTAATGCTATAAACGGAGTGTTTTTCATCGTTTGTTATCTGACTTCACAGTATTCCGATGTTGGAGAATATTGGAGGGTTGTAGGGTTATGGCTATATCATATAAAACGCCACACCATTTCCCCCACCTTATACTGTTCCCAAGTTATATAGGTCCCATTCTATATAGTGGTAACTTGACCTTACATATAAACCAAGCCCAATATCAGAATCAAATCCTTGAAGGCTGATCAGATCGCTCTCGGACGAAACCAACGAGCGATACCAGGCGAACGGTCGTTTCAAGCCAAATGGAGTCAATAGAAAAGGAGTTTGCCCGTTTGGAGGAATCGGCAACCTACGATAAGTGCATCGAAGAAGTTGATTCGTTACTGCACAGCTTGGAAGATGCATTAGTAAAGTTGCAAAACGGTAGGCAGACTATTGTAGTAAGCATAGACGTGGTTGCTGACTGGTACATAGGAGAAGAGCAGAACCTGACGGAGTTGAAGGGAACCATACAGAGTGCGGAAAAGAGTATCACAGCCAGCGAAAAGCAGATCTATAGCTCGATCTCCAAGTTTGGAAAGACGCTTGAAAAGGTATGTATAGATCCTGGGCCCAGGTTTGTCTAGAGAGAGTGTCCTAACCTAAAGACGTTTAAATCCAATGTCGTAGCAGAGCATAACCCTAAATACTTTCCAATATCGTCTCAGCCGCTGCTGAGTAAGGCGATATTGATGCATTTGGCACGAAGTGGAGAGTTCGACGTGGCCAATGTGTTTATGAAGGAGACGGGCGTTACCGTTCCCGAGAGCCTGCTGGGCGATTTCGCCCAGATGTATGAGATCCTTCAGTTCATCCAGAGTAAGGATCTAGACCCCGCCATAGAATGGGCCATGAGCAAGCGCCAGGAGCTTCTAGCACGAGGCAGCAGCCTGGAGTTCTCTCTGCATAAGCTGAAGTTCCTTCGGTATCTGTGCGAGGAAGGGAACCCGCAGAGAGCCCTTGAGTACGCCCAGCTATACCTGTCCGTATTCGGCGACCGTTATCTTGAGGATATCTCACGGTTAATGTCCTCAATACTATACGTGGGTAACCTTGAGTCGTCGCCGTATGCAGACATCTTCACGAGCCCTTCGTATGAGGAGGTTTACTTTATGTTCTCGTCTGAGTTCTGCTCTCTGCTTGGACTGCCCCCGCAGTCGCCCTTGTACTTGGCTGTGACCGCAGGTTCGATTGCATTGCCTACGCTTGCCAAGATGGAGTCGGTCATGAAAACACGCGGCGCGGAGTGGACTACCAAGCAGGAGCTGCCAGTGGAGATTGAGCTGCCAGAAGCATTCCAGTTCCACTCGATCTTCGTTTGTCCTGTATCTAAGGAGCAGACCACCGAGGAGAACCCTCCCATGATGATCCCGTGCGGACATATCCTGGCGAATAACAGCTTACGAAGTCTGGGAAAGGACAACCCGAATCATACGTTCAAGTGTCCGTACTGTCCTATGGATACGACGTTTGCCCAGGGTAAGCGGGTTTACTTTTGAGTATACCCGGCTCTGTTTAATTTATTTCTAATTTTTTTTGATATTACGATAAATAGCTAGGTTTTTCAGGCTAAGGTTAGTCTAATCGACGTCTAATATGGGGTTTTGGTTTGGATATTGAACTTACTATCAAGGAAATCGGCTGCAACAAGCAACTCTAAGGCCATTTCAGCAGGAATATCGAAATCTGGAACATCCGTCTTGTCTTTATACTTAAAGTTATAGAAGAGATATTCACATACTTTTTCCAGTAGGGCCCCGCTCATATTGTGCAAGCGGACTCGTCTCGTTCTAGCTTCTTCAAAGCTGTTCGAGCTCAGCATTCCCCGCAGGGTACCAGAGACCATCGCAGCGTCTCTGGAGATTACATAACTATATCCGTCCGAGGATATCAAAGTGACATTTTCGAACTCGGGAGATTCTGAATCCAGGTCCATCTATCACTCAGATTGTATGAAATTTGTATGAAATTGTATATATAGTCAAGTTCAGAATCAGAGTCCCAATAGCATATAATAGCATATATATACCCCACTAGAATCTAGCGTCTGAAACATCAACTTAAACTTAAGCGCTGTAGGATTCGCCAGGATATGGCCAATCCAACATTAAGCTGGGAAAGACTCCAGGACAGGTTATACCGTAATTTCGAAGGGTATACACTGATGTGGGATGTGAACCTGGAGGAGAGTGTTGTAGCATGTGCCCCCTATGGAGGATGTATTGCCCTGTATAAGGATCCCACCAAGTTGACACAGTATACCGGCGTCGATTCAAGGCAGGTAGTGATAATGATATACTCCGCTGCAGGAAGTTTGATACGGAAAATCCCGTGGGATGGCGGCAAGATAGCCGGGCTAGGGTGGTCGGAACTGGAGCATCTGATAGTGGTCTCAGAGGCAGGAACCGCAAGGTATTACTATGATTTTGAGGGAAACTTTGTCCAGATCAGCCTTGGGAAACAGGGGGAAAGCGTTGGGGTCAAAGAGTGTAAATTTCTCAGCTCGGGTCTTGTGGCTTTACTGAAAGATAAGACATTTATTTATATAGCCCGATATCAAGATCCGCATCCAAGGATACTGGCGGAAGGGGCATCATTTGACGAGATCCATGGCTGGGGCGTAATTCCGCCGAATGCAGATATAGGGCAGCCTCTCGAGGTGCTGGTGGGAACCGGCAAGACTGTGGTTGTGCTGGACACTGCGGAGATGCAGGATAGACTTTTGGAGGAGGGCCCATTCCTTGAGTTTGCAGTATCGCCCAGCACGGAATTCATTGCATTATATAGTGGGCGGGGGAGCATATGGGTTATTTCATCTGATTTCCGGCGTAAGCTTTCTGAATTCGACTGTAACAGAGGAGAAGAAGTGCCGAGACAATTGGTATGGTGCGGTAATGATGCAGTTGCAGTGGTATGGGACGATGAAATTACATTTATTGGACCATCTGCCGGGTCAATTGAGCTTTATTTCGATAGTACAGTATATGTTGTTCCTGAGATTGACGGTATGAGAACACTGACAAAGGAAAAGCACGATTTTTTCACTCGTGTGCCAGATGCGGTGGTCGATATATTCAAGCTGGGGTCGACTTCGCCAGCGGCGATTTTAATTGACTGCGTCGACCAGCTGGACCGGAAATCTCCAAAGGCAGATGAGAACTTGCTGATTATAGCGGACAGACTAACCGAGGCAGTTGATTCATGCATAATGGCTGCCGGCTTGGAATTTGAACCATTCTGGCAGAAACGGCTGCTGAAAGCTGCTTCGTTTGGGAAAGCGGCTATTGATTTGTACAACACCGATAAATTTTTGAAGATGTGCGAGTATCTCCGGGTTCTGAATTCTATACGCCAATATGACGTGGGCATACTTTTAAGTTATAAGCAGCTGCTAGCTCTAACTCCGAAGGGATTGATTAATCGACTGCTAATTCGACGTATGCATCATTTAGCATTCAAATACGCTGAATATCTCTCACTACCTACTGAAAGTATATATGTCCATTGGGCTTGCACAAAAATCAGGGTCTCGAGAGAAAGCGATGAAGTTATTAGACAGCAAATTATTTCACGTTTGAGCTCAATACCGGGTATATCGTATGAGGAAATTGCCCAAACCGCATTCAACGAGGGTAGGACAGAGCTCGCGATTGTTCTAATCGATAGAGAACCAAGACCTGAGAGGCAGGTACCTCTGCTGTTAACCATGTCAGATCCGGAGCTGGCGCTGATAAAGGCGGTTGAAAGCTATAATGTGAATTTAATTTACTATGTGCTCCTACACTTGAAAGAAAAGCTTCCTCTGGCTAATTTCTTCCGCTTGATTAATGACCGGCCGATTGCTAGTAGATGCTTTGAGCTTTTGTGTAAAGTTCAGGATGAAGCTTTGCTGAGAAACTTTTACTACCAAGATGATCGACGATTGGAAAATGCGGAAATGGAATATGTTAATCGATTAAAGGATAATGACCAATCAGCTGATGGGTTGAACAAGGCGCAAAAGTTGTACAGTGAAGTCAAAGGTCGGGCATTTGAAAGCAAAGCGATTGAAGAAGAAATCAAGCTATCTAATCTACATCAACAGCTTGAAAAGGACTATGAGCAGCCCTTCGTTGGTCAGACGGTTTCAGATACAATTTCAAGCTTAATTCGAATGGCCCAAAACTCACGTGCACAGAAAGTAAGAGACGATTTCAAGGTCCCCGAAAAGAGATTCTGGTGGATCAAGCTTCAAGCACTAGTATCTCGAAAAGATTGGGAAAACTTAAGGAAATTCTCAACCTCAAAGAAATCTCCGATTGGATATGTTCCCTTTTATAGTGAGTGTCTCAAGGCTGGGGCAAAGCAGCATGCGGCATTTTACATTTCGCTTTGTACCACTGTCGATTATAAGCGGAGAATTGAAATGTGTATCGAGGTCGATGATATCAAGCAAGCCGTCCAGGAAGCCACGAAAGCTAAGGACAGTTCAGCTCTTGAGGAACTCAAGAGCTACGCGACGCCCTTGATCCGTAATTCAATAGATAGTTCACTGGCCTCATTATCTAGATAATGCTAAATCTCTTTAATCAGCTTCCCGTTACGAATCAGGCCAGATGTCACCCCTTCTTCTCCGATCAGCCAGCTAGGCAGCTTCTCAACATTTGCTACACCTGATACCGCTAGCTTGTAAATACCAGCAAACACATCGTCACCTTCAAACCTCAGCGTAAACCTAGGCTCTAATCCTGCCTTACCATCGAATCGTTCATTAATCTTGAACTCTACACTAGACATTGGAAATTTAGACTTATACTCCTTGTCTTCTTCACCTTCTCTGCTTCGACCACTAAACTTCAGGTCCGCTATTTTTCGTCGTTTAGCTTCGGGATCATTTGTTCGTGGCGGCCTTCTCTTAGGCTTTTTCATGAATCCATTTAACGGCGAATTGTCCACAGTTCCATCCGCGTATATCGACCAGGCCCCTAACGACGATGAATGCCGAGAGTTACCCTTGATTGTTGCATATGATATCAATGATCGTGTCGGTAGATCTGAGCTCCGTTTTATCGTCACCACACCATCTGGCCTTGAAAGCGTCGATTCGAGGGCATGGAACACAGCCGTGAGGTAGATATTGTCCATAAAAGTGTGTAGCATATTTGGCGATCCAACGGGGAATACTAAATAAATAGGCTGCACCGCAGCTAGATTACTGGCGGATAGAACTTTCGCTTTGGACTCAAAGATCTGGATCCGAATTACCACTAACGGCGGCTCCTTATGCGGGGTGATATACATATGCTACTTCATTAATATGGCCTCAAAACAAGAACAAAACAGATCAAGACATACACCAAGAATCATAGGATATAATGCGTGCTGAAGGTTTCGTAAAAAGGGCTGTGGTTCCAATACCGGTGTGAATTCCTCTCCGTTACTGTAAAATGTCGAATATCCCCATGTATGTCTATCTTTCGACTCCAATATATCTGGAATTAGCTTAGAGTCATCTATCACCAACGATTGAGTACTCACATTTGCATTCGATTTGAGCTACTTGGAGAAGATTCAGCCCATTGTACCAGTAATCAAGAATGATCCTCTGAACCAGATTCGATTTCGTACCTGCCCGCACTTCAGGAGAGTGCAGCTCCTCTCTAACAAGCTCAATCATGGCATTATCTCTCTCGATACCATCCAGCAGAGTTCCATCTCCCTCTTCTTGAATCTCAACGTGTGGTTTGGCTGACTTGTTTTTCAGCCATCCTTCAGCGAGGACCATTATCTGACTCCTCGTAAGCCGTTTCAGTATTCTTTGCGCTTTCTCTGAAAGGACGTCATGTATAAAGGTATGAGGGAGTTCCAGTGCAGTGTAACGACGTCCATCGCCCATGACCCTGAATTTATACCTGGTTCAAATGAAAGTTCAATGTTGACAAAACCAGGTCCTGAGGCTTTGAGCCTCAGGAAGTGGTTGACACAGAAACCAAAACTCCCAAATCGTAAAAGAAATGTTCACTTTGAAAAAAAAAAAATATTTGAACATTTCATACACACATGTCTGAAATAGCTAAAGAGAAGTCGAAATCTGAACTGTTTGTAAGATCTATACCTCTAGATGCAACATCAGAGGACCTGGAAAACTTCTTCTCGGAAGTTGCTCCGGTCAAGCATGCGGTCATTGTAAACAATACCGCTACTGGAGTCTCTAAAGGATTCGGGTTCGTTAGTTTTGTCGACCCTGAGGATGCAAAGACTGCAATGGAGAAGTGTAGAAAGTTAAAGTTGAAAGATAAGCATCTTCGGATAGAATTTGCAAAGCCTCGTACAAGAGGTAGGCAGGGAGAGGACGCTGAGGGGTCACCAAAGGACCAAAATGATGACGAGAAGAGACGTCCCCGTTTGATTATCAGGAACTTACCATGGTCTGTACGAGATACCAAAGTGCTGGAGAAAGAGTTTACAAAGTATGGGAAAGTTGTTGATGCGTTTTTGCCTCGTGGTGCCGGTGGTAAAATGGCAGGATTTGGATTTGTTACGATGAGAAACAAGTCTTCAGCATTGAAAGCCGTCACAGAGTCCAAAGGATTAAAGATTGATGGCCGTGAGGTGGCAGTTGATTTCGCTGTACAGAAGGAGAAGTGGCTGTCTGGTGCAGCCGAGCCGGAAATTGAGAGTGATTCAGAAGCTAGCGAGGGCGAGAACGAGGACGAGGACGAGGACGACGGTGCGGGAAAAGAAGATAAAGACGTAGATATCGCTGACAATGATCAAGATAACGAGGATGATGACGAGGATGACGAGGAATATGAAGACGAGGCCCAGGATGATTTGGAAGACGATGATGAGGTGGCAGAAGAAGAAGAAGAGAGGCCAAAGAAAAAGTATAGACCTGCGTCTGATTCCGCTACGGTTTTCGTTAGGAACATTCCATACGATGCAACTTCGGAAACGCTTAAAGAGCACTTTGAAAAGTTCGGCTCAGTTCAATATGCTCTCCCTGTTATGGACAAAGTTTTAAATCAACCAAAAGGTACTGCATTTGTTGCATTTTGGAATGAGGAGGATTGCGCCAATTGTGTCAAAGGTGCCCCTACATCCGCATCTACTTCTTTACTGATCGCTGACGATGCAGACCCTAGATATGTATTTGAAGGACGCATTCTCTCGGTTTCGAAGACTGTTGAACGAGAGCGGGCCACTAAGCTTGCTGACGCCAGTGCTAAAGAGCGGCAAAAGATTCTAGGCAAAGAATTAACAAACCGGGACCGAAGAAATTTGTTTTTGCTAAATGAAGGTCGCATCACAGCGGATTCAAAACTTGCAGAGAGGATTCCTGCATCTGAAATTGAGATCCGGCAAAAATCGTTTGACCTGAGAAAGCAACAACTCAGCAAAAATCCAAGTCTTCATCTAAGTTTGACTCGATTGGCTATTCGTAATTTGCCTAGAGCCATGACTGAAAAATCGTTGAAAGCGCTGGCAAGGCAGGCAGTGGTAAGGTTTGCAACTGAAGTAAAGGATGGCAAAAGGCAACCTTTAACAAAGGAAGAGGTAATCAGGTCAGTCAAGCACGAGGAATTTGTTGGAGTCAAAAGTAAGCATGGCGTGGTTAGACAGGCAAAGATCATCATGGAGCATAAAGAGTCTGGGGAAACTGGCAGAAGTAGAGGGTATGGATTTGTTGAATATAGAAACCATAAGGCTGCATTAATGGGCTTGCGGTGGTTAAATGCACATTTAGTCACTAAGGAGGAATTGGTTGAAGGACTGGACGACGATGAAAAGAAGAAAATAGACTTAAAGGATTCTACCAAACGGAACCTTGTTGTTGAGTTTGCAGTCGAGAACGCCGAGGTGGTCAAACGAAGACGTGAATCTCGCGCTAAAATAATGGCATTGAATCAAAAACGTGACGATAAAGAAAAGGCAAAGGAAGAAGCTGAAGCTGAGTCTCAGGCTAAGGCTAAGGCTGCACCGCTGGATGAGGCAGAAAAGACAAAGCACATCATTGGCAAAAAGCGTAAAATGAAAAAGCGTGGGAACAATTAAATAATGAATATACATGTCAAGCTATGTAACCTAATATTCTAGTGGTCTCTTGGAGATTTAGATCGTAATGAAAGTGTCCGTTCAATCCACCCTTCTACCCCACCTTCTTCAGCAATGATCTCAGATGCAGGCCTCGAGAATTCCTTGACACGGCCAATCAACGCCGCATTCCTCGTGCTTGGTATCCTTAGCATTTCCTTTTCAACCTTCCAGCCTGCTTTCTTGCCTATCTCTTCAACATGATCGACTAATGATGCATATGTGGATTTGGATTCTGGATTACGCGAGGGGAATCTATATTTCTCTCCAGACAGTCTGTGTGAGCAGCACGGTATGACCATGAACGGGAATCCAAGCAACGGGATCCATACTGTGAGTTCATCGGAATGGTTTCCAACAATAAATGTATTGGCAGGCAATTCTAGTATATTGATACTGGGATCCTTCTGAAGTTGAAGATTCCCGGCACCTTCAGCAGATACGCCAGGTTCAAAGATAGCTTTCGGTACCACTACTTGTTCCTGTAACTGTGATTGAATATGTGCCGGGTACTTAAGCCAAGATTTGCGTGCTCTTGCATCAATTCCTTTACCTTGAAATCCTTCAAGCATTAAGACGTAGACCAACAAGCCATTCCCACAACCTAAATCCAAAAATCTGAATTCATTCTTTTCGTACATCTGGTTCCATAGCTCAATTAGAAATGCTGCAATTGCAAGCTCTTCAAAAACATGCTTTTTTGGATCAGTTTTCTCAACCCAATTAGCCATAATCTCACTAGCGTATCGGCCCTTCAGCTGGGCATACCTGTTTTGGAATGCAACTTTGTCCACAATCACGTCATGGTGTACCCTCTTAGTGTACCCGTTCATTACCCCTGTAGAATGTTTACAAGAGGTTTGTAGTAAATGCAGCGCAATTCGGAAAATCCTATCTGACAAGTCTTGTTCTACAAGTGGAGTCAGAGGGCCTTCCGACTCAAACACAAGATAGTGGACAGACAACACCTTCTGGTGCAAAAGAATACCGACTCCCTTTGCAGGAGGAAGGTAAAATGGACACTGATCCGCATTTTCAATGTGTGGTTTATAAACAATCAGCATTGTGTCCTCCTTGCCGGGGTCTGTGTATATCAGGCACGACTGATTTATGGCGGGGTCTCTCTGTGAGTTTCTGGGTATAATCCTTCGTATTATAGCTCGATCCAATTTAACGAAATCAAACTCTTCGTACCTTGGACTTAAATCATCTAGTTTAATAGATAGCGGCAGAGTCATGGTCTTTCCGTCTAAGTTTAATTGGTCACCTGATTCTACTACCATCCTTTCCCCCGTAGCGGTCACCGCCACTTCATGCAGGATATCGGCTCTCATTATAACTGTAGAATTAATATTTGGATGTCTAATAAGGTTCATCATCGCTTTCTCGAAATGCTCCAATCCAAACTCAACCTCATAACTATATACAGCCTGCCACATGTCGCCTAGCAGAGACTTTTCCCCTCGTATATCCTTTGGTTCAAATGCATCTTTGGAACTCGCCATTTTCTGAAAAGACGAAATTCAAAACTACTAAAATGGAATAGCCCTCCCTCCCTTTATCAGATTGGATATTTGATGTTGGGTTTGGTGAAAAATAAATATCAACGTTCAAAAGAGGAACGACCCTAACCCGTGGATTTCACCACATGTTCTGTTTAGGTATATTCTTGTATAAGGACCAATAAATAGTTCCTGTGAACATCTCCACATAGCGAAACATGAGTACCTCATCTCAGTAAGTTCCATTTTCTCGTGTCTTATTTTCTCAGGTTCCTTGACTAACGTTTCTCTAGATTTCAGCAGTAAGTTCCTAACTGGAGGGGTTATCTGTTATGCGAGGAAGTTATGCTAATGTGACTTAATAGGCTTGAGAAACTTGGTGAAGGAACTTATGCTACTGTTTACAAGGGAAGAAATCGTGCCACAGGCCAGCTCGTAGCACTGAAGGAGATCAACCTTGATAGTGAAGAGGGTACTCCGTCTACTGCGATTCGGGAGATCTCATTGATGAAGGAGCTGAAGCATGAGAATATCGTTACACTGTACGATGTCATCCATACCGAGAACAAGCTAAATCTAGTGTTTGAGTATATGGATAAGGACCTAAAGAAGTTTATGGATAATCACGGCAACAAGGGAGCTCTGGAAGCTAAGCAAATCAAGCCTTTCATGTACCAATTGTTGGAGGGGATTCTGTTCTGTCATGATAACCGAGTGCTGCATCGCGATTTGAAGCCCCAGAACTTGCTAATTAATAGCAAAGGACAGTTGAAAATAGGCGACTTCGGGTTGGCTAGAGCGTTCGGAATTCCTGTGAATACGTTTTCAAACGAGGTCGTTACCCTTTGGTACCGGGCGCCTGACGTTTTGTTAGGCTCCAGGACATATTCGACATCTATTGATATATGGTCTGCAGGTTGTATCTTGGCAGAGATGTTCACCGGGAAGCCTCTTTTCCCAGGGTCCTCAAATGACGATCAGCTTCAGAAAATATTCAAAATAATGGGGACTCCTAACGAAAATACCTGGCCAGGCATCTCAACATTAACCAACTACAAGGCTGATTTCCAGGTTTACGCTCCTCAGGACCTCAGAGTCATAATTCCTCAGATTGACCCTCTAGGACTCGAGCTCCTGACGCTTCTTCTTCAAATGCGACCGGAGAGCAGAATTACTGCCCGGCAAGCCCTCCATCATCCTTGGTTTGCAGAATACAACACCGCGGTTGGGTCCGTGCCTCCACATATGTCCTCGGCCTCTCAGCAGCAGTTTCCCCCCTCTTATTAGCTATGGTTATTTAGATGATTTTTCTGCGCTTGATAAAACATCATTAGTATCTGCGGTGGAGGACCCATCTTTAGCTCTGCCAAAAATGCGAAAAGCTTCATATCCTCGTTGTAGAGGATGTATTCCCACAATGAAGCAGCTTTCAAGTCCATGCGCTCTGACAATGCAGTCGCTACGCTTTTATATCCCTTCTGGACTGCTAGTGATAGCGATTCGTTATCGATAGCTACTTCTAGCGTCACTAGCTCTTTCGCTTTTGCTATCAGTCCAGCATCCAATGCGTTGTATATAGCCTTCGAATTGTGCCTACAAGTATACCCCATGCTAAGAAGCAGAAATAGTACGTCTGCCCTTCTTTGGTCCAACGCTTCAAAATCGAGATATTCCGGAACATCGCCCCGCTCAATCACTTTGGTCATCGGCTCGGCATGTCTTCTAAGATACTGACGAGCCTTATCTGAACTAAGCAGTTTCTCACCATGCAGAAATTTCCGGTTGCACAAGTTCGCTAGTGCTATCGAATCGTCTCCATCCTCGGCAATTTCAAAAAACCGGTCAATCATCTTGCGACCGAGTACATCAGTATATTTCAGGCACGAGAATATTCTCCACGAGCATTCCGGTAGGGAACAATTTCCCGATAGCATGAAAATCTCCTGCAAAATCTCAGCAGGGAGCGAATCTAGTCGCGGATGCACTTCACGTATCTTGAGAGGCTCTAAGGGCAGAGCAGCTACAACCTTGGCCTCTTGTTCAATCTCTCGCTTGAGCTTCCGGCGCTTTCTACGAGGATTATTCGATGATAGAAAGCCCATAGTATATCGTGGTTCTATATGTTATAATACGGTCCCTAATTTCTTCAGATTAGACTTGATTATTGAACTTCCGGCGGCTTGACAATGACGGCAAGTTCATATTTGAAAGATCTTAATAGTAACTTATTAGGAATAGGCTTGTGATTTAGGAGATTTATTAGGAGATGTCGAGTTGTGTCCCAACTTGTGGGACCAAATCAATGAACGAAGTTTCAAGTCTGTTTAAAACGCACAACATTGATTCTGAGCACAGCGCCAAAACCACGAAGATAGTATCCACGCCTGGAATGTACTCAAGACTCACTTACTAAATCACCAAGCTATAGCCTAAGGTTTGTTTTTGGAGTAGACAGGAGATCATAGCCAAATCCGTTGCCCTGAGATACGCGATGCAGTGCAGATCGCTGCGTAATTAATGAATCCATGCATGAGCCTCAGCCGCCGCATTTAATTTAAGCTATTTCTAGAACATGCATGATGAATCATTGATGATGACTCGAGCAAAATATGGTGGGCGACGTATATCGGCGGAGATGATTTTCAGTCATCAAGCTCCAGAAGTTCCAGAAGAAAGCTAGTTCTTAATTGAACTCTTTGCGAGAGACGTGCAAGACTGAGAAAATGACAGCAGTAGAGCCTCGAAGTGAGATGTCAGAGAGAAAGAGATTTCGAACTAGGTGTAATCAGTCGAGACTGTACGAATCAGAACGGCATGATAACGCAAATAGTCCATTGACAAAGCGTATGCTAGTATATTGTTTGTCTGGAGATCGGCAGACGGAAGGAATCGAACAGTCTCGATATAAACCTCATCGTGAAAGTATTCGGCTAGTGAACAAGGAATATGTGGACAGGAGTTCTTTGAAAGATATAATGGAAGATCTAAGAACCAGAGATCGCACTAGGTACTACGATACGTTTCTAGTTCTTGATGGTGATTGTGTATTGATATATGATATGGCTGCCAGCGTTCAGAGAGGCATCCCAAGAGGTTACCCAACATTGGACGACTACTTAGAAGGACAATTGAACGATGAAATGGGTAAAAGACTGGAGACCTTAATACGATCCAAATTATAAACTCTGAAATTATAACTATCATTAGTATCAAGCAATTTGAGAACCAGACCGAGACACATGGAGAAAAGGAAGCGGCAGATTTCGAACCACTTTAGTAGTGGTTAGCCAAATAACTCGATATCGAGAGAAAGAATCTATTCATCTACAGTACCATCCCATAACCCACCGAGATCAAACTCCTTAGCCCACTCGTTCACTATAATAGTATGCTCTTCTGGGGCTGATGATATTGCAGAATCATCTGCGGTTGCAGTAGTAGTAGTGGCATGCTTAGACGGTAATGCCCATCCCGCGATTCTACCATCTCTCCAGTCGTTGATAACCGCCATGCCGGAGCTGGCAAGATCCGGGATACCTCCTCTACCGAGCCTGCCCTTCTTTCGAGCCACGTGAACCAAAAACCCGGTAACAAAGTTGTCGTGAGGGATTGTCACCATTGCTGGCATATCATAGTATGCCTTAAGTCGTTCGAACAAGTCCGGGTTTTTAGATAATCTCTTCAAAAGCAGAGAAACCGCAGGTCTTGGATCATCAATCTGCTTGGGTGGCAATGCATTAAGTAGTATTAATCGAGCCTGCTCTTCCACGGGGTTCTTGATCTTGGTCTCTGCAGAAGGGAACACAATCCCAGGAGAATCCAGAATCTTAAGCTTGTTATCGATTTTCACCTTCCTTATAGAGGTAGTAACACCTGCCTGAGCGCCAACAGGACACGCATTCTTATTAGCACCATGTCTTGATAAAAGTGAGTTGATCACAGACGACTTCCCGACGTTAGGATATCCAATGATACCTACAGTTATGGCCCGTTTCAACTGCGAAGTAGTAGCATACTTCTTTAATGCCTTTAATAGTAGAGTTGAGGTGGTCGTCTGTGTCAATCCTTTGTGTTCAAAAGTCTGAGCATTGGGCGCTGCCGATGATGCAGCAAGAGGAATGGCTGGGAAAGATAATTCAAGCCGTTCAGTCCACTTCCTGAGAACGTCAGTAGGGACCAGGTCAATCTTATTAATCACAAATATAAGTCGTTTATTGGGATTGGCGAGTACAGCTCGCTCAACTTGTCGAGATCGCGTTCCTTCAGGGTTTCGGGCGTCCACTACATACAAAACGACGTCGGACTCTTCCACGACCTGCTTGTAGATCTTGTCGAATGCCTTTCTCGAAGTGTCTTTGCCCTCTACATCAATTGTAATAAACTCGTCCTGTTCTTCATTTTCGCTATCAGCGTCAATTTCCATGCCGTCGCTTTCGTCATCGTCCTCTTCACCATCAAACTCCTTGGCTGCCGCCTGAGCAGAGGCTAAAAGCGCTACTAAACGAGACGAGTTAGAGCTTTCTGGCGTCTCTTCATCATCTATCATTTCATCGTCGGCTGCTAATCCATTTGCCGACTTAGCTGCCGCTCGTTGAGCTTGTCTACGGCTCTCCTTTTCGTCTGCCTCCCTAAGCCTGGCCTCCTCGATCTCTGCTAGTATCTTTCCCTTGTACGGAAACGAGTTGGGGATCCCTGGATCTTTCTTTTGCTTGGATTTCCATGTTGGATCGGTTTTCGACAGCTTCTTCTGCTTACGATGATGAGCAGCAACCTTCTTCTTTAAACCCTCCGCCATCTTCGTACTCCTTCTTTTACTCTGAGGTTCTATTTTGGTTAGCCTTTCTTAAGATGGTTGGAGAGTCGCTTCTAACTTACTCTTGACTCTCATTATATATTACCAGTAGTAGTGTTTTGGATTTGATGGAAGTCAGAAAAAAAAAAAAATTAAAAGCCGCATCCCATAGAAATCATGACATAATCAAAGCCCCAAGTATTACTACGCCTAGTTACCCGGGAGTGTTTCTCGAACTTTCCCTACAGTTCGTCTATATAGAAACAATGAATTATCAATCAAAGGGTAAAAAAGTTAGTCTCTTGCCACCTGTTTCGGTCTGTACCATGTCTATAGCAGAGCAAGATGAGCCATATCATGTCAATCTAAATGTCAAGCTCATATGTCCAGAATGCCGCATTATGCCGCCGGATATCGTAGAGCGGTTCAGTGAGGGTGATATGGTCTGCGGAAACTGTGGACTGGTACTAGGTGATCGAGTAGTTGATACCCGTTCTGAATGGAGAACTTTTTCAAATGACGATCAGGGGAACGATGACCCTAGTCGTGTGGGAGATGCCGGTAATCCTCTGCTTGATAGTAACCAACTCGATACGATTATTTCTTTGGGGGCTCCTGGCTCGAACCTTGGGCGAGATTTGAATCGATTACAAAACAGAAGCGCTCATGATCGTAAAGATAATGTGCTGCAATCTTCATTTGGAAAGATTAGCCAAATGTGCGAAGCTTTCCTTCTTCCAAAAATGGTCCAGGACGCTGCTAAGGAGGCTTATAAAATTGTTTACGATGATCGTAAGCTTAAAGGTAAGAGTCAGGAGAGTATTATGGCTGCCGCGATTTTTATTGCTTGCCGACATTCAGGTGTTGCGAGAACGTTCAAAGAGATCTGGGCGTTGACAAGCGTCCCTAAAAGAGAGATCTATCGTACCTTCAAAGTTATGGAAAAGTTATTGCTCTCTGCAGGTATTAAGCTATCTCACACTACTAATGAAGAATATCAAACTACTCAGACCCATGCTGAAGATCTTATGAGACGATTTTGTTCTCATTTGGGGCTTTCTTCACAGGTCACTAAAGCTGCAGAGCACATCGCTCGAAGAGCTAAAGACGAGGGCACCTTAGCTGGTCGGTCTCCAATTTCTATAGCGGCAGCTGCCATTTATATGGCTTCAGCTTTATTTGGCGAGCATCATTCCGGTGCTAAGATTGCTGATAAAACTGGTGTTAGTGATGGTACCATAAAAACAAGCTATAAGTTTTTATGGGAAGCAAGAGACAAACTAGTTGATCCTCAATGGATTGCAGATGGTAAGGCAGATATGGCTAATCTCCCCAAGGCTTGATCAATTAAAAAGAGACGAAGAAAGAAAAAAGAAGAAAAAGTATGACAGAAGAGCAGGAATTCATTGCGTCATGGCTCTACGTTCATTAAATGATGAAGCGCCGTATTATTTATTTAGAAAGAGGAGAAAAAAAGAGAAAAGAATGTGAAAAAAAGATAAACTTGTTATGTCCTAAATGCAGAAGTTATGTCAGATTTTGTAAATTCCACCAAGTTAGAGGTATTCTCTCCAGGTTCCAAGTAGTACTTCTCAACCACCGACACTAAACGGTTGTAAAAATCGGAGTATTCCGCCTGAAGAGCACTCCAGACTTTGCCTACAAGCTTAGTATTGGTATTTACAGATTCGTCATCACCAAAATGTTTCTCCACTCTCTTTCGCAGAGAATCCACTCCTTTCCTAATCTCCTTTGAGTCTAAGCCAAGTAAAACCCGTTTTAAATTGGACTTACTATACCCGTGCCTTTTTAGAGGATTATCGTTCACATTCTTGGCTAGTAAAGAGTCCAACCCATCCAGGAATTCGAGAATCTTACCAAGAGGTCGATGAATTACACTTTGCACGTAAAGGCTCATCTCCCTACGGTACGTACGCTGTGAATACGTGCACACGGATTCCAAAACGGGGTTGGTCTCATCGCCAAGGCTTTCAATCAGAACATTCATATTCTCGATCATCAGAACGTGATAGTTCAGCAGCTCCTTATCTTCGTAGTCGTCTAGATTGGAGTTAGAATGTGTAGCATTAGAACCACCAGTGGCACTGGACTCCTTTGCCAATCTTTGCAAGTTATGAAAGATGGCCTTACTAATCTTATCATAGGACTCATTGATCATCCGAAGGGCACCAACATCCTCTCCAGGAACACTAGCACTTTCTTCCTTTTCGTAAATCTCCTTTACATTACTCTCAATTACCTTAACAAATGCTGGGAATGCCTTGACAAAATACAAGACTCCCATCCTTTTCTTGCTCGAGACATATGTATTACCAATAAACTGAATTTGTTCGTTTAAAAAACCTTGCCAAAGAGCTGCAGTTCGATCTCTAGCCCGCTGCAAGACTTGTACCAAGAAATCTTGATTCGTAGTCTCGAATCTAGCTAGATAGATTTCTATCAGAACCAGCAGAGTAGGACACTCCATTGCAACCAATTTCCTGATACTATCAACAAATCTAATCAGCTCCATCTGGAGATTGTCGAAAATGCTGCTAACCGCAGTAATCATCTCTTGGGCTTTACTTCGATCAGAATCAATTTCCCGAATCCTATCAACTGCAAAGGATGACTCTGGCCTGTTTCGCTTACTGCAAGGAACCTGCTTTACAAATTTAGGGAAATCACTCGCCCCAAAAGATGATTGATGGAATAATAAAATCATAGTTTCCTGTTGAGAAATTACCAGCCTAGTAAGGCTTTCAAAAATTGCTCGAAAAGAGCTATGCATTATAGATCTCGATCCTTGATCCAAAAACCATCCGTTTTCATCATTTGTAGATGCTGAAGAAACAGCCGAAGTTCCACGCTCTCTATATGTATCTTGCGATTTAAACTTGGCTAATGTCCCTGACCTCATCAAGCCCTTCGATACAGACTTTTCGGAAGATCCTCCAGAGCTATATGAATCTTTGCTTTGGAATGTGAAGTTTTCATGTTTGTTGAGAAGAATAGAGATTTGTTTAAGCCATTTAACCAGGTATCCAGACACTCCAGACTCATAATATGGCTTTATTGCTAATTCATACCCCTTCAAAATGCTGTAATAAGTCATCGAATCAATCTCTTTGATAAAGAGTATGATACCTGATAACGGATACACATTTTGTAGTAGCCGTGGCTCGATGCTATTCAAACCAGGCGACTCTCCCAGAGGGGCCGAAGAACTCTTTTCAGCATCCGAAATTGCACTCCGTAATCTGGTTTCAAAATATGCTTTAAACTTGGCCATAAATTCACTAGCAGATTGCTCATAAACATGTCGTTTTTCACGTAATGCCCTCATGTTACCCAAGAATTCCGATGCATCGTCCTTATCAGAAAGGCGGACCGCCCGCACAGCGCCAAACAGCTCGACAAGTGCAGATTCAGTATGGATAAGGTCGCTGATTGAATCAAACCGCCCTGCCCGAATAGTATTTAGTCGTTCACTTGGTAGTGATACAGTTTGCAGAATATTCTGCAACTCGTCCCATAATAGTTTTTGATTTGTCGTCTGCACTTGCAAACCTTGCCCTTGGCTCTCAATATGAGAGATGTCTTCCGCGAATCCACCAAGCTCGACCGCAAAAAATGCGAGCATATTATCCAAAG
Source organism: Diddensiella caesifluorescens (assembly GCA_030558955.1). Classification (NCBI taxonomy): domain Eukaryota; kingdom Fungi; phylum Ascomycota; class Dipodascomycetes; order Dipodascales; family Trichomonascaceae; genus Diddensiella; species Diddensiella caesifluorescens. The sequence goes on from JAKTQR010000003.1 coordinate 828,562, forward strand.
TCTCACATTCGGCAACAGCAGCCTCTAAAGAGGCATCTAAATCATCTAACCGACTATCCAGATCAACAACATTATGAAGCTTTGCTGCTTCAATCTGAGCCAACTCGTCCGTTATATAGATCTCCAATGTCCTAGCATCATCGCGGCCAGACCAGTTAAACTCTGCCAGAGTTTCTTCAACAGCAGAAGCATTAGAGACCGCAGAAAAGGAGAGTCGTCGACGACCATTCTGAAATGAAGACCTCGATCCAATCGAAGAGACAGATGACTTGTTTTTCTTATGAGATTTGAATGAAACCTTATTGGTTGGTGATTCCAAGACTGGAGCAACAGTGTCTGCCATTTCAGAATCGGGTGTGGTGTCAAGCTTTAGTGTGGTAGGCTGTGACGAGATATCGTTACGTGTCTGCTGTTGCTGCTGCTGCGATGCAATCGCATTTTCCAAATCCTGCAAATCCTTGTTCGTGTTCTCATCTCCAGGGCTTTCAGATCGGGCGAAAACTTTTATGCTATGAATAGAAGATCGCTTATTGTGATTGCCCATAATCTCCTTCACATCAATATCAGGAGTTTCCAAGGCACTCTCCTCGGAATCATCCAGTGGATCAGCGACGGCAATCTGTGGTAAATGCGGTACAGAGGATGATGAAAGCGGGATAGCAGCAGTAGGAATCGTCCCACCAGACGCTCGCCTAGAAGAAAGAGGCTTTGTTTGTGGAGTAGATGAAGTTGATAGAACACCAGCTGATGCAATTCCGCCTGCGGAAACACTCGTGAAATCAGTTCGTACTTTTGGTGGAATATAGTTCGTCTCTGTCTGAGGAGGCCTTGGCGGATGTGACTGAGAAGGACTTGAGTAGATATTTGGAATGCTATTTCCACGCGATGATATAGCTGGCCTTTGCTGAGATGGTGCTGCCTGCTGCGGTGGCATTCGTTGGGCATGCTGAGGTGAAGGTTGAGATATTAAAGGCCTCTGAGGATAGTTAGAAGGTGGTGTGATCTGCGACGGCTGAGGGGGTGTCCATTGTCGGTTGTTCGGAGGCGATTCAGTTTGCGAACGTGCAGCTGGAATAGCGGTGGATGAGGCCGATTGCTGTGATGGAGTGGATTGATTTGACGTTCTTATGGCTGCATCAAGGATCCTATCCAGACCCACCAACTCCGGTAACTTCCCACCAGTATATCTTTTATAAATTTTAATCAAACTAGCAAGAAATAGACTCTTATCCCTAGTATTGAGCGACGTCCAATAATATGGTTTGCCTAAATGAACAGTGTAGCCCAATGGGTTGCCTGCATCATTTTCAACTTTAGTCAAATCATCCAAATTCCACGTTTTACCAATCTGAAACGTTCCATTAGGGTTTTCTCTTGCCTTATGAACTCGAACCCTTCCCGATTTGCGTACTGCCAGTATGATTACGCGATGCTTTTTTGATGCCTCTGGTGAACTAGGCGGAGGCCTTGATGATGGATAATGGCTATCCTCAATTATGCGTACATGAGTAATGTAATTCTCTAGCGCTGATGAAGTTAGAAACCATGCCATGCTCCAAGTTACGTGATCCTACTTACCGACATTCTGTTCGTCTGTTTTCATAAAGCATGAACTAACAATTCGGTCCTGAGTATTGTCCACCACCTGAGGAGGCGGCGCGCGAATAGGCTGCGATGGAGACGAGCCAGATCCCATACTGCTCCCCGAACTAGACCGTGCACCGTCTTTATTCTTTCCATGACCAAAAGATATATGATTCATTTTGGTGTTATGGAGGTTGAGTGCTAAGCGCCGACGAGTTCAGGATTCGTATTTATCCAGATGGCTACCCTTGCCCTGATATCAATTTACGGAAAAAAAGGACAGCGGGAAAACAAATGTACTGATAAAGGAAATTTGAACTAAGACCCTCCCTGAGACACGATCGGAAACAAGCAGATGCTGATTGTATGAAATTCGGTGATATGGAGATATCAACAACCACAACGTTGAATAGGAGATCACCTATAGCGTATCAAGAAGATGGGGTTCCATTAAAGTATGCCGTAATAGTTGATGCAGGATCTAGTGGATCTCGAGTTTACGTGTACCAGTGGGCGGATTCAAAGATCTTGAAAGGTCTCCAAGCTCCAAACAATACGATTTTGAGGTCGATTCCAAGTGTACTACAGGATAAATCATGGAATTTGAAGATAACGCCCGGGATCTCTAAGTATTCACAGGCGTCGACAGGAGAAATATGGAATAGCCATTTACAAAAGCTCATAAGCCATGCCGAATCGATTGTTCCAAGAAAGAATCAATTTGAGACGCCGATATTTTTCCTGGCCACTGCAGGAATGAGGTTACTCTCGGAGGATAGTCAGCGGCACATTTTGGACACAGTTTGCTCTGAATTGAAGCAAAAGTCCCGATTCTACATACCCGAATGTGACAGCCATGTCTCTGTCATTGATGGTGAAACTGAGGGATTATATGGATGGCTTGCCTTGAACTATCTATTGGGGACTGGCAGAACTTACAATAGTGTCAATAGTGACGAGCAGCCGCTCTCGTATGGGTTTATGGATATGGGAGGAGCATCTGCCCAAATCGCATTTTCGCCGAATAAAACTGAATCTCATAGACATTCAGATGACTTATTTCATGTACAGTTGCGCACGCTTGATGGGTATAATCATGAGTGGGAAGTATTTGTTTCAACTTGGCTAGGGTTCGGTGCCAATGAAGCCCGAGATAGAATGACGGAACAATTATTGGAAGATAAATCTCAATATGATCCGTGTGCATTAAAGGGCTCAGAAACATTAGGCAGGAATGGGACTGTGTCATTACAGGGTTCTGGTGATTTCAAACAGTGCCTAAAAGAGATGAATCCTCTGTTGAACAAGGGCATGCCATGTAAGGACGATCCTTGCTTGTTCAATGGTATGCATGTTCCAGCGATAGATTTCAATGTCAATAAGTTTGTTGGTGTGAGCGAATATTGGTATACGGCTAATGATTTATTTAATATGGGAGGAAAATATGATTTTCTGAAGTTCAGCGCCAAAACTGAAGAGTTTTGTTCGCAGCCATGGGAAAAGGTTGTCTCAAATCGAGATTCTGGATTGTATAACGGCATGACTCTTGAGCAGTTGGGAACTGCATGCTTCAAGGCTAGCTGGATAGTTAATATTCTACATGAAGGATTTGGAGTTCCCCTAAATTCGAAAACCCTTATCCGCCGTGGTGTAGATAAAGATGATGATGACAGTTCCTCGATAATAATATTGAAAAGAGATATTCATGACTTTTTGGACCCTTTCCAATCTGCAATCACAATAAATGGTGTGGAGTTATCCTGGACCTTGGGTAGGGCGGTATTATATGCATCAAGCCAAGTCTCCCCTGTTTCTGATGGTTTGCCGAAGGTTGGCTATATTCCGGCAATTGCTGATATAAACAACAATCGCCTTACAGAGGTGAAATTTGTTCCTGGTGGGGAACTTTCGTCATCTAATCCTCCATCCAGAATTAGTTTACCGTCTGCCATAAGTTTCCAAGTTCAGGTGACGGTAACTGCATTAGTCTGCATGATGGTTGTACTATTTGCATTTCTAAGGTTTAGAGGTAAATCTCGTCGCCGACTCATACCGACTAGACCTCGAATCTCTACTATATGGAATGCCATCTTTCATAGCAGACGTCGACAGCATCATTACGACCAAGAAGAATTGCTTCCTAATGAGATTGGGATGAAGGATATCGAGTCACCCATCTCTGAATCTCCCGCGCGTGTCCTATCGAGTACCAACCTCGGGACGTCTACAAGTATGCTTGACCTAAAAAGCTACGGTGCTCCTTCTCGAGTTAGTAGTAGACTAAGTTTGAGAAACGAAAGACCGCTTTTTTCCCTAGATAGCCCTCCTTCCAAAGGTAGCAGCGGCATATTTAACTACTAGCATATATATTTAATAGAAGCCGTCCAAATTGATTTGTCAAATACGAGAACTAGAAGACACAATCATGAAAAAGTTACAGAAATTGAGACAAAAAGAACTCCGATGCGGGGAATTGAACCCCGATTTGCCCGGTGAGAGCGGACCGTGCTAGCCATTACACTACATCGGATCTTGTACGATATTTCGTTTTTCTTTGCATTTACAAAGTAAAGCTCGAACGGGGTCACGTGACACAATTTTCCAACATGTCTTTCTAATTTCGAATCCTGGCTTTGCACTTTATGAAGTTTTTTAAAAAAAACGAAGGAAGATAAATTGAAATTTGGTATCCGCGATGTTCGTTTTCGAAAGTTGGAGACGGATTCTATAGCGCATATTCGTGGGTGCTCAATAAAAGGTATTCAGTTAAAAAAGGTTTCCCTGTATCCGTTCGAGAAACAATCCAGCAGTGCCATGAAAATTGAAACTCAAGGTAGACAAATATATAGTAATAATCAACCTTTATGTATATTCACATTAGACAGTAAAGCGATTTGGTATTGGAAACAGGGAATCTAATCCGGCCTGGGTTGGGTTGGTGTGTTTGTTCCCAAGATAAGTTCATTTGCACAGAATCTTTAATCTTATGCATTATTTGCGTTAGTATGCAATGCCACAATTATCATCAGAAAGTGGATCTGATTCAGACTTCAATGTGGAAGAGCTTCAGGAACTAGAGGTTTTGGCAGAGAAGGCCTCCAGTGTAGAGGTCCGTGAAGCCGACCAGCTGGAGATTAGAAGTTCTGCGACCCTACCAGATACTCCGACACAGTCTAGAACTCTGGTTCAGTCGACACTATTTGGAGGACGCGTAAGCTCCGCGGAGTCTCCTGGGAGTCAGTCTCGTCCGGCATACCGTGAGGAGCCAACCCATCACGCTCTGAATGAGGCGAACTTGGGAAGTTACATCTATCCCTTGAATCTTGCAAAGCGTGACTACCAATTCAACATAATCCGAAAGGCACTATTTTCAAATATACTGTGTGCACTGCCTACAGGATTGGGGAAAACATTTATTGCTAGTACTGTTATGCTCAATTGGTATAGGTGGACTAAATCCGGGAAAGTCGTCTTTATGGCGCCTACGCGTCCATTGGTTTCACAACAGCTAGAGGCATGCTTGGGTATTACTGGTATATCAAGAGATGATGCATGCGTGCTTATTGGTGGTGCACTGTCGCCGGCTGACAGAGTAGAAGAGTGGAATACGAGAAGAATGTTTTTTGCAACACCGCAATCGGTTCAGATTGATTTAATGAAAGAGGTGGTTGATCCAAAATCTATTGTATGCCTTGTAGTGGATGAAGCGCACAGGGCCACGGGGAATCATGCGTATGTGGATGTGGTACGACTAATAACTAAGTCGAACCCATCTTTGCGAATTTTAGCCCTGACTGCGACACCTTCCAGTAACCTTGAGGGTGTTCAAGAAGTTATCACTAACCTAAGAATATCGAGTGCTGAAATTCGTACAGAGGAAAGCCTGGATATTCGACAGTATGTGCACAAGCGAGAGATCAAGCGTGTTGTGACGCCTTATTCCGATGAACAGAAAGAGGCTTTGGATTATTTTGCTGCTGCTATTAAACCGTTGATCAGTGAAGTAAGCAAGAACAAAATATACCAAATTTCCGATCCAGCTGCGGTGACGCAATTTGGAGCACTTTCTGCTTTGCAGACGTACAATGCCTCTCCTGCTTCCCGTGGCAAGAATGGAATGGTTTTCAAAATGAGGGCGATAATGTCCCTGCTAATACAAGTTGGCCATTCGCTACATTTACTAAGAATTCACGGCATTATACCATTTTATGAAAACATTAAGGCAATGCGGGAGGGTGTCTTAATGGGAAGAACCAAGGGAAAGCACATCAAAGATTTAGTGAATAGCGACGAATTCATAAGCTGTTTCGAACTATGTGAAAGCCTTCAAAAGGATGACAAGTTTTATGGCCATCCTAAGCTGGAACATGTTGTTGAAATTGTAAATGATTTCTTTGATCAAGAGGGGAGCATTGATTCTCGGGCTATCATCTTCAGTGAATATAGGGATTCTGCTGCCGAGATTGTACGAATCCTTATGCGAGATTGTCCCCTGGCGAGGCCAAATTTATTTATTGGACAAGCTGCCAGCAAAGGAAAAGACGGTAGCAAGAAAGTTGGAATGTCTCAAAAAGAACAGAAATTGGTTGTGGAAGACTTTAAAACTGGGAAAATAAACACTTTAGTAGCGACCTCGATTGGAGAGGAAGGGCTAGATATCGGTCAAGTGGATCTAATTATATGCTACGATCAATCCAAGAGCCCAATTCGTGGGATACAAAGAATGGGACGGACAGGACGCAAACGGAAGGGTGATATATATTTATTAATGACAACGCAGGAGGAAAACAAGCTGGAACATGCACTTGACGGTTACAAGTATATTCAAAATGCAATTAACAAAAGCAATAGATTCGAGTATGAGCCCTCACCTCGAATCCTACCGCCTAACATACAACCAGTGTGCGAAGAAAAGGTAATTGAGATACCACAGGAAAATAAAGAGGTTGTCACTGCAGAGGATATTGTCGAGAAACTAGCACAAGTGCGGAAGAAGCCAAGCCGCGCAAAGGCAAAATCTGCGGCGAAGAAGAAATTTAAACTTCCTGAAGGCGTTGAACCAGGCTTCACGACTGCTAGCGCAAGGCTATCTCTGGAGAAGGAAACTAAGCAAAAACACGACACTGTGGAACTGGATAGTTCCCAGGGACTATTAACTCCTGAACAAGAATCTTCACTCCGCGAGAACTTCAAAGAAGAAACTTTGGATTATGTTGAATACGATCCGTTAGTAGGTGCCAAACTGGATGTAGGAACTGTTGATATACCTCACAGCAGCACCTCCAAAAGATTCCGAGATGCAATAAAATACATGAACAATATCAGCGATGAAGACATTAGAATACTCAGAAAGAACTTGGACGTTGGACAACCCCAAAAGGAAAACGAGGACGACCAAAAGCCATTGAAAAAGGCTAAATTTGACAATTCAGTTGATTCCATATACATTGATATTGACGACGACGATGACGAATTTTCATAGCAGAATAGAGGCCTAGAGAAACATTTTTTTCAACCAGTGTGTTTGCCATTTTTGTAGCGTTTTTTTCTTGGCTGAAAGAGGTATATATCCTCTTCGCCGAATCCCACATCGGACAGTTTAAAGAAATTAGTGACTCCGGCGTCCACCACTGCAAGTATAACGCTTCTCCAGCCCTCCTTGAGTCTCTGAACGGGTGTCCGCTCCTTCGCAGACTCATCTACTGGAGTACAGGCGAATAGCGACCTAGTTTCTGCGAGAGTCGGCATTTTATCATTTCTGGCGCTAACCACTGCGACTTGGAAATCCGGCTTGCCAGGATTAGCCTTGCGAAACGCAACGCCGGGCTTCCACACATTGAAGGCTACTCGGAACGGGAAGGCTGGTTCTTGAACGTCTTCCAGTTCTGATTCAGGCGCATGAGGAGGCAAACTGCAAGGGACGACCTGCAGGTCCTTATAGGCATTGTCTAGCTAATTAGCAGATGCTCAGCTCGGGATAAAATGAAAAAAACCTACCAAATGAACGGTATAACCTTCTCCACAGGAGGCTCTTATGTTCCTCTCTATTGGAACTTTCGAAAATATTAACAAGGTACGATTTTGCATATTCAATCCCTATGAAAAAAGTACTTCGGTTCTTTGCTGGGATTGCAGCTGTTTTGGTAACTTCAAACTCCGAATCATACGACGCAGCTCTCTGGATGAAGAATCCAATTCTCTTCAGGTAAGAATACACCTGTACAGTCTCAATTGAGACTGATGGGCCAATGCATGATGAATATACGCCCTGAAGGCTCATTGGAGCTCCGTCCGGCCACCAGCACTCCATGCTCCCTCGCTCCACGAGATATATGATCTCTTCGGGGAACAGCCAGATTGTACCCGAGGAATCTGCCTTTCCAATTGACATAAAATGCGGTCCTTTTGCAATATCCACTCTTGCTTTGCCGAGGTCTTTGAACCATGTCGCTGAGATATGGTTTTTCCTACAGTCTTAGCATCGAGTCAAGAACCGAACCCACAAACACAGCCGTACCCTGAATGCTTCCTTTCGCCTTGCAAGGCACTATACATAGCCTCCCTACTCTGTGCCAGTATGCTCTTTTGAATGCCTGTTCCATCTGGTTCGAAGTCCTTTTCGCCTCTTTTCGGCAAACTATGGCTTGATCTGATGCTGTCAGTAAATATTTCAAAGGGTTTGAATGCAAATAACCACACCCCAGGCTACCTACTTATCTGCCGAGCTTAGGAACCTCCAATCCTGCTGCTCGTCACTTATTTCAGCCTCGCCATTGATATCATCCATTTGAGAAATGAGATAGAGAAAACGACAAAAACAAGAGATTGAAAATTACGATGTTTTATCATTTTAAGAGTGTTTGTAGTCCCATTATAGATAATACACAATATAAAAACCCTACTATCTAGCTTTAGATAAGCATTTCAACACAAAATGCCACAGGATATTGGATCTGAGGGAAATGGCAAGGGAAACGCTCCAGTTACGATTGGATCTCTGGTTAGTGATGGATCTGCTTTTGGATATATCGGGAGATGCGTTGAAACTTGAGTAGTTACTTACTGACCCCCTATAGAGCCTGACGATCTTGACTGATCTCTTGAAGCCATTGACGCACGAGATCACTCTTAAGGCGTTTGAAAGGGAAGCCGCGATAAGGAGAAAGTACGGGGCGTCGTTTGTGGCTAAGCCGAGCTCCAAGGTAGACGGACAGGGCACGGGATCAGGTTCTGGAGGACTGAACACTCCTACATCCAGAGGAAATGGAAAAGCTAATGCGAGACGCTACGAGATAGAAGGCAGGCCCGCATATTCCCGGCTGCCAGGCAGAGATATATACGGAAACGAGAAGCCCACGGATGTGCGCTATTTCGAGTGCTCGAACTGCTCGCGGAAGATAGCTGGAACCAGGTTTGCAGCCCATATCGAGAGATGCCTCAGTGGCAGGAATGCGCGCGCTAAAAGGTTTGTACAGAAGGAGTCATGCGGAACCAGAAGTCTAATGTCCAAAGCAATTACGCTCGGAACGGCGAGTATTCCTCGGCGTCGCCTCCTGCGAGTGATTTGAACAGCTCACGAAGCTCACCGGCCAAACGAAAGCTTAGCGAAACAAATAGCGACCGAATGAACGAAAAAACAAAACTGCAGAAAACGCAAGTGTCCAAGTTCTTCGACCGGTCCAGGAAACCCAACCGGTCGCTTCCGCCAAGCAGGCATTCGTCTCCTCCAACGCTTGATAGATCTATGGTAAGGGCTCTTACTTTTTATTCTGACGATTTTGATTCTACTAAATTATCGGGTCTAATAAAGACAGTCTGAGGTGCCGTCGATGCAAATTGACGGAGACACTCCGTCGCGAGGCAGTACTCCTATAACTGCTGGCCAACTGCATTAACGCGAATATCACTGGGGAGGAATAACTCGTTCGAGGAAATCTAACAGGGCCTCAAGCTCCTCTGGGGCCACGCCGTGGTTGAGTCCCTGATATTCGTGCCACTCCACTCGAGCGTACTTGAAATCTTCCTGGAGCCTTTTGCTAGACAACCGGCCCGAGTTAATATCGATCACTGGGTCTTGAATGCCGTGGCCGAGGAACACAGGGGTCTTCCTGTTGCACTCGCTTTGGAGCTTTCTAGTTAGCTTGAGCCAGCACCGCCGCGACAGCACAACTTACCGTCACCAGCTTATCATATATTGGAAGATAGCCAGACAGGCCGACAACGCCAGCCAGTTTCTTTTCAAGCAGGATCGCAGACTTGAATTGTTAGCAACGCACGGTAGAGCTTTGCTGCTTCGCCTAAACTTACCGCATATGTAACTGCGCAGCCCTGGCTGAACCCTCCTAGGACAATTCGGTTGGCAGGTATCCCTTTAGAGATCTCAGCGGCGATCAGGGTCTTGACGACTCCGACGGACTCAAAAATCCCCTCCTGGTCTTGCTTATGTCTGCCTTGCCCGCCGAGGCCAATGATATCATACCATGCAGGCATAACAGCACCGTAATTCTTGTCCTGTTAGAGCTGCCTATGTACTACTAAAACCTGGTGTACACTCTACATACAACTGATACTGGCCTCTCCGGCGCAGAAGGAAATATGAAGTTCACGTGACTCAGGTTTGAACGGCGTTTCGATTCGTCTGCCAGAAAGCTCCATCCGTTCCCGCTATCACCTAATCCGTGGAGGAATATTACGCTAGCAGAGGGTCCTTTTATCGCAGGGACTCTGATTGCAGACATTTCTAATCGAGATTTCTCAATATGAAGTGATATTCATTCTCCCACTTATCATGCGAAAACTAGCACTATTTGTTCTTTTCTTAGGGGTTCTTAACATCAGTATAAAATATAATAGATTACTGATCATAACACAGATGGCTTACTAAGCCGCGAACCGAGGGTGCGACATTATTAGTTTATATTTTTACAGAGGATATGCCTATTGCTAAGGCAAAAATAAAATAGAAGGCCAGATAGGGCGCAGGAGTAGAAACACAGAGGGGCGCGCAGGTCCTACCTGACCAGGACGGTTCCTCTTACTCCGGCGCCAGTGCCTTGGAATTTCCCGAAATCCCACAGTATGGCCTTACTATCAGTGGCCCTGTAGATGCGCGGTGAAGGGATCTGGTTTCGGTCAGCCCTATTGGCGTAGTCGACCGACTCACTAATGGCCCTCATAAAGGACATGCACATGGTGCTGTCGAACGGCGTGACGGTTATCGGCTGCTCGATCTCTATATCTTTAGAATGGCCCAGCCTGGCCTTGAGTATCAGGTAGTATTCGATTTTGTATAGTGCAGAAGACGTCGTACATCCGTTTCGCGAAACAAGCGGTATCTCGGGGAGCTCCTTAGGAACAAGACCATTTTTATCAGCGAGATCCGCAGACGGGAAGTCCAACGACATCTCACAATGGTACCCCTCGGTAGCGAGCTTGAGATCAAGCTGGTTGGTCTGCTTGCACAGCTTTCGTCTTCGCTCCATGGGCTCATCGCCGTCGTGGTTAAAGGTAATGGCCTCCACTACCTGCATTGTTATCCGCTGGAGTTTAACTTTTTTGGACTTCGCAGGCCAGTCCAGATTTGGACTGATTTTGATATATGCAGTAATGGTGTCAGTTGGACCGAATGAGGAGTTAGGCAGTGAATAGTCAAATGTCACCAGATGATCAAGGGACGGGACAGATTTAACCACAGGGACTCTGAACGACCCGAAAGTAGACAGCGTATCGTATCGCTTGACCCGTATTGGGTATCCGAAATTGTGTAGCTGCTGTTTCCCGTAGAGTATCGAGACGTAAACCTGATACGTAGTCTCAACCATGGATTTGTACATTGATATGCTCGCAGGAATAGGTTTATTTGTCGGCAGGCTTAAAATGAAAGGCAGGTCTAGCCCTAAAAACTCTTCAGTGGTTCGGCCAGCCGAAACACGAAATATGACTTGCTTTTCGCCTATCAAGAACGACTGTTCTTTCCTGAGACGTTAGCGAGACGGATTCGAAAACGCATGGGTTCTTGGTTGTGACTCACTTTGGACCAGAAATTCCAGGCTTGTTAGACGGGGTATGAATGGTATCTGTCCTGTACAGCGATATAGTAACTAGAGAGATTGATAGAGGGGTAAATTCTTTGGATCTTATCTCAACAGTTCCCTCGATTCGAGGCTTTTTCAAGCAGTTAGAAAGCACGAGCAATTCTGACCAGAAGCGGAACTTACCCAGGTCGCACCAATCCCGGGGAACCCCTGGATTAGATCTTCGTTTGGCCTTCCTCTGATCTTAATATCAAAGATCGATGCCATTCTTTGAGGGTCTTCGGAGAGGGATGATGATGAGGCTACGCATGTAAATATATATAGATTTTTGCTGAATTTGGTCTTCTGGTTTGGTTGCCAAGAGCAACGGTTTACTAGTTACTAGTTACTACTAACTAGTTACGAGCTAGCATTACTATAGTACCATTCACTGCTAAATTATACTAATATTGATACTAATTCTCATAAAACTCAATGCTCCTGTGCCTTGGATTGATGCCCTTGTACTGCGAATTAGTAATAGTCTGGATAGATGTTGCTTAGCATCAAATGGTTGGAACTCTTTTCGAGGAAACCTGAAGCCCTTACTAGCCTCTTAGAAACAGAGGTTTCTACGTCCTTTTGGAAATGCTAAATGGAATTCTATTCCACATACCATTATATTCTATTTTCCGATTTATCCATGTTGCTTGAAAGTTAGACCTCTGTTAGTGACCCTCTAATGGTTGGTTCATCATGTGGGTTGCAGTAAAAACTGCCATCTTGTAGTGCCTCGAAGAGAACCAGCGAGATAGGTCGGCTACATGCACAAAGCAGATAGGCTGTCTTTCGGCTCGCATTCCACGAAGAATCCGGGTGAATAAGTCAATCGTGGAGTTCTTGGAATATGCACAAGATGGAATTAAGGGGCGCCGCATGGGCTCGATTGAAGGTATTTGTTTCTCGAGATAAGGCGAGAAGGAAAAGGAAGGGAGATGCTGATCAAGCATACAGAAGGTGTACATGAACTTGGCATGATCTACAAATTGACCTCAACTTCTCCAGTAGTCTCTTCATCAGCTGGACTGCGATGACGCGGTACGGCTGTCAGGAAACATTTTGGAACAGAGGAAAAGTGATGCCACTATTATTATCTTGTTCTCCTGTGAAGCTAAGAGACTGGAAACTGCATGCTCATCCTCTCCGGCTACACATTTTATTATAATTGACATGATATATCTTCGGTACTACTCATTCGTCTTTATATGTTCAATTGTGTTTCGTACTGTATTCCGCTTCAGATACCTCGGACTAGAAACTACGCGCGGGCCCATTACCCAGCAGCACTGCATATGCTAATTCAGGCAACATATAAACAAAGTCTGCTGCCAGCCAATTGACCTTTAAACTTGACTTCAGTCCTTAAACGATCAAAAGGTCCATGTCTTTAAGCAGACCCTCGATAGGGCCAAGTGGTTCGAGAAGGCTACCTGCAACCTTCAATTTCCCAGATTCTGGACTGGATGAACCGAAAAGATCGGAATTGAAATCCAACCAGGAGAGATTTGAATTGTATACCCCACAAATAGAGGTAAAGGACGAGAACGAATATTCCCCGCGAAGTCCTGTGCATAGTCCATCGCATAAGCGAGTATTGAGCCTGACATCTTCTCATCATGATGGTAAAAAATCCTGGGACGCGAATTCAGTCCCGGTGAACTTAACACCTCCTTTACCACCTCATCAGTTTAAGGCTCAAGAGACTCTTTTTTCTTCTGTCCGAGATAGAACAAACTATTGCGCAATATGCATTGAGAGAGTCAAATCAAATGAGAAGGTCGTAAGAACGGATTACGGCAACATACATCTTATGTGCTTCAGATGTGACGAATGCCATACGAGTCTCGAGCATTCGGAATTCTACTTCTCGGGAAAAAACCAAAAGCTGTACTGCCATATTGATTATCATCAGCTTTTCTCTACGAAATGCGCTCACTGCAGAAGCCCTATTGAATCAGATGGAATCTTCGCAGCTGGGAAAAATTGGCACCATGGCCATTTCTTTTGTACCAGTTGCAGTTCCCCGTTCCATTCTTCCAGTGAATACTTTGTAATTGAGCAGGAGATTCTCTGTTCAGAATGCCATATTACGAGAACAGGGAGCAAATGCTGGAAATGCGATCATCTATGTGCCGGGACTGAAGATGCCTTCGACGCCTTGGGAAGGGTATGGTGTACCAGCTGCTTCAGTTGCGAGGAATGCCATACAAGCTTCAAGGATTATGAGTTTATTTTGAGACAAGATGGCGTACTCACATGCAGGCCGTGTGAGGTTGAACGAATAAAAAAGGCCTGTTGGGATTGAAAGTTATGTAGATTAATAGTATATTCTTACTTTATAAGGACCATTCCGATGCTTCCGTATTACCCGACGAAGAGACCAAGGGCACGTCAATCGCTTCAATTCTGCTCTCACCGCAAAGAATGCATTTTTCAGAAAGGATCTCATCAATCGAATCCTGCAAGTCTTTCTTAGACAATGACAACTGAATCTCCTTTATTCTCTTCTTCTGCTTATAGTCACCTCCCTTTGTGATGGAATCTAAAAGGCAGTCAGCATGGATCGCATGCTGACAGGGGAAAACATAAAATCGTCTAGTAGCCAGTGGGAAACCACACACTCCGCATGCCTCACCTGGCTCAATAAGAGCATACCGTTTCTTAAACTGCACGATTTCGTTCTGAACGTTTTTAGAGGTGTGTAATGAATCCTCCATTTCTCTATTGATCTGCCGTATTTCCTTGTTGTACTCCTCCATTGAAGTTATGATTTCGTCTTTGAAGCCGTCAATGACGGTGAAATCAGGGAATAATGGCAATAGATCTTCAATCTTGAGTAACTCACATTGACTCAGCAATCCAACCGCAGCCTCTAATCCACCCTTCTGTGATGCAATGACTTTCCTACTGATATCTAACCAAAGAGACTTGCGAAGATCGGGATCATCAATCGGCCGGTCTGCAACCATGCATGCGAGTTTAATATCATCCTTGCTTAATGCTAACTTCACCGCATCCTCGTACAGCCTCATCAAGGAATATATATGAACAGAACATTGAATCCGGTCAAATTGCCTGCATATACGTAATGCGAAATCAAAGTCATAGTGGCCACTTTGATGATGCTCCTCAAGAAATGCCAATAAAGTTTCCTCTGCAATACCAGGGCTAGAAGCATAGATTGAAATCAATGTGTTGAACACTGCGCGATCAGTCGTCTTGAGACTATCGACAGAATATTTCAGATACCGAATCGCTTGATTGTTCTTGGCATCAGAGTTACCCCTGAAACTTACCACGTAGCTGAGAAGGGCAGGTATCAACTTGGCAGGATTCAAATCAGATATCCTCATCCATGTGTCGACGGTATCCTTAGGGCTATTTACCAACAATACTGTAGCATATCTATAAGTCAGTCGAGGATCATTTTCAATTCGTAGTACATTCAGTGCCTCAGACCAATTTTCCATCCGAACCCAATAGTTCAGCACGAAATTATGATCATTTATACTCGATGCATAGAACAATAGCTCATTCTTGCGACCGTGCGAGGAAAGAATTTCGTACACAGTTGTTTTGGCAAGGTCTTCATGAAATTGATCTATGAATGAATTGAAGAATTTCAATATTGAAGATCTTTCCGTTACCAGAGAATTAGTAGATGAAGATGATTCTTGAGTCTCCGCCGCTATAAGGTCATCCAGAGAATTCAGCCGCTCAGCAAATAACTCCACCATCCAGCTACTAATCATTTGGCGCTGCATTTTAGCAGACTTGCTTAAGATTTTCAATTTTGCCGAAAGATAAACCTGTAATGCTTCATATTCGCCATTCTCCATGAAGCTTAAACTAGCGCTTTCAAACGGATAGCTGCTACTGCCAAGTAGTGTAGCAGCATTGATAAATTTTTTCTGAGTCAACAGCTCCTTTCCGTACGCTACCGATACCACATCCTTAGCGTACGCATCCTTTGCCAGTCCCAATGCTTCTTCATACTCTCCGATATCCAACAGAGATTTCCAAACCTCGGAGCCTTCATCAACAACAGATTTGATTTCATAGATATTTTTGTTCGAATATGCCCAGAAAGTGGATGACTTCAAATCGGAACACAAACCAATCAGCCTTTCATGTGGCTCAAGGTCCAGCTTCTCGTGAAACATGGTCTGATTATTCAACTTGTTAACGACTGAGATGTCAGAGCCGCCACGGAGAACGATGATGTGATATTCAGTGAGAGTTATTGCTTGTATAGGCATCTCGGACTCTGGCAATATTTGTGAGTAAAGCAGCAACTGCGCATCAGCAAAGATCTTTTTAGACAGTTCGTTGCTGTCGGATTTTCTATCTTTTGAACTGTGCAAGCGCAACCGGCCATGCAATATTCCCACACCGTTGAGCCAGCCATACGACGAGGATCCATCTTTTGCAGAGTTTTGAGGAGACACGGCAAACGAATCATACTCCGGGGCTTCAAATATCTCAGTTAGAGGGTCACCGCCGTTCTCGAACAGCTTAGGCAGTATTGGAAGCAGATCAGCAGATGAAGAGGACTTCTTAGAAACCACTTTCCCTTGCCAGAACCAGATCTTGCCTCGGCTAGACGCTAATATGTTCCTGAGGTTGTCGTTTTTATCTTGGAACGAGTACAAGCCAGTTATCGAATCCCCACTAGGATTCTTCCACAGTTGCCGAACGTATCTATCCTCCCTTTTGAAGTACTCGTTTGAGGGTTCTATCAGAGCCTCATATATGGCACCGTCGCTCGTGCCAATCAGAATATCACCGGTGGAACGGCTCGGTTCAGACGGACACCAAGCCACACTGGTGATAATCAGCCCTTTTAGCCTACTCAACGGCTTCACCTTAGTAGACTGATAGCTCAGATAGTAGTTCTCACCCGCACTAGTCGTTATCAAGAGATGTGAACCAGTCGGATCCAGAAAAATGCCCACGAGCTGGCCAACTTTCTCACTGGACTTCTTCGGGAGGTCTATGTCGTCTACGGACTCGGGATGGTCCAGGTCTATCCGTATCACCTTCCCTCCCGTCTTCAAGCCCATGCAGAGTATATTATTCGCCACCGCAAGTGATTCGATGTTCTCCAGATTGAACATCAGCTGAACTCGGTCAATGATGAAGACGGGGGTCGTTTTAGAGCTCCAGCCAACGCCATTTCCAAAGCCTTCAACTGCGGCCATTATTCTACACAGCCAGTAGTCTGGTATCTACCGAGCTATTACTACAAGTCTTCTGCAGATGTGTCTCTATCCGCTGCAGCCACGGGATATCTGCAGATGTACATGTAGATTGAATGCTTCAACTCAAACGTAGACGCCCGTTTAGGCACAGGGTTAGGGTACATCCCAAAACGTCTTTCCAACTTGCCAAATATATTGGGATATCAGAAGGTTTACTACCATCAACTTTTCAATATCCAATTAGTTGTTGAGCACAAAGAGAGAATGTCTTCAACGATTGGTATACCAATCAAACTGCTGAATGAGGCACAGGTATGGTGAAGCGGCTCTTAGTGGGGTTTGCGGTGTGATTAAATGCTAATAAAAGGGTCATACTGTTACTTTAGAGCTGTCATCAGGACAGACTTATAGGGGAAAGCTCTTAGAAGGTATGTAGACGCTTCGCTAGTATCTCATTGATGCGATTGGACAAATAGCACTAACTGCACAGCTGAGGATAACATGAATGTACAGTTACGAGACGTCACAGTAACGAATCGGGACGGTAGAGTGTCCCACCTCGAACAGCTTTACGTACGTGGATCCCACGTCCGACTATTTATTATCCCGGACATGCTCAAACATGCCCCTATGTTCCGACCAAAGACGCTGGCGAAGACGCGAGCACAGAACTCGGGGCCTAGAGGCCGTGGCGGGTTCAGAGGTGGCCGTTTTCGGAGGAATTGAGAGAAAAGGCGGGAATACCAGGAGTGAATAAGATTATGAGTTCATGTAGACCATTTTTACTGTAATATATAACAAAATCTACCGTTTGCCTAGTGTGATTCTGTTGTTACATTTCGTATGAAACAGCCGGTACTGGACCGTGAACTGGAAATATCAGATAAGTCCAACATGAAATTGAGTTTAGACTCCCAAATATACGTTTGAGATTAAAAAACAATGGAAGACGAGGTCGTGCTGCAACACTACGGGATGTCTGACGCGTATCCTACCGAGTGGTCAGAATCACAGGGCCAGTCTGAATTGAACCTCTCTGGAGATGGAGGTGATTTATCCAAGATCTCGCTGCTAAAGGAGCTGGCGGCTACCTCCAGTCCTGCCAGGGCCGTGGGCCTACAGGACGAAGCAGACCCCCTGGGTTCAGCTCCTTCCGTTCTGGACATTCTGAGAGCTAATAACGTGGAAGTAGACTCTAATCCATCGCTGCGTAGCCACTATCTGATCTCTTCGACTCAGTTCTCACCGAGAATCTTCTTGCGCGATGTGCATATTAACGCTACGTATGACAATCTAATCGGATCTTTAGATTATCTCCAGAATGCTATCGAGAAGCGCTCTGAGGCATTACGGGAGCTTGTAGAGAGCGATTATAGCAGATTCGTCAAGTCCAAGTCGCTTTTGGATTCAGTGCTTGATCAGATTCATTCTACGGGGTTCAATTCTAATAATGAATGGGGACTTCATAACGTTCGTGCGCTGATTGATGATTCAACTTCGAAGGCCACGATAGTCATGAAACCGGTTATTGACCACCAAAAGAAGGAAGAGCGGCTAAAAGCTGCGTTGGTACTAATTGAGAAAAACAGATACTTATTTAGTTTACCGAGCCTGATATCGGATCACATCAGAAAGAATGAGCATGATAGCTTGATTCGTGACTACTATCGAGGGAAGGAAATGAGATATACCGACGACATTACTAGTGATACCCCCGAATATGTGATTCAGAACAAGAAAATCACAGATCGGATTTGGCGAGAGGTGGAATCGATTGTGGACGAATACAAAATGGATACCTGGAAGAAGCTCTCTCATACTAGCTCAGATCAAAATTACATGCATCTAATCGGACGTTTACTAGAGCTAGGCGTCGAGGATAACCCCATACTTGAATGGATTGACTCCCAAATACGTCACTATAACGCTGAGATTATAGCTAAGTTTGATAATTTGAAGCTAAGAACAAGCCTAATGAGGATGAATCTCACAACTTTGCCCTCGAACTCAGAGGCCTCGTTTGTACACCCTATCAAAGAGCTGGCATCAAAAGATGAGGAGGATAGTACAAAGGGAGTCTGCGACTCCGTTGAGTCCGTTGAGATGTGGCTGACCATCAAAAGCATTCTAGATGACATTTCCGAAGTTATATCCGCAGCATGCTCGTTTTGGCAGAACTGTAATGGGTTTCTGGAAGTTCAGCGCCAAGGAAGCTTACCAACGGGCTATCGAGGTGAATCGAAAATCCATCTAACGTTTTCAGAATATGAAATCAAGCGAATAAAGTCCTCGGGGCGAGAAATGGTGGACTTGATCGCAAATAGGATAGTAGAGTTCTTCTCTTTACCTGCGCCCATCAAGTCGGAGCCTAACAACAGCGGTTTATCTCAAAGAAGCAGTAGGCATTTTGCTCAAGACGCATCGTCATTTATATTTTTACCCCCCTTTGCCAATGCTCTAAGTACAACTATTTATTTGTCCCAGATATTATCAACAGTTTTCGATATTCTAAAGGAAATAGCACACTCGGGTATTACGCCAAATGGCTCTGAATCGTTGCGAAATGTTCTGGCTGTCGTGCGTGAAAGATCGGTCCAATCGGTTGGCAGCGTTTGGAAACAGGATGGCAAGCGATTTTATATGCTCGAAGATTGGAATTGCTCGAATCAGAACTCAAATTGCACGAAGATCCCTGAGTATTTCTATCTCTATCAACATGCGGTCTTAACTGGATTGAAATCGATGATGCATTTCGTGAGTGGAGATGAGGACGCTAAGGACAGAAATATGGTCCCACAGCCCTCCGGCAAGCTTTTGGAGTCTATAACGGAGTTTTTCAGACTGTCTTCATCCGCTACACTGGACAGCATTATAGCAATTTTTGCGCCAAAGGACAATACCAGGCGATCGGTCATAGAGTTCCAGGCTGTGACCGCACCCGTGGGCACTGATGAACTAAGCCCAAGAGAGATCACGTTGGATTCCAAGATTTTGCTATCTCTGTGCAATATCAATGAAATCAACGATACCGTTCTGTCCAGGCTAGGAAGGCTTTTTGAACAGTATTTTTTCACCCCTGTACGAGAAACCGCTACATCTTTGCGCAACACTATTGGTAGAATGGATAATACATTATTCGAGATGTTTACAAGGAAAAGGCGTTCTGTACTGTCTGATGTCGTACATCAAGGAATTGTTAAATCCGGTATAGATTGGAGTTCCAACAAGCCCCCTACAGGTATGCTAGTTTTCTGGGCTTTGTGTTCTTGTGACTAATGAATTCAGCGATTAGCAACTATATATATGAGAGCCTTCTCCTGCTGGTCAGTATACATGTGGAAGTTTCCGATGTTTCTCCCTCTCTGGTTAGTCGTGTAATCGTCGTGCTTAGTGAGCACCTTGCGAAATCAATTCTATCGTCACTACGAGAGGTTGAGCGCTTTGGAACTGGTGGTGCGCTACAGGCTTTCGCCGATATGGAGTTTGTTCGAAGTGTCATGGTCAACTATAGATCTCCAGAGTCGCAGAATAGCAATCAGCTGATAGCCACAACTCTCAAGGAAGCATCGATAGACAAGTCTATATGGACCGAGAAACACGGTCCGAGGCCGCGTGTTCTCAGGATTGTTGAAACTGCAGTCGAAAACAGTCAGGTATGTTCAATGTTCTATGCTTATTATTTTTGCTCTAGTGTTCTAATTGACATTTAGTTGGATTTTGTGTGCTTTCAGAAACGATAGTACTGTAGCAATTGGTTATGCTTATATATAACGTTATATTTATTAACTCTTATTCCTAAATTGTACTCTTAGTAGGTTTCGACCTTAGTTTTGTAGTTTCGCAACGCATGCTAATATGATGCTATCTTATATAAAGTCTAGCGCTGGGAGTCGAGATTAAATGCCTACCAAACATAATAACATATGGGATAGCTGAACATAATGAGTGTCCAGTACCCGGCGACAGGTAACTCAATCAATAGGAAGTCGCCCTATGAATCGCAGACGTTCGGCAATCCTCTTTCTTTGAGAGTCGATGGAGGTGTCGGGGCAATGTCTATCAGCCCTTCCAGCCGAGATGTTGCACTTGCTTCGTGAGTAGTTAGGATTCTTATTGCAATTCAAAGCTAACATGAATCTAGTCGCTCCGGTTTGTTTATAGTGGACCTGGATGATCCATTCTCACCTCCGAGGTGGCTTCATCACCGAACATCGTGGGAAGTGGCGGATGTGCAGTGGTCACCACATGCGTCTAAGCCGTACTGGGTGATATCTACCTCTAACCAGAAGGCCATAGTGTGGAATTTAGGACTACCGTCAAGTCAGGCAGTTGAGCATGTTCTTCATGGCCATCAAAGGGCGATTACCGATATAAATTTCCATGCGACAGAGCCTGAGAGAGTTGCGACATGTTCTGTGGATAGCTATATCCACACCTGGGATTTACGAGATAGTAGTAAACCTGTACAGAGTTTCGCCAATTGGACGGCGGCTGCAACACAAGTGAAGTGGAATAGGTGTAATCCTCATATACTGGCATCTAGCCATGACCGAAAGGTATATATCTGGGATGATCGTAAAGGGTCTATTCCATTACATGAGATTGATGCTCATCATGCTAAAGTGAATGGCCTGGATTTTCATAGAACGAACGAATCGAAATTGTTGACATGCTCGAACGATCGGACAGTTAAAGTGTGGGACTATTCCAAAGATGACATGACACCCGAAAGTACAATCGAGACTGATTTCCCTGTGTGGAGAGCGCGTCATACACCGTTCGGTGAGGGGACGATTATTATGCCATTGCGAGGGGGAGATAATTGCACGTATTTACATGAGCTAAACAGCTACAAAGGATCAAAAAAAATGAACCCTGTATTTGCCTTCAAGGGTCATTCAGAGCCGGTAAAGGAGTTTGTTTGGAGATGGAGAGGTGGGAATGGAGATCTAGATGATCGAGAATTTCAGTTGGTGACATGGTCGAAAGATAATGATTTACGGCTATGGCCAATCTCAGAGTCGATCTTGAGTTCTGTCAATTTTGTTCGAAACTCTCGTTTGACAATAAAGTTAACTAGGCGTGGTGCGGCATACGAGTCTTATCAGCCTGAACCTGAATATGGTAACGATTCATCGCTGCCTCCTAATGCTAAATATTCCTATGCCAGGCAAAGTCTGTATAGTATATCGCCTGCTGCTACTGGTAGACTAGACAGTAAAACCAAAAAACCAGCAAAACTTGTTCCATCATTTATGACCGGCGCAAGTACTAGGTCTGTTAGGGATAACGGCTGGAGTAACTCTCATTTGCATTGGATTGCCGGTGTCCGAATAGGGCGATCGGCCTTTGCTCCATTTGATAGCAATATTGGCATGGGAGGGATTGCAGTTAATACTGAGCTCACTCCTGGTAATCTCGGTGAGGAGGTCAGTATTGTGGGTCATAAGTTTCCACGAGTTCGATTTGAAAAAATATCAGTTTCTACAGGAGAATGTGTAATCTCATTAAATGGTCCTTGGAATGGACCTGAAAATGATTTGGTATTTTTGCGCGTCAAGATGGAGTTTCCCGAGAGTTATCCATTTAGCCCTCCTGCTTTCACTTTTGAAAAAGATGATAAAATTAGCGAAGACATTATGCAAGGGATAACGGAGGAATTAGACAGGATCTCGCATGCATTATCATCTAGGGGTCGATATTCTTTAGAGCCCTGTTTGCGATACCTACTAGGAGATAAGATTAATGTTGAAGATTATGAGCATGAGCTGGCTAATGAAAAGGTTCTACCGGGATTAGAAGACGATTTAGAAGATGATGAAGATGACCTGGTTGATTTATCAAATGATTTCTATTACTCTTCTTCCGATAACGATGATGAAGATGATGACAATAAGTTAGACGGCACAAATGTTCAACCAGGGTTAAACATTACTACTCAATCTTTTGATAGTACTCCTGTACCTAAGGGCTGTGGTGCGGTTTGGTCGAAAAGTGGAAATCTGGTTTGCTTTTTCATGAAAAAAAGGGAAAAGCAAAGAAACCTTCCGCCATCTACTCTTACAGAGAAGACATTCGGGAACACTGGGTTAACCAATTTCAAATATAATGAATATCAGAACACGAGTCAAGCTGATCGGGACAGTTCTGATAGCTTCGAAAGTGACTCAGACGATTTAACGTACCCAACGGGATCTAATGGTAATTGGTCCTTTGCCCGGGGAAAACTCAGAATGAATTTTGGTTTAACCCGGTTTTCTAGCAGACACACCGGTAGTGCGCACCTGTCCAGTGCTTCTCAGGGCACTTATCCGCCGGATAAGAAAATTGATAATGTTGTTCGTATTTATGATTTCACGCATTTGATACCCTCTCGTAGGGACCTTGCGGTTGAATATAAGGTGCTGGGATCTAATCCTCGAGAACTAGCACAGTTCAATGCCGAGGTCGCGGAAAGGCATTCATGTCATGAGATTGCTCAAGTTTGGAGAATGATTGAGATTATTCTTTCTCTAGACATGAATCTTTCTTCTGATGCCTTATCTTCAATGGTGGCCGTTGGTTCCTCAGCATTATCTGACTTTGCAAATAGGTTTTCGTCCGGAAGGTTTGATTGGGTTGATCATCCGTTCGGTAGAAGATGGTTGATTGACCAATTCTTCAGCTACTTTGAACAACAGAAAAACACCCAAATGCTTGCAAATATGTCATGCATACTTTCGGTGGGTATTACTGAGAGAAACACGGATTGGAAAGGCCCGTTAACTCCATTCTCCGACCATTCTGCAACCTATTTCAAAAGTCCATTTAATCATGAACTGCTGTCCAGAGATAGCTCAACAAGCTACTTTGGTACTGCATTTGGTTCATTGCATAACAAGACTTCTCCCTTGAATATCCCTGGTATTGCACCGGATGAGTCGCCAATTTCATCCAAAGATGACTCTAGCGTTATGTCTCTTTCTCCTGAAAAGTTTATCAATGCAAAGAAGATGGTTCAAGGTATATTTTCACGGGGCTCAAGCCAAGGGGCGCCAACTATACACCAGTTTAAAGAGATGCCATTACCTCGGACTATGAATAGTAGTACTCAGCCTACTGCGAATAACAGTTACAAGAGCAACTTCACACCCCCGAAACGGATGAATAGTGAGAATGATTTCAATCTAGGCTTCATTTTCAACTCGAGTGGTCATAACACGAGACTAGCGAGTCGAACGAGTCTTTATGATAGTGAGGAGGGTACAGTAGATGCCAGTACATTAGCTTTTATGCCTAAGGTGCAATTCGAAATTTTAAATGAGGAGCTATTCGACATCACGGAGAACTTGAAGTCTGCAAAACGTTCAACTAATTATTTGCTAAACCCGGCAAAGACTGAGTTGTACCGTTCATATAGACAGCAGTATTCTACTATACTCTATTCATGGGGATTGGATGTTGAAAGCCTGGAAGTGTTAAAATTCAACTACCTCCCGTCTGACGCATCTCATGGATCGAAGGCTCCATCATCATTCGACAGATATCATTCTGCGGAGATTCAATTCCACCTCAGTCGTCATACTGATGATCCAGAAATTGTTCATACCAGCGAGCTGATACTTAATCGGAGTTATTCAAAGTCATGCAACTACTGTAAGTTGATTATCCGCACGCGTTTTTTCCAGTGTCCGAACTGTCAGCATATCCTGCACGCTGAATGCAGTGAACAATGGTGGAATAACGAGGGTGTATTAGAATGTGCTAGCGGCTGCGGTTGTGAATGTCTCACTTATGTGTAACAAATTACGGATTATGAAGACTGAGTTTCTTTTCATGAAGTTAACAAAGGCTTTCTAAAGAATGAATGTGGTAATATGTCAATCACTGAGACATGTACTAGGCATACAAAGCCTTCTGTGATTTCATTTATGTAATATGATTAGAAGGATTCTCAATTGTATAACTGCGAAATATTTATATACTCCTCATCTTCGCGTGCTTCGGTTTGCTCTCAATCTCAATAATAATATATACTCAAAATATGATATTGATTGATTACTTTGCTATGGTGTATGGCTACAGTGCAAATAAGACTTGTAGTTGGGACTGCGTATATTTGAGCATCTATTTTTATCGATATAACATCTGGAAGTTGGAGCTCCAGGGCACAAAACATAGTTGTAAATCACTGTAATGGCAACTGACGATGAAGCAAAGGAGCAGGAGGACTGGAACAGGATATTTTCAGGTGGTTTGACAGGTGGTAGTCTTGAAGCCATAGTTCCGACTGATTTATCTGGAAGAGATGCCATCAAACACGCCGATGATGCTGTTGACTACGAAGGAGAGGACGAACTTGCTGAAGATGAAGAATTACCAGATGATGAAGAGCCAAGTCATAGACATTTGGATCTAGACTTTTTCGCCGAGGAACTTCAAGATATGCCTGAAGATGGCGAGCATTACAACAATGATGAGCTGGAGGACATGATTGCAGAAGGTCTTGCCGGGCAAAGCGAGTTTGACGACGAGCATTGGACTATGAATTTTGATGCTGACCAACAAGATATTGACTTAGAACACTCGGAGTTGGAAGATGTAAGTGAGGAGGAAAACGAAGTTGACAAGATATTGCGATCAGGCAATAGCTTAATTAACGATACTGATGAATTTATGAAATCGGAAATGTATGATGATGCTCGACAATTGAATGATCAGTTTGAGAATGAGAAACTGTTGAGAATGCATTATCCGGATTTTAGATCGGGATCTATTTTAAAGATGAATTCGCTATTTGGGCCAAAGTCAACGCGTTTAATGCTACCAAAGCCCAAAGCTGTAAGACCTTGCATTCCGACTAGAGGGAGGCTTGAGGTTGAAATGGACCAAAAGAATTCATTTAGATCTAATGTCAGCCGAAATGAATCGTATAAAAATGTGATTGATATTTCAGCAATCCCCCTAGATGGTGCAGGCGAAGGATCTGAATCTCCGGAAGATGAATCCGATCACGCCAGTTTGGATCGTGACTTGATTGTGGCTTCGGCGAACTGGGATATTGTGGACGAATCAAACAGCTCTGAGGAAGAAAAAATACATTCAGACAAGGATAATAAACGGGTTAGAATTGTTTCCGAAGATCTATATTCTTCAGGTGATGAGGATGCGTTCCTTGAGGGTAGTTTGGATTCATTCCGTAAAAAAGTGCGACTCGATTTAAACGACTCACATTTACTTTTCGTTGATGACGCCCAGACAAAACGGCAGGGATTGAAGCGTACCTCAATAATTCCGGATTCCGAAAGGCAGCTAAGGCTTCGGTATGATATCTCGAATGACCGAGCTTATGATCTGTTGAAGGAGAATTATCAGTCCAAAGTCCGGGCTACTATTGGTAATCTGAATATTGATCACTCTATGGTTGCGTTACGATTACAGTCACCGCATTACAAGGTCAGACTCTCTAAAGCGCAAATGAGATCATTTCATCGACCGTCTTTTGTGGTTAAACCAAACACCATAATTCAATTTTCTAAAATAAAGCAAAGAAAGAAAAAGAAAGACAGAGGTAAACACATCTCACAGTTGCTGGCGAAGACTACAGATTTAACGCTTGGGGATTCTGCGCAATTCTTTCTACTAGAATATTCGGAAGAATTCCCATTGGTTCTTTCAAATTTTGGGATGGGCAGTAAATTGATTAATTATTATCGGAAGAAAACTGCTGAAGACACTTCCCGTCCCAAGCTTCCTATAGGTGAGACCCATGTTCTTGGGGTTCAAGATCGAAGTGCATTTTGGAATTTTGGGTTTGTGGAAGCGGGAAATGTCGTTCCAACGTTGTATAATCGAATGGTGCGGGCTCCAGTATTCAAGCATGAGCCACCATCGACAGATTTCCTCTTGGTGCGAACTACCGGTGGTGGGATGCCGCAGAGATATTATCTGAGGAATATTCCACAGCTTTTCGTTGTGGGCCAAACTTTTCCTGTTACGCCTATTCCTGGACCTCACTCCCGTAAAGTCACGACTGCGAGTAAAAATCGGCTCAAGATGGTCGTATATAGGGTCTTGAACAAGAACGACCGTCATCGGTTACAAGTGCGTGATATCTCCCCTCATTTCCCTGATCAAAATGATATGCAAAATAGGCAGCGTCTCAAGGAGTTCATGGAGTATCAAAGGAGCGGTGATGACCAGGGATATTGGAAGGTTAAAGCTTCTGAACCTTTACCTAATGAAGAATCAATTCGATCAATGATCCCGCCTGAGGATATTACTTTGCTAGAGGCAATGCAAGTTGGGCAGCAGCATCTCGAAGATGCTGGTTATGGGAAGACTGTGGATGATGATCAGGAAGATCAAGATGGGATGAGTATTGAAGAGCAGCTTGCCCCATGGAATATATCTAGAAACTTTATCAATGCCACTCAAGGAAAGGCAATGCTGCAATTACATGGTGAAGGAGATCCTTCTGGACGTGGTGAAGGTTTCAGTTTCCTGAGGACCTCCATGAAGGGTGGATTCAAGGCTATGGGTGAATCTGTTAATGATAAGCTGGACAAGTCGAAATTCGGTGGCCATAGCTATAATGTAGCTATGCAGCAAAAGGCATATGACGAAGAGATCGGGCGGATTTGGTATACTCAGGGGAAAAGTCTCAGCAATACTAATATTGCGGATTTGGCATGGGATGACGCAGATGCCAATAGAGAAAACGGAACATCACTTGAATCACATCAAGATTCTAATGATAATCGTGATGATGATGAAATGTCGCTATTTTCCCATACTAGTGGCCACACGAGCCAGCAGAACAAGGTTTTGAGGATAACGAGATTTGTGAAGGATGAGAATGGAACTGTTCAGAGGAAGGCAGAAATTGTCAAGGACCCCAACGTCATTCGTGCTTATGTTAAACGAAGGCAGATGATTGAAGATGCCCAGTTGCAGTATGCTTTTCTTTCTCTTTTCCTACTTGTATTATACATGCTAATGTTAGGCCCGACGAGATTGCTCCGACAAATGATGAAGATCGAAATAAGCGACAGCGACGAATGTATGCCCTTCCCTTTCAACCTCTTTCTTTTGATTTTTATGCCTCATATCTAACACGATTAGTCTGGAGGAAACACTTGCTAGGCTGCAGCGAAATAAGGACCGTCGTATGGCTCGCAAGGCCATGAAGGTTGGTTCGGTGGATCCATCTCAGCCCAATTCTGGTAAGGGGATTGGAAAGGGGAAATCTACTACGAGGAAATGCGCTACATGTGGAGCTATTGGCCACATTCGAACAAAGTATGTGCATTCATCCTGTTTTTCAGTCCTTCATCAAAGGCTTAGTCTAACATTGTAGCAAATCGTGTCCGCTTTACTACGAGCGAAGCGGTGGAGATATCCCACCTCCACCTAGCGGGTCTCAGCAACAATCGCCAAGCTAGAATCTTAGGATAAGGTTATTTATTTATTTTTACTTGTTTAAAAAAACTCGTGAATTATTATTCTTCATCAAATTATTTGCTGATTTCAACTGAGACTCTGCCCTTGTTATGTCTCTTTTTGGGAGGCTTTTTCGGTTCCTCGGCCTCAGACTCTGAGAAGTCAGTTTCTTCAGGCTCCGAGAGAGGTTCATTGTCTGCATTCACTCTCAATCTCTTCTTCATAGTTTCGTATTTCTCAATGTCGTCAGGGATCATAAGACAACAGTTTAATCTGTCTCCAGTACTATATACGGCAACCTGATCTTTCAAGTTCAAGTTCCAAATGACCAGCTTCCCATCTGAAGACACAGAAGAAAGATATGTAGCAGCATTTGCTTCATCGAAAAAAGTACTGAAATGCTTCACTCTAATGGCGTGTCCGACTAGTTCGAAGTCTTTGTCAGACTTTTCTTCAGCGTTATCTTTCAGATTATTGAAATGCCTGAATATTATTTTTCCATTATTGTGAGAAGAAGCGATAAATATTTCACCGTTCAATTCCAGGATATCCAGATGTTGAAGGGGAGATACTAGCGACCATTCCTGAATCTTTTCAGCTCTTTCTGCTGAGTAAATCTCTACCGAACGGTCGTAACCGATAATGTAGTACTGTCCATCAGGTGTCCATTTTACCTTCAATGGGACTCCACCTAACTTCAAAACACTGGCCTTTCGGGCAGTCATAAGATTCCATAAATGCAATGTTCTATCGTCTCCGACGCTTAAGGCTATTTTTCCCGAAGGATGTACTGAAATATCATTAACCGTCGATTTATGGCCCTTCAGTTCTCCTAGAACTTCCCAGTCTTTAGACCTCCAAATGCATATCTTTCCGTCTGAAGAAGCACTTAACAGCCACTTGTTTTCAAAGAATTCTAGAGCGGTAATATCCCCACTATGGTGAATAAGCGTTCCAAGCTCTTTTCGCTTCTGCAAGTCGTAAATTCTAATATGCTCGTCATTCGATCCGCTCGTAAGATACCTCTTTGATCTTGCCAAACAGCGAATCGACTGGGTATGTGGAGTAAAGTGAAATATCGGAGTGAAAACCTCGAGATCAGGGAATAACGTCAATGAAAGACATAATAGATTATGCTCATACGATCCCGTCAATATTCGAAACGTCGGAGAGTTACGATTTAGATCCTTGCTGCTGACAGAAGCCTTAGATACCTCAGCCTTGGGTTTCACGGCACCAGGGTCCTCAACAGTCACAGTCTTAGTCTTTTTCCTTAGAATTGATGTTGGCATTCTAAGTTTCTCGGTTCAGCGTCTTGATCTAATGTCTCTACTTCAAAAAAGTTTCAATATTAAAATATTTCTGGCCCTTATAACCATTCTCCCGTTGCCGGGGGCAGCTGATTTTAAGCCGCTTTAAGCGGTACCAAATCGTTGAAACGCATCAAATCCCAATTTGGGGGTTTTCGAGGTCGATCTGAATTTTTCAAAAGGTTTAGGGGATTATGACCCATTGAACTATCTCTCCTATTTGTTCACTTTTTGTTCACTAAAAGAATGGCAGAAGAAAGTATCACCAAGGTCAGTATCCTCGACTCGGAGGATATTCACATTGGTTACAATCTCCAGGATCATCTGGTTAACGATGTTCTTACCAACATTCCTTCTTCGACTTATGTGCTAATCACTGATTCAAATATCATGAAGTTTGATCATGTTAAAAGCCTGGAGGAGAAGTTCCTAGCGGCGAAGTCTTCGGCTAGGCTTCTCAAGTATGTGATTGCGCCAGGCGAGGCGTCGAAGAATCGTACTACCAAGGCTGCGATTGAAGATTGGATGCTTTCAGAAGGCTGTACACGAGACACTGTCTTGCTCGCCGTAGGGGGTGGAGTGATTGGTGATATGATTGGATATGTTGCCGCGACCTTTATGAGAGGAATTCGATTTGTGCAGATTCCCACGAGCTTGCTGTCTATGGTGGATTCGTCCATTGGTGGTAAAACTGCCATTGACACGCCCATGGGAAAGAACCTGGTTGGTGCATTTTGGCAACCTAGAAGGATTTTTATTGATCTGGTTTTTCTGGAGACCCTGCCGGAGAGAGAATTTATCAATGGGATGGCGGAAGTCATTAAAACTGCTGCGTTTCGGAGTGAGAGTGATTTCACTCTTCTGGAAGCGAATAACAAGGTCTTCGTGGAGACTATAAAAAAAAGAGATCCCAAAACAGGCCGAGTTGATCTTTTACCTATCAAAAAGATTATTCACGATATCGTTGTTGGGTCAGTGCGGGTAAAGGCCGAAGTAGTAAGTGCTGATGAACGCGAGGGAGGTTTAAGGAATCTCCTGAATTTTGGTCATTCTATCGGGCATGCTTATGAGGCAATCTTGACCCCTCATATCTTACATGGCGAATGTGTATCATTCGGGATGATTCTTGAGGCAGAGCTGTCTAGGTACCTTGGGATCCTTAGCCCGGTTGCAGTTGCTAGGCTGTCGAAGTGCTTGACAGCATACCAACTCCCGGTTTCTCCTGATGACAAGCTTGTGCGTCAGCGCTCGAAGAATATTGAATGCCCTGTTGACAGTCTACTCAAGATTATGTCTGTTGATAAGAAAAATGATGGCAGCAAGAAAAAGATTGTTCTAATCTCTGAAATTGGGAAGACTTATGAACAGAAGGCATCTACCGTTTCTGACGAGGACATTCGTGTGGTTCTGGCTAATCAGGTACTTATTGGTGACTTCAAGGAAAGCCCTAGTCATGTTAATGTAACCCCTCCAGGTTCAAAATCAATCTCAAATAGGGCGCTTATTTTGGCTGCTCTCGGGAAAGGAGTTTGCAGGATCAGAAACTTGCTGCATTCTGATGATACTCAACATATGCTCGATGCTATTAAGCTATTAAATGGTGCTGATGTCACCCAAGAACATGGTGGTGATGTTCTAGTCTTGAATGGACATGGCGGGGAGCTCACTGCGCCTGCTGAGGAGTTATATTTGGGGAATGCTGGAACTGCTTCTAGGTTTTTGACGACAGTTGCTACTTTGGTTAAACCATCAAAAGTGGATTCTTCCGTTGTACTCACTGGTAATGCTAGAATGAAGGAAAGGCCTATTGGTCCGTTGGTGGATGCCTTGACGTCCAATGGCGCCGACATCGAGTACCTTGAATCTAAGGAATCGTTGCCCATTCGATTGAAATCAGGCCAAGGGTTAAAAGGTGGAAGAATCGAGCTTGCAGCGACTATTTCTTCCCAATATGTATCATCTATTTTAATGTGTGCGCCTTACGCGGATAGGCCAGTGACCTTGGCGTTGGTCGGCGGCAGGCCTATTTCTCAGTTTTATATTGATATGACTATTGCAATGATGGCTAGTTTTGGTATCACTGTTGAAAAGTCGGCTACTGAAGACTTTACCTACCATATCCCTCTAGGTGTTTACACTAATCCTGCTGAATATTCTGTGGAGTCAGACGCCAGCTCTGCCACTTACCCGTTGGCATTTGCGGCTATGACAGGTACAAGTTGTACTGTTCCGAATATAGGATCCTCATCTCTTCAAGGTGATGCAAGGTTTGCCGTCGATGTATTGCGACCCATGGGATGTACTGTTGTTCAGACTGCCACGTCCACAACTGTCAAGGGCCCCAAAGTTGGTACACTTCAAGCCTTATCCCATATAGATATGGAACCTATGACTGATGCGTTTTTAACTGCTTCAGTTGTTGCGGCTGTTGCCAATGGAGGAACCCATAAAACCACTGCCATCACTGGAATTGCCAACCAGAGAGTAAAAGAATGTAACCGGATTGACGCGATGATTCATGAGCTTTCTAAATTTGGGGTGAATGCCAGAGAACTAGAAGATGGGCTTGAAATTGATGGTATTGACCCGTCGAAACTGTTGGTGCCCGAAGACGGAGTGAAGTCATACGATGATCATAGAGTTGCAATGAGTTTTAGTCTTTTGGCCAGTGTCTTGGACAAACCTGTTCTTATCAATGAACGGCGCTGTGTTGGAAAAACTTGGCCCGGCTGGTGGGATACACTACGTCGTTCATTTAATGTTCTCCTTGAAGGATACTCGGACAGTCTTGAGGATTCAAATGGTCCTGCCCCTAATGGCGATAAAACTGTTGTGATTATAGGTATGAGGGGAGCTGGAAAGAGTTCAATGGGTCGATGGGTCGCTGCTTCTCTGGGTCTGAGTTTTGTTGATCTTGATGAACTTCTGGAAGGTACCTATAAAACCACAATCCCAGATATTGTAAATGGCGAAGGATGGGATGCATTCCGCGTAAAGGAGTTAACTGTATTTAAGAATTTCTTGAAAACCAATCCTCGAGGTTATGTTCTCTCCTGTGGAGGTGGGACTGTTGAAATACCAGAAGCTCGAGATATTCTGAGACGTTACTCTAAGAACGGTAATATTGTGTTGCATGTTCATAGGGATATCCAAGATATAATTGCCTATCTCTCTTTAGACAAAGAGAGGCCGGCGTATGTTTCTGATATTTACTCAGTCTGGCTGAGGCGCGAAAAATGGCTCAAGGAATGTGCAAACTATTATTATTATTCGCCGTTGTTTTCGACCCCAGAAGAAGCTGTCAATGTCCGGAAATCTTTGGCTTCATACTTAAAGGTGATAAGTGGATCTGAGCCGGTACCAATTCCAACTAGACGTTCCTATTTTGTCTCGTTAACTTATCCGGATTTGGCGGCGTTGAGTGACTTTGATGAGATTATTGAAGGTTGCGATGCAATCGAGTTGAGAGTTGATTTACTAAAGGCTCACGACCAGATGACATCTATTCCGTCTTTGGACTACGTAACAAACCAGATCAGTATTATTAGGAGAAGCTCTCAGCTCCCTATAGTATTCACTGTTCGCAGTGAGTCTCAAGGTGGGAATTTTCCAGATAATGCAGAGGCTGAAGCCGAAGCGTTAATGAACCTGGCGATAAAATTTGGCATTGAGTACATTGATGTTGAACTATCGTGGCCAAGAAGTTTGATCGATAGATTGGTGAAGAACAAACGCTTCTCGAGAATTATCGCCTCTCATCATAATTTTGTGGGCGATTTGAAATGGAATAATCCGGAGTGGGATAGACTCTACACTGAAGCAGTCAAAGTTGGCGATATAGTTAAATTTGTTGGCATGGCTTCTGACGTCTCCGACAATCTTGCGCTTGAGGCATTCCGTTCAAGTCATATAAAAAAGCCATTAATTGCCATTAACATGGGATTTGAAGGACAGTTGAGTCGAGTTCTGAACCCAATATTCACACCTGTAACTCACGATGCACTCCCATCAAAGGCGGCGCCTGGACAGCTATCTGTGAAGGAGATAAACCACATTTTACATTCTATTGGAGGTATTAGAAAGAAGGAGTTCTTTCTTTCGGGATCACCAGTTCAATACTCGCCATCTCCGGCATTCTTCAACACTAGCTTCAAGGCTTTAGGGCTCCCTCATGTCTATGAACGCCTGCATGCTTCTGATGCTCAGGTGCTTTTTGATAAGATAAGATCATTGGGTAAAGATTTTGGTGGGGCATCGGTCACCATTCCCTTGAAGGTTGATGTTATTCCTCTACTCGATGGGCTTACGGACAATGCCAAATCTATTGGTGCGGTTAATACAATTTTCAGCAGGGACGGCAAGCTTCTGGGTGATAACACTGATTGGATCGGAATAGTTGATGCTTTCAAAGCTCATGGAGTGATGCCTGTTCATGGGACTGGATCGACGGCACTGATTGTTGGTGCAGGAGGAACCTCTCGAGCTGCGGTGTTTGCGTTGAAGCACCTGGGTTTTGAGACAATCTATATTCTTAACCGAACTCCGGAAAAGGCCGAGGCCATACGCAAGCTCTTCCCGGCCAGCTTCAATGTAAAAGCTCTGGTATCTGAAAATGACGTGAAGACAGCTGCTGGACCACTGTTAGTTATGAGTTGCATCCCTGCGGACAAGCCTATCGATGCCAGTTTGCTCTCAAATATCTCAGTGCTTTTGGCGAAAGAGATTTCATTCTCGGCTTTCCCAAGAACATTGCTGGACGCTGCCTACAGGCCAGCTTTAACCCCAATAATGGAGCTAGCAAGAGACAACTTCAATTGGCAGGTCATTGCGGGTCAGCATATGCTCTTATATCAGGCAATTCAACAGTTTAAGATCTGGAATGGAATCCCTGCCCCTTTCACGAAAGCCAGAAGTGCTATGTTTGCCTAATTCTGTACTTTTCTCTATTTCTCATAACTAGATGTTGAGATATATAGTGTTTTGTACTTTATAATATAATATTTTCATTTTCATGTTAGCACAAAACCTTACATCGAAATATTTCACGAAGTTAATTTCCCAACCTTGGAACATACTAAAGCTCAGCAATGGATGAGGATCTATATGATGAGTATGCCGAAGTTAGACGGAAGAACTCGAAAAGAAGCTAACTGATTAGGTTCGGAAACTATATTGGTGAAATAGAACAATCTGATGTAGAAGATGCCGTCAATGGTGCTGATCAGAATGTCGATGATTACTTTGTGGAAGGCGCTTCGGAGGAAGAAGAGATAGGAATGGAGATAGATACAGGTATGATAAACGGAGAAGCTGTACAGAACTGCAACCTAATTGGTAGTCAATAAAGTCTCAGAGGCGGTTGTTCTTCATGAGGATAAGAAGTATTATCCAAATGCAAACGAGGTCTATGGTGAAGAGGTTGAAGTCGTCCATCACGAACGGGATACACAGGCTCTGTCTGAGCCTATAATAGCTCCTGTAAAGGATAAAGTGTTTTCGGTCGAGGAATCGTCACTACCCGAGGTATTCTATTCACGAAGGTAAGTCTTACAGCGTCCTATTTTCTCTGCCGAATTATGTCCAACTAACAAGCACTCAGCTTTCAAGCTAATCTGATGGGCATGCCTGAGCAAATTCGAAATATTGCAGTTGTTGGCCATCTGCACCACGGTAAAACATCGCTCATGGACATGCTAGTCACTGAAACCCACAATGTTACACTTCCACGTCGAAAGCAAGAGGACCAACAGTTAAGATATACTGATACTCTCTCGCTAGAACGGGAAAGAGGGATATCGATCCAGTCGTCTCCGCTATCGCTTCTTCTGCAGAATGGAAAGGGCAAGTCACATGTGTTCAACATTCTGGATACACCTGGACATGTAGACTTTGTTGATGAGACCGCTGTCGCGGGACGTTTAGTAGACGGATTCGTGGTGGTTGTGGATGTTGTCGAAGGTTTGATGATAAACACACGTCAAATCATCCAACATGCGGTTAATGAGGGTATCCCGATGGTGCTTGTCATAAACAAGATGGATAGACTAATCCTTGAGCTGAAGATCCCTCCGAATGATGCGTACTACAAGATCAGGCATTGCATTGAAGAGGTTAACGACTTCGTTGACTCTGCTAGTCCTGGTAAACAATACAGCAAATTCTCACCACTGGCAGGAAATGTTGTATTTGCGTCTGCCAGTATGGAATGGTGCTTCAGTCTGTCGTCATTCGCTAAAATGTACACTAATTCTTTCCCCAAGATAGATACTGAAAAGCTAGCGCAGCGCTTATGGGGCGATGTTTATTATAACTCTACAAGCAGGAAGTTCAGTCAGATCTCTAGTCCAGAGGCTATAAGGAGCTTTTTGTACTTCATTCTGGAGCCACTCTATAAGCTGTATTCACATGCTATCAGCGAGGACCAAGAATCTTTGAAGGCAATGCTATCGACATTGGGGATAACTTTGAAACCCGCTGTTTTCAAGCTCAACGCGAAGCCTTTACTAAAGGTGATTTGCAAGCTCTTTTTTGGAAATTCTTCGGCCCTTGTGGACATGGTCCTCGAGCATGTGCCGTCGCCAGTTGAAGCCGCCAAGTCGAAAATCGAGAGAAGCTACACCGGGCCTTTAAACAGCTCTCTCGCATTGAGTATGGCAGCATGTGACCAAGAAGGTGAACTCGTTGTCCATATTGTTAAGTTGTTCAGCAGCTCAAACGCCTCGGAGTTCTACGCTCTTGGAAGAGTTTTCAGTGGTACCCTGCATAGGGGCGATGAAGTTAAAATTCTGGGTGAGACGTATGATCTGGATGATGAGGAAGACATGTCAGTTGGTAGAGTAGAGGATCTTTGGATCCCTCAAGCAAGGTACAAGGTACCGATCGATGGAATACCTGCTGGTAATTGGGCGCTGATTTCAGGCATTGGTTCAACGATCAACAAAACTGCTACGCTTGTATCTAATAGTCTCGTGGATGACGCGTATATCTTCAAGCCTTTGAAATATATCGCGCAGCCTATTTTCAAGGTTGCTGTTGAACCTGTCAATCCGTCTGAGTTGCCTAAGATGCTTGATGGTTTAAGAAAGGTTAACAAGACCTATGTCTTAGTACAAACCAAGGTCGAGGAATCCGGGGAACATATCATCTTGGGGAGTGGTGAGATGTATATGGACTGTGTATTGCATGATCTAAGGAGATTATATGGGGAGATGGAGATTAAAGTCTCGGATCCAGTTACCAAGTTCTCTGAAACTTGTGTAGAGACATCTGCAATACGGTGCTATGCCGAGACACCCAACAAGCGAAACAAAATTACAATAATAGCAGAGCCGCTTGATTCTGGTATTGCGGAAGATATCGAATCAGAGAAGGTTAATATTGGCTGGCCGGTAAAACAAGTTAGTAAGTTTTTTCAGGATAACTATGAATGGGATTTACTTTCCTCACGATCTATATGGGCATTTGGTCCAGATAATACAGGGCCAAATATTCTGCAAGATGATACAATACCTTCTGAAGTAGACAAAAAGTTGTTGAATAGCGTAAGGGATTCGATACGTCAGGGATTTCAGTGGAGTACTAGAGAGGGACCACTGTGTGAAGAACCGATACGTCGAAGTAAATTCAAAATTATTGATGCGGTCCTCGCCAATGAACCGATGTACCGTGGAGGAGGTCAGATTATTCCTACTGCTCGGCGCGCATGCTATTCGGCATTTTTGCTTGCATCCCCTAGACTGTTGGAACCTATTTATTCGTGCCATATTACTTGTTTAGGTGATTATGTGCCTGTCATTTACGATCTTTTAGCTAAGAGACGAGGAAATGTTTTGTCTGATTCTCCAATCGCGGGAACCCCCTTATATCTAGTCACCGGAGCGCTCCCAGTAATAGATTCTTTTGGATTTGAGACCGATCTTCGCATTGTGACACACGGAAAGGCCATCATATCAATGGTATTTGATAAATGGCAGGTGGTGCCTGGGGACCCCTTGGACAGGGAACAGCATGCCAAGCCTCTGAAGCCTGCTTCAATTCCTGCACTTGCTAGAGATTTTGTTCTCAAGACAAGGCGAAGGAAAGGTCTCAGTGAAGAGCCTACGATACATAAATACCTCGACGAATCATTAATCAGCTCTCTGACTGAATCTGGTTTACTGGACTTATGATCAACTGTATAAAATAACTGTAGAAATAGTAATGATACAAATTAAGAATTCAATAACCTAAAACTTTGCTGATGGTTTGATTATTATCTAACTTATCGCTTACCAGCCCTCTTACTCTTTCCTGGCCTTCTTGACTTGGATCCAGATGCAGGCTTCATCTTCTTCGCTGAGAAGGACGACATGTCCGCACTACTTTCAGCATCATTAGCTTTACCGTACCTTTTCTTCCCTCCATGTCCATACTTGGCATCCTTTGCCTTTCTTTTTGCGCCTGGGCCGTACTTAGCCTTTCGGTCATCTCCAGCAACATCCTCTATAGCAATATCAAAGTCTTCTGCCGTTATCTCATTACCAGCTCTTTTACGCTTGAGAGACTTAATCTGCTCTAAAGTGTCTCTTTTCTCTTTTTGTCGGTCTTGTAGCTTAGCGTGTTGAACCTTCTTTCCAAATTTCTTCAATTCTCGCTGTCGCCTTGCCTCTTGACCCGCCTTTTTGGCAGTTTCCTCATCAACCAACTTCTTTTTCAACCTATCCATGTGCTCATCTGATTTGACCATTTCAGCGAAATAGTCTACGGGCCTTGTGAAGGGAACCTTCTCTTTTCTGAGAATTCCTCTTCCAGCCTTTACTGCAGCGAGCCCTTGTTTATAGAATGCTAACTCTCTCTCCAGGTCATCATAAATATCTTTCAATTCTATACCCTTTTCCGATGAAATGCTCATGTGCTCCTGGAAACTTAGCTTTGCGATAGGTAAAGCGATAGTTGTGAGCGCCTGTTTCAAGGCCTGCTTATTATTTATAGTAGTACGCTGATAAGGAATAACATCGGCATCTTCGTCAAACTCGGCATCGGAAAGAGGAATGTCTTCCTCTTCCTCTTCCTCTTCCTCGTCTCCTTCCTCTTTCTCTTCTTCTTCCTCCCCCTCATCTTTTTCTTGTTCTTCATCATCTTCTCCTTGATCCAATTCGCTTTCACTGTCACTCTCGGCAAGCTTACTGGTATCGAACGTCAGCTCCACGTTATCTTCACCGTCACTAGACTGATCAACTTCCTCAGCGTCTAGGTGCAGCTTTTTCAGATCATCCTTTGATTTACTCCTCTTCACTGATCTTTTTAATTCAGCCGAATTACCCTTTCCACTTCCTGCATCAGTACCCCCCTGCTCCGATAGAACAGCTCTCTTCAACCTCTGTAAAGATTCCGTAAGTATCCCCATTTCCCTTTATATATATTATATGGTTTTCTCCAGTATCGGGATAAAGACAATTTAAGAAAAAAAAAATAAAAAAATAAAAGAGGGTTTGGGAATTTGGGAATTTGGGATGAAAAGTTCGCAGGGCCTCAATCTACCCTGGTATGTATAAGCTTCACCCCTTTTCTTGAAAAATCCATCTTGAACCCGTAAGCCTACCGAGATCCAAAATGTCATCAGCACCTGCCAAAGAGAAATTTGAAGCAATTTTTCCCGAATTGCTTAAAGATATCGAGGATGCGGTCCTTGAGTCTAAATTACCTGCTGATGGTGTACGATGGCTCAAAGAAGGCTTAACTTATAATTCTGTTGGTGGTAAAGCGAACCGTGGTCTTTCCGTTATTGATACCTATAAGTTGTTAATTGGCAAATCTGAGCTTGACCCTGAGGAGTATAAGCGTGCTGCCGTTCTAGGATGGAGTGTTGAGCTGGTTAGTTGATGATATTTTTCTCTTTTTCAGATGTCAATTGTGGTTCTGGCTAACATTCTTCTAGCTGCAAGCGTTTTTCTTGGTCGCCGATGATATTATGGATGCATCCCAGCTACGTAGGGGTAGGCCTTGTTGGTACAGGGTGGTATGTTAGTATAATCTTGCTAGGCAGTGGTGAATTGCGTCTAATGTGGGTTCAGCCTGAGGTTGGAATGATTGCAATCAATGATTCGTTTGTGCTGGAGAGTTCAATATATATTTTGCTGAAGAAGTACTTCAAGAAGGAAAGTTATTATGTGGATTTGCTTGAATTATTTCATGAAATTACCTTCAAGACAGAATTGGGCCAGCTTATGGACCTAATCACTGCTCCTGAGGATAATGTCAATTTGAACAAGTTCAGCTTGGAAAAGCACTCTTATATCGTCATATATAAGACTGCCTACTACAGTTTCTATTTGCCTGTTGTCCTTGCTATGTATATGGCAGGCATCAGTAGCGAGAAAGATCTTCGTCAGGCAGAAGATGTTCTTATACCTCTTGGTGAATATTTCCAGATTCAGGATGACTATCTAGACTGTTATGGTGACCCTAAAGTCATTGGCAAGGATGGTACAGATATACAGGATAACAAATGTAGTTGGCTTATCAACAAGGCTCTGCAGAAGGCTTCTGAGTCTCAGAGAAGTGTTCTTGACTTACATTACGGCAGACGAAGTGCAGAGGACGTATCCAAGGTTAAAGCAGTATTCAATGAGCTTGATCTAGTGACCGAGTTTTTGGAATATGAAGAGTCATCTGTCGCAGAACTCAGAAAGAAGATCGCAAAGGTCGATGAATCAAGGGGGTTCAAGGGCGAGGTTCTTGAATCTTTCCTGAAGAAGATATACAAGAGACAGAAATAACTGATTTGATATAATACATGTTAATATATACAATAATATAAATAATGATGAGCATAATAAACTAAAAAAAAATCTAGATCTCGGCGACCTCGGAAAAGAATTGACGAAGAACTGAAGAAAGGACTGACGGTAACTCACGGATATCACGAACAATGACATAGAAATCGAATGGGAAAGTATCAAGATACCTCTCCATTTTGAGCGAGAATGAACCATTCTCATCCGTATTATACTTGACCTGATTCATATCAAGTATGGACCCATCCTTATTGATTCCATCAACGATGACAAACACAAGCATCACTCGCTCCTCCTGGGCACGGCGGACAAGTCTGCGGAGAGTTTCGTGGTCCTCGCAAACACCATCGGAAATGATAATCTCAAGCTGCCATAGCCCCTGTCGAGATTCACTTTTGGCACTCTCAAATAGCTGTAACGACTTGTCTAAAAGCTTCTTGACATTAGTATCCTCCTGTTCGAAACCAAACCATTGAAGGACTTCTGGTCCGGATTCGGAAGAAAACGGTTTCTGGAACGGATGAATCAAATGAGCCGACTCCCCAAATCTAGTAATGGCAATCTGGCCAGCCTCTAACTGTGTTAAGGCCTTTGATACTAATGCAATCGTTTGGAATGCCAAGTCAACCGAACGCGATTCAGACATCGAACGAGAATCATCAACCGCAATCATAATTTGATATTGACGCTTGCTAGGTTTAGTTCGCCTCATCCAGATTTTGTCCTTCTTAAACTGACTAGCGATGTAAGGTATGATTCGTTTCATATTGAGCCTCTTACCCGTTTTGAAATCTCCTCTCAACTTGGTAGCCTGTGTTGGCTCTAAAATTAATCGGAGTTGTTCACAAAGGCCAAGTGCAAGCTCTTGAGTAGTGCTATCGTATCTTCTCCACAGCACCCGAGCTTCCTCAATACTTCTTGCTGCAACGTATCCATCTACAGTATCTTCCTCAGCTGCAATTGCTTCATCAGTATCGGCGTCATCGTTAGCTTCAACTTGTCTCCCATTATCAGATTGCTGCCATTCTTTCTCTTTCTGGCGCTCACCAATAAGAGAAGCTCCACGAGCTTGCAAACTATCATTCTGTACATGATCTTGATCAGCCACTTCAGAATCATCAACGTTTTGATCTTCTAGAAGTTCGGCATCGTAGGCCTCAGCATCTTCCTCTTCGATTGCCAAACTTTCATCTATGCTTTGGACTTGGTCTTGATTCGCAGCGCCCAATGCTTGAGTATCATGGGAGCTCTGGTCACCTTGGATATGCTCGAATTCCTCCATGTTTATATTAGCACTTTCAGTTGCATTCTCATCCTTTTCAGAAGAATCTTTGATTTCTTGTCTTCTCTTATGAAATTCTTTGAGTGCATCACCAAGCTGTTTCATAGATTGATTTGCCTGCTTTCGAGCTTGATCCTCGGAAACGCTTTCATCTTGATCTTCCTTTTCGGTTTCCTCAAGTCTGGCAGAAGTGCTGCCACCCGCAGAGTCCACATCTATCTGTTGATCAGCAGTTTCTTCATTGGCACCTTCTCCTTGAGCAGCAGACTCATTATTCGCGGCAGCGCTTTCTTCCGGCTGGATATCTTCCTCATATGCATCATCAGGTCCATGTAATCCCTCTGTATCAACATCCATTCTTTCTGCAGATTGGTCCGGTTTAGACTCATCTTTGGCCGTATCATCGTCGGCACCTTCAGGATCTTGCTCTGCCTCTTCGCCTTCGCCATCCTCATTATCCGACCTTTGTTCTTCGTCAACTTTTATTCCTGCAGCGTCATCGTCTTCTTGCTCTTCTTCAACATCTTCATCTTCAGCCTTCTTTA
Organism: Diddensiella caesifluorescens; assembly: GCA_030558955.1. NCBI lineage: Eukaryota > Fungi > Ascomycota > Dipodascomycetes > Dipodascales > Trichomonascaceae > Diddensiella > Diddensiella caesifluorescens. The sequence goes on from JAKTQR010000003.1 coordinate 870,753, forward strand.
CAACATCATCCCCATCATCACTGTCTAAATCATCTTTACTTTTGTCATCACTGACTTTTTCATCTTCTTCATCTTCTTCAATATCCTCCTGAATATTATCAACATCATCTTGAACGTCATCATTGTCATTATCATCATCGAGATCCATATCTTCTGGCAATTCCAACGTGTCAGTTTCTTGAGCATTCTGTTCAAGTTTCTCATTCTGATCTTGTTGTTGAACTTCATCATCTTGCTCTCCGACATCATCTTCAGCTTCAGCATCATCATCTTTTTGTTTTTCGTCTTCTTCGCTGGCCTGATCGCCTTCTTCATCACCATCTTCCTTAGCCTGCATATCTTCTGCTTGGTTTTGCGGCATGTCTTCGGTATCCTTCTCCTTGTTATTTTCGTTACCCTTCTCATCCCATAGCTTTTCATCAATAGCATTAGGATCCAGATCATCGATATCGCCGACTTCATCATCAAGATCTTCATCATCTTGTTCAGATTCCTCATCAGATCCGTCTTCATCTTGATCTGGAGCATCTTCTAATTCTCCCGCCATATCGCCTTCGATGTCAACAGCATTATCCTCTTCATCTTCGCCTTTTTCATCTTTAGATTGCTCTTCATTATTCTTTTGGGCATCTTCTGCCAAATCCTCGTCATCGTCAACGTCATTTGAGTGGTCCTCAGCGCCAGTACCATCACCGAGACCAGTACCCTCCTTCAGATTAGATTCTTCCTTTTGGCCCTCATCTTCTTGAGGAGAGCAGAACCCATTATTGGCGAGGTTTTGAAGACAAGTAGCTAAAATATAAGTGGACTTGTTGACGCTAGTATGTTGCTTCATTGCAACGGACAAAACAGATTTACAGAGCTCAACATATTCATAAACAAAGGGCCATGCAGCACTGAAAAGAGATACAGAGTCTGAATCAAAGACCAACTTCAAGCTGCCTCGCATCATTTGGAGAATTTCGTCAGCATGAAGAGACTTTACCATTGTAGATATTAGAGATTGAGTTAGAGTAAACCATCCAGACTCTTCCGAAGAAACCACTTGTGTTACCAATTCTGCAACGTTCTGAGTGACAACCAGTATAGAGTTGCATAACTTTGTTAAATCTCTGCTTAAAGCATCATTATGCGGAAAAGTTTCAGTCTTGTTGTCAGTGAAACTTTGAGCATTCTTGGAAAGCCAGCTTAGCAAGGTATTGTAAGCATCCGAAAGTTGAGGATTAGAATTTCTCAGAGACATGACTTCAGCACCAAAGGCGGAAAATTCATCTATTGCTAAAGAATAGAATTCGGACCATGAGCTTGTATCAACATTGCACTTGCACAGGTTCGCAAACTCAGAACTTCGAGTGTTCAAGTCATTTAACCGATTCAGGAAGGTGCTGAAACAAACAGTGGAGGCTTCAGCCTCAGATACACCAAAATACTTAAAGCTGTCAATAATATTCTCAGTATGCCTGATCAAATGAGGCAAAACTCTCAAAAGAGTTTTAATGTGCCGATATTCGGATTGCGATTTTCCCTGTCCCTTTATAGTGTTACCACATCTAATAAGTTGAGCAATAGCTTCAAAGGATTTGGCCACATCTTCAATGGACTCGAATGATTCGACTAAAGAATAAACGGTATTTCGCTGCACGAGGATGCCTGCAACCAAATTTTCTGCAAATGATAATCCGCGATTCAAATCACCTATAGGAACATCAGAAACAGTGTTTGTAACAGCAGCTCTTAATCTCGGCAGCATTTCCAAAATTCTGAAGAAGTAAGTATCACATCTCAGGTTAGAACCAAGAGGTTTTGACGATGCAAGGAGGCCGCTGATTAATGCTTGATTCTTGGCTACGTCGATCCTAACGCTAGTACGCAAGCCCGATAATTTTAACTGCTTCAGAACAAAGGCGAGAAACTGGCTTTTTTCCATTCGTAAGGAAGCTAGTATCTTCTTGTTTCCTTCGTTAAGAGATGTAGGAGTCTCCTTTTTGAACCTTTCGGATTCATCAAGCGCACTAATCGCTAAATCTTCCAACGAAAGTGGCTCAAACGAGGAAATCTCATAAATCAAAGAATGCATTTTTTTAACTGTATGATCAATATTCTTCAGACGATTAGGTCGCTCGTCCCAAGAGGTAAGCGTTTCGTAAATCCTGACAAATGGTTTGACACTTGCTATAGTTGGCTCAGGACCAATCTTGAAATCAGAAATAGTCCCATGACCAGGAGATTGGGAAGGGCTTCTCTCAATAACAGGAGTCACTTTTTCATTGATAAGTGCTCGATACTTTCGAACAATCTTATACAGAGTATGATGTGATTTTCTTGCACTCTCCTTCAAAGCTGCAGCATTAGTGTCTTTCCAACTTGCTAAGAGAATGACGTCTTGCATCTCTTTGCGCAGAGCCTTTTCACCTTGTGAAATAGTTCCCAAGATATCATGAGTAAACTGTCCATAGAAGGAAATCAGGTTGGTTAGGGCCTCTCTAATATGTTTCATGAACCCATACTCTTTCTCAAGATGTAAACAATTCGATACGAACGCCTTGAGAATCCGGAGCCTGTTGGAGAATTGACCGTAGGTGGATTGACTCAAGAATATACTCAATGCATTTATCAAATCTTCAATCTCAACTGCACCTCGTTCAAGTTTGACTGGATTTTGAATAATGTTTTCATAAAGGTAATACCACCATTTCGCCATGCTTTTTTCGGTATTCCTTTGCTCAAATTGAAAGAGTTTTGGCCAAGTAGAAAGCTCCAGCTTTCTCCACGATACAATCAAATTAGTACACTCAGTTACCAAATTTGCTAAAGACACGTCTCTACTCGCATACCCTTCCCATTCAGTCAAGAACGTGAATATCTGCTCAAGCTTTTGTAGAAATTTTGCCACTGGCGTCAGCACAGAGTAATTTAATAGTTCTTGACAAGATGTAAAAATATTTTGAAGAGTTGCATGCTCTGGCCATTTATCAATAAGATTTTCGACAGACTTCTGTATCTTTCGAACTAAGACGACAACACGAGCGGTTTCAGCTTGGTTAGACTCATGGTAGAAATTGAAATCTGATGGCGTCGCAGCATTCCCTTTCTTGAGTACCTGGCACAAAGCCAGAACAAGTGACGGCAGAGTACCATTGGCATGTTCAACACTGCACTCCCCAAGTTTTAGGAGAAGAGACCTGATCTCTTTAGCATTATCAATAATAACGGTGCTAATCTCAAGATGAGATGAGTCTTCACCAAATACACCTAGATAATTATTCATAATTTCATAGTCAAGGTCTTCATCTGGGCCCATAAGCCTTGTATCTTCAATTGAAATTACGTTTTCATAATCAGGGAACATTCTCATAAAATCTTCTTCAGCTTCCAATTCACTGTTATCTTTGAAGATAGTTGCCTTTGCAGCATCAATCTCTTCGTTCCGCATTCTATTTAAAGACCATTTGTAAAAGAATGACTCAAAGATTCTTCCAGCCTCGCTGTAAATAAATGAGGACCTTTCCCCTATTTTAATAACAAAATTGAAGCTTTCAAGAGCTCTCAGATATAAAGAATCGTTGTTGTCAACCTTGAATAAATGTTTAGAGAATACAGACGGTTCCAACAAAACGAGTGGATCAGCAAGCCAGAAAATATCTGGCAATTTGCCATCAGAATCACTTGAAATCAAGTTAAATCCAAATTTCATATCTAAAAGAAATCCGTCAAGAATGGTTGTAATATCAGAGTATTTATAATACCTCTTTTGACTCCTTGAAAGAAAATTAGATATATTTTTCTGCCAAAGTTCGATTTGCTCTGGAGAGCCATTGATCAGGCCATCAATAAAACCACTTTCACTGTATGTCTCCACCAACGAGCTCCACTCTCGAAAAAGACTTATAATTTGCGTGTTCTTGGGCCTGAAAGTACCTGGCCTGGAAGATTCATCATCCATTGATCGCAACTCGTTTAAAATAGTTTCAACATAATCATTCTCAGAGCCAAAAAATGTACCTCTGACAAGTTTCCAAGCATCCAACTGTTTAGCATACTCAATCCGGGAAAACTGTGAATTCTCATACTCAACATGCTGACGGATTGCGGGATCAAATGGCACATTGGGCACATAAAGGTTGATCATAGCCAACGCAAAATAAACCCAAGCAATCCCAACAGATGTAAAAGTAGGATTTGAATCCAAAAGGTTGGAGAGATAGCCTGACTCTGAAAAGAGAGGTGTAACATTCATTAATGTCTCTTTTTGCAAATCAGAGCCATGCTGGCTTATAAAAGCTATCACAGTATTAATTTTTCTTTTCAAGATATCCCCAACAATTATTAGCCTGTTGGCCGTGACATCCTCCATATTCCCCGCAATCATACTTCCCAGCCTAACGAGATCATCTTGCGCTTGGTGAAAGTCCTTTGATGAAACTTTTTCAAAAGTTGCATGAGCTTTGCAGATTTGCTTCACCATAGGATCAGAAATTGCATCGAAGATTATTCGTGGACCCTCATCAACTTCACAGGCAGTACTCAGAAAAGGGTGATAGGGCAATTTCCTCCTGTAGGAAGACAAGTGCATGGTTGAGCTCATTGAATAAAACGCGGCGTCAATAATTCTATCATCATGCGAATCAACTTTGGTTGCAGAAGTGATCTCAAAAATGGAGAATAAAGTCTGAAATTGCCTTTGAAATAGATGACTCCTTTTGTCCTTGAATTCGGAGCCCAGCTGTTCTAACTTTGTAATGCCTTGGTCAAGTTTAGTAATAATGTCATGCATACCAGCAGTATCATCGGCTGAAGCTATGGCCGAAAGAGTTTCAATAATGGAAACACGCAAAGTACGAACGTTATGCGCCATATCATCAAGCATATTTAAAGCAACTTTATCAAATCTTTCGGCAATTATTGCCATTTTGTTGTGACAATCCCATCCTTCTTCAGTTGCAGGGAAGGTACCTCTTAAATTTTCCCAGATTAGTGTCATACAAATTCCAGATTCAAGCTTCAGCGTCTCACCAAACATTTCAATTTGCCTGCTAAGTAAACGCATGCATGAGAAAATCGAGGCATTCTTCTCCGCCCAGTCGCTTAGAATTTCTCTGTATGCCTGAATTTTACTTTCATCCATACTGACATGACTGGATATCCGTATGATATTGTAGCAAATCTGATGCAAACTTCGTAATTGGTAAAATTTGTCTAGATCAAATTCCTTGGACGAAATTCCAATTCTTAGAACCTCGAGACAGAATTTTAATATCCCATCAACAAGCCTGTATACTCCAATTTTTGGAGGGTTCTTCAAATTCCTACCATGATACATGGCTGCGCTTCTTTGAAAATAGTTCAACTCGGATAGCTTCAAAAAATTTGCTTCCTTTACTGCAGTTTCGAGCAAGCCTTTCACTTGAAAACAAAATGGTAAGGACGATAGCAAAGCAAACAGCACCTTCGGCTCAACGATCTCGGAAGCGAATCGTGAAAGATAAATGTTTATTGCAGGATTCAATGCTTGAGCGCTCTCATACCCTTCAATGAATATGTGAGTATTGCCTAGAGCTGCCCCGTATGCCTTCCCCAATAGTTGAATGTAATCCCTTGGAGGTTCAGAGATCTTGAAAAGAAAAGATTGGCAAAGAACTTTCGACTTTTCCGAGAAGAGTTTATGACCCAAGAGGACTTCAGACCACTTCTTGTATACTTCAAATAAACTCTGAGGGAATAGATTTAGAATACAATCACTAATAGAATTCACATCATCTGACAGATCGATTATATCTTCAATATAAGCCAAAAACTTTAATGAAGAATCCCAGCCTTTCAAGAATTTTGACATTGGAACAATCTTTGGGGGTGTCTCCTCGATAGATAAATTATCAAAAGAGTTAATCAGCACAGATCCATCTAATAAATCCACTCCATTTAGGGATAGTAATTGTCTATCAAAAGGGGAAGCACGCTCCTTCAAGTCATCCAAATACAATTCAACACCACGGTTTCTCATCGCTCTGGAAAGCTCACCGTATTTTGGATCAACAGTTAAGAACAATCTGAAATCCTTATGCGGAGTAACCAGCCTTGCCTCCCCATTTTCAAGAGCACATTCATTCACCGTTAAGCAACCGTTAGTCTCCAAAAGCGAATTCAATCGATCAAGCACTGAGGGATTACATAAATTAGCATTGTCCAGAACTAGCCAATGGCCCTCTTCAACTGCTTGAAGCAACGTTCCATCGAACCATTGAAACCTCACAGTTTGGATTTTGACAACCTCGTTAATAAGTTTGCATATCTCTTGGGATAATACGCTGATTCTAGCAGCTATCGTCTCACTATTCGAAGGAAATGTCGATATCAATTTCTGGAGGATTTTCAGTTCTTCTAATCCGGGTTCAAATACCCTTGCACAAAGGTTAGAGATTTCTGTAAACTTCAAAACAGATGTTTCCCAGTCTTTGTCTTTCAATGCTAATACTGTAGCATCATTCGATATCGATTCGGCCACTTTCCATATATGACTACTCTTATGGGTAATGTCAACCTGATCAAATCCACCCAACAAATCAGTGCTATCAATGTCCGAGTTCATTGCAAATTCTTTCAGAGTTGCTCCAGAAACATTAGCTAAGAACCTAATGAGGCTAGTTTTACCAGAATTAGAAGGTCCGACCAAGATCAGTGGCCATTTGTTCTCCACAGCGGTAATGGCAGTTTCTAAGGGCCAGGTATTGCATTGCAAAGATAACAAGTCTTTTTGGCCAACATCCCCATCAGAATGACGAGGAATTAGTGAATGTCCTGACTGAACAAAGTAAGGACTTATATAATAATAAACACTTCGAGAAGATTGCTTTCCAAAATATTTCTCAAAAAGGGCCAGTGCATGAATTCGGTCGGACTGTAGCCTAAATCTGTCGGATATAATCAGGTCAAAAAACTCAAAACAATCACTATTCAAAGTTAATCCTACCTTTTTATCCATCAAGCCAAGCCAACGCATTGTATCACGAAGGTTGAACTCAAAGGGGCTCCCCAATTGTCCGAATGAATGATTAACTGCAACTTCTTTATTAAGTTCAATAATAAATGAGATTAGCTTTCCAATGACCGTTTTATCAACATTCGGGAACAAATACTCTGAAATCATCGTCAAGTCATGCAACGAAAGGGCATCAACATAAACCACTGAAAATCTATTGACAAATGACTTTGGCAACCCCTTTCGACCACCACCTTGATATTGTGGATTCTGGGCAGCAAAAACAGTGAAATGAGGATGGCACTTGAATGACTTGTCAAGTTCAGGGATATAAGTTTCCGCACGATGATCTAAACATGCATTGAGACCTTCTAGAACTGACTGGGATGCAAGATTCATTTCGTCAAGAAGAACCCATTCCCCGCGTTGCATTGCTCTTAAAAATGGTGCATCTCGCCATACAAACTCTCCAGCCTTTTTGCCCTCAGCTGGTGTATCCGAACCAAACAAGTCAATAAGATCAGTTTGTTCTGAAAGGTTGATTCTAGTGAGCGGTTTACCAAGTAAGTTGGCAATAGCCGTAACAAGACTAGTTTTCCCGACACCAGGGCTTCCTTCAAGCAGAATTGGTTTACGAGCCTTCATAGCTCTTACAACTCTTAAAGTATTCATGGCTGTTGTTGGTGCATGTAAATTGAAAGAAATCTGATCCTCATTTGAGATATCTCTTTCAATAGAAAATGGACCAATTCGAAGTCTCGCATCAGAAACACTTACAGATACTCTGTCAAGGTACTCGTGTTTGAAGCTAGTTCTCAATAACTTGGACAATTTCAAAACACATTCAAGTCTATGCTGCATTAAAAGCTCTGGAGATTGCGCCAATCCTGCAGATGCATTACTGCCAACAGAATCAATGAACACCATACAGGCTCCATGAAATATACTTAACTCTGGACTTATATCTCGAGAGAGTTTATTGATAAACTCAATCCACGCTAAAATATCCCGTAGTGAAATAACACCAGATGCAGCATTTCCGTTGCCGTACCTTTCGCCAAACCAATGGCTGAATTCCACAACATGGCCCGCATATTGGCTGACGTCCGCTCGTAGTTTAGATCTTACAATTTCAAGAACATCATCATAATCCTCCATAGATGGCACCCATATTTCTGTGAATCTATTCCGCAGGGCTGGTGAGAGTTCTTTTTTGCCATAGTCGCCCCCGGGATTCATTGTTGCCAGAAATTGAAATCCTTGCTTAGCTACTACTGCATTATTCTCCTTTGATGCCATTTCGGACAGCAATAACGTACGCTCGGGTTCTAGAACACTATTGAGCCTCTCTAGAACAGAATCATCAGCCAGAGATATCTCATCCAATAAAAACATATCACCAGCCTTCAATGCCTGAATAAGACTTCCCTCTGCCCATTCAAACAATATTTGCAACTTTTCATTCAGTTCTTTGATACGAGCTGCAGACTCCTGAGGAACATTTTCAAGCAGCTTATATGCATCCATTAAGGAATCCAAATCATCAGACATGTCAGTACCCAGTACACTAGTTAATTCTATGATCAGCTGCTTCTGCAAATCGCCTTTGTTCCTAACTGGTCTCTGAGCTCCAATAATATCACCTGTCTCGGTATTTTGATGGGCATTCACTATATGAAGTTGCTTCTTCATAGAATCGGCAAGAATTTGACATATTGTAGTTTTACCACATCCCGTTTCCCCAACCAATAATACAGGTTCATTATTCTTTAAAGCTTCGGATACAAGTACAAGTAAGCGCTGCATTCCCTTTGTCCAAACCACAACGTTGCTATTCTCCATGATTGAAGAGGATATTAAAGATTTGTATCCATCTTCAACATTAAGCTTCACTCGCATAACTTTTTCCAACGTTTCTTTGACAATAACTCTTTCCTCTCTCTTTCTTACACGTTCTCCAAGTAACATGTACCCGTTTAGTGCAAGCTGTTCATATCCTACAGCTTCACGACCAGCCCATCGAAACAAATCTCGAAGCGTTGCAAAACTATTTTTTTGTTCGAATAACCTAGATGATTGACGCTGCACCGAGAGCTGCCTATAAACTTCAACAATTCTTTTACCATACGAAGGAGCAATTTGACAACGCTTAACGAGAATAGTTTCAAGCTCGTCCTCTGGTATATCATCGAAATGAAGCTCTAAAAACCGATTCTGAAACGCACGTGATAGCTGCTTTCTACCACCGTATAATCCTGGAGGGTTCTGAGTTGCGAAAAGCAAGAAATCAGGATGAGGTTTAACAATTTCTTGGGTCTCAGGAATTAAAAGCTCTCTGTTATCATCCAACAATCGATTTAGAGCCTCCAAGACGTCAGTTGGAGCCAAATTCAATTCATCCAAAACAATCCAATAACCCTTTCTAACTGCTTCGACTAATACACCCTCCTGAAATTTCAGCTGTCCATGTTCATCAGATATATAGGTACCAAGGTATTCTTGAAGGTCAGTATGTTCATGGTTATTGATACGAACAAATTTATGCCCAGATTTCCTTGCCAAGTAATTAATCATACTAGTTTTCCCACTAGAAGTAGGTCCCTGAATCAATACCGGAAATAATCGGCCAGCAGTAGCACGTGCCAGGTTTAGAAGATTCTTTTGAACGAATGGAGTAATAATATAGTTGGCTTGTTCTTCCGGTTCTAAACTCCCTTGCCGTAGCCAATAATGATTGAATTGTACATATCTATGCCCATCTTGAGGAGCAGGAGGGATTTGCGAAATTGCTGACTTCATGTTTTTGAGTCTTTCTAAAGTGTATTTAGTGATGACAGGATGTAGTAACTCCTCAGACACTTTATCAAGCAAAGTTAAGAAACTCATACAAAACCCTTCATAGAGTGCTCTTCTCAATCCGTAAATTCTTGAAATTGAAGCGGCATATACCAAAGTTCTTGACAATGTTCGGATACTAAAATGAGGTTTCTGATTAGCACCATCAACAATTTTATTATCTTCTGCCAAACTTTTCGCATGCAAATAAAGTTCTGCAACGTCATTTCCAACCCACTGATCACCCAAGCCGATTTTTCCAATATATTTATCGATAATTGCCAGAAGGTCCGCAATGTCACCGTCAGGAGACGAAACATACAATTCTGTGAACCTTGAACGGAGTCCCGCAGGAAGATCTCTCTTCCCTATGTCGGTAGCTGGATTCATACAAGCAAATAATCTAAAATCAGGATGTGCCTTAATAGACCCCGCATCACCTCTTTCCAAAAGAGTGATGGATGGAGTTTCACTCAGCAAATCAGAAATACTTTCGAGAGTATCAGGAGCTGCTAAATTGATTTCGTCAAGTAATAGCCAATCCCCCCGTTCGACGGCTTGCACTAACAAACCCTCAACGAACTTGAAAAAAAATGCATTGTCAACTTGCTTAGCCTGAGTTTCAAAAGTTTCAACTTTTACAACAAATCTATCCCAGTCTCGTAATAAACGAGATTTAGCCACTGAATCAAGTCTTCGCTTCTTTCTTGGGGCCTCTTCAGAAGAAGAAAGAACTCCCTGAGCCATTTTATAGGCTTCCTTCCATAATTTGACGGTATTGCTCCATTTACCCTTAATAAAGCATTTATTCAACAAAATGGAAAACTTTTCGTTTTTCTTTGCAGAGAAAGTCGCCTCAAACAACGTGTCAAACTCTTCTCTAATTGGAACCGCAATCATCTTGGCATCAACAGGTTTAAAACCCCCTAACAGATCTCCACTCTCAGTCTGCTGAGAAACATTGATAATGGTAATATTTTTATTCAAGACATTGGCAAGATATTGAATGACTGTAGTTTTCCCTGTACCAGTCTCACCCACCAGTAACAAAGGCTCAGACATTGACGCAGCCACCCCCACTTGCTCAATTAACCGCAAAACATGGTTGGTTAATGCAAATTTCTTCCGTTGTGCATCTAATATCTTCGATCTTGTTTTGGATGTCGCTTCTGATTTGTCGATTTGAGCTCTACCAACCAAGAAGCTGGATGGAGTTTCTGTAAAGGCCGGAACGTGTTTGGTCAGGTATAAATCAACTCGAGATGAAGGTATATCTAGGGCTGATCCAATTGTATGCGAAAGAGTTTCTCGTGCAAGTCTATCAGATGACGGAATAAAACTTGCAAAGCAATCGACTGCCTCTGCAAATATATCATTATACACTTCTGAGGGCAATGGCTGGTTTGATGCAAGGATCCCTCTCTTCTGCAGCATGTTATGCACTCTTCTAGCCCATTTGAAAAAATCCCGATTAGATATTTGACGGCTTCTAGCGTATTTATTGATGCTTGGTACTTTTGAGTTTGAAAACTCATCTCTCACTGCCATAAAGCATGAAACAAACTTTTCACTATGATTCTCGAGCAGTGGGAATTTAGTGCACAGGATAGTGGACAATTCGCTAATAGAGGGGCTCCTGATCTGCACTCTATGCCATAGACGTTTCCCAATGAAATCGGGAATAATTTCTTCTTCGTCACTATTACCCTTAATTATTGTTTTGAGAGTTGCAAAAATCTGGAAATCCTTATGCGCTTTAATAACCTCACCACGAGATGGAATCAATAGCTCCCGTTTCTCCAGCAGAGGCAAAATCACCGAGATGATCTCTGTAGGCGCTTTGTCAATATCTTCGATCAGTACCCATCTGCCCTCCTTGACAGCGACCGAAAGGATACCTGCCCTCCATTCAAAAGATCCAGGTCTTTCTCCAGTTGAGTAAGTGCCCACTAAAACTTTTGCGTCACTCTGGTCTCCCAAATGGATTCTTACTAAGTTATCATTTTTTGATAGATATTTTGAAACTTCGTTAATAAAGAAAGTTTTGCCGGATCCTTCTATGCCAGTCAATAATATGGGCTTAAGTGACTTCAATGCGTGAGCAATTCCGGCGTTATTTTCAACACCACTAGACGTTGGTACAAATTCACACGTATAGCTTGTAGGGGCATTAATTCTCGGAACCAGAACCCCACCAAGGTTTGCCAAAAGTGAATTGCATACAGGCAATGAGAACTCCGTATTTGTCTCTGATCTAAATGTCTCAAATACAGAGTGCATTTCAGATATTCTCTTTGCTTCCAACAGAGGCAGGAACATAATATTTGTAGACTGTTGTTCAAATAATGCAAAGACAGCTTCATTCTCTCCAATATGGGTTGATATCCATTCATCACGGCATCGTTCTGAAGCCCGAAGACATATCGATAGGATTCGTATTGTCAAATATTTTATAGACGTCTCAGTTCTTGTTTCCAGTAAAGAGTATAAGGCCTGGGTATTAATAAATGGTAAAAAGCGATCTCGGTTCGAATGCAATAGTCTATAATATGCCAAAAGAATTTCATCTACCATTTCTCCACTTTGCGACGGCGCCAGACTCAAGTAGTCGTTTTTGGCCAAATGATATTCTACTAATGGAGTGACATCGTCTGCAAGGGCAATTATCCTGCCCAGAGCACTTAGCACAGGATAGGATCCTTCAAATTTAACATCTTTTAGAAGTTCGTAGAGTTCATGTCCGTTAATCCATCTGGCTACAATCTCGAGCCGTAAAGGATTGTATGCACTGAGAACTGAAACTGTGTAATCAGGCCTAAGAGCAGCAAGTGATAAGCGGTCAATGCCATGCTCTAAAAGACTGATATCACATATTCCACTTATTTTTTTCTTCGAAAGAGCAGGATCCAAATACAGTGGAGCGTCCATTTCACAACAGGTATATAACAATATGTCTTGAATATTAGAGCCATGAACAGTAGTACTATCATCGCGTAAACTTACCAACCGCAGTTCTAGAAAATCCAAGTATTTTCGTTCAGATCACCGAAATGGTTAAGTATATATTGAAACCTCTGCCACTTATAGTGCTAGATTTTAGACGCTGAAAAAAAAATAAAAAAACAAAAAAAAGTTCGCCAAACTCCCAAATCTCAGCTCGGCGACATCGGCGGCGACGGCAGCATCAATACAGACTCCTATAGAGCGATCATTATCTAATCAATCGGATCATCCAGAAACTTAAAACTAAACGTCATCATTTAAGCTATCATTTAACTATCTGATTACGATTTGCTCTCTTATATACCGCTCCCTTATTAGAGTATCAGAATCATCAGTATGTGTAGATAACTCCGGCTTGATAATCCGTAATAGTAGGCAGGCGATTGAACTCGTCAGAATACCATTCGGAGGACGTACATTTCACTTTAGCGTAGTTGCAGGGGAAATGGCATGATAAGAGGATGAAGATACAAAGGCAGAGCCAACACGTATTCCAAGCTTAATTGCTATGTGCTGTTAGCAGAATACCAATTCTGGCTGTACTAGAAAGTCAGGTGCTTTTTCCAACTACCGGATTACTTGATGCGGATTAGTGGTGATAGCCGTTTATAGTCGCTTTCCGGTACTCTCCTAACTTATAAAAGGAGACTTCGGCCCTCTTACATTATAGACGAAAGTATTACAAGAATGTCAAAGATTACAAAGGTTCATAGTAGATACATATACGATTCTCGTGGGAATCCTACTGTCGAGGTGGAAATATCAACTGCTAATGGAACCTTCAGAGTGGGTGTCCCATCTGGTGCTTCTACGGGATGCAATGAGGCGATGGAATTGCGTGACAAAGACGAAAAGAATTGGGGTGGTAAAGGTGTGTTGAAAGCCGTTGACAATGTTAACAGGATCATCGCTCCTGCTTTGATCGATTCTGGGCTTGATATTCTCGATCAAAGTAGAGTTGATAGATTCCTCATTGATCTTGATGGCACTGCAAATAAAGCGAAACTCGGTGCGAATGCAATTCTTGGTGTTTCGTTGGCGGTCAGTCGTGCAGCAGCGGCAGAGAGAAAGTTGCCTTTGTATGCCTATATCTCTGAACTCGTTGGCCTGAAGCCACCGTATACGCTGCCAATTCCGTTTCAGAATGTCCTGAACGGCGGCAGCCATGCGGGAGGACTGCTTGCGTTTCAAGAGTTCATGATTGTCCCTTTAAAATTCGGTACGTTCCATGAAGCCTTGAAGGCTAACTCTGAAATTTATCACATTCTCAAGAAGCTTGTTCAGGCGAAGTACGGCGCTTCAGCGGGAAACGTCGGTGATGAAGGTGGAGTTGCGCCAGACCTTCAGACACCTGAAGAGGCGCTGGACCTCATTGTATCCAGTATTGAGCAAGGAGGATATACTGGAAGAGTATTTATCGCTATGGATCCTGCTTCCTCCGAGTTCTACCAAAACGGTGTGTATAACCTGAACTATAAAGACCCTGGGAACACGAAGGCAAGGCTATCTCAGGATGAGATGGCAGCAGAGTACATTGCGCTTTTGGACAAGTACCCTATTGTTCTATTGGAAGACCCATTTGCTGAGAACGACTGGGCAACCTGGACAAAGCATCTTCCAGAGATCTCCAAGCGAGCTCAGATTGTTGCTGACGATTTAACAGTTACAAACACAATCTATATCAAGCGGGCAATACAAGAAAAGTGCGCAAACTCTTTGCTCCTCAAAGTGAACCAAATTGGTACTTTGTCGGAGGCTATCCAGGCTGCGCAATTGGCTTATAAGTCCGGTTGGAATATTCTGGTTTCACATCGCTCGGGTGAGACTGAGGATGCGTTTCTAGCAGATATTGCAGTTGGCATAGGCTCTGGCCAGCTTAAAAGCGGTGCTCCTGCAAGATCAGAAAGACTTGCCAAATATAACCAGCTTTTGAGAATCGAAGAAGAGCTCGGTGACAATTCCATCTATGGAGGTACTAAATTCAAATTTGCAAAGGGTTTCACTCATCCTATACTACAGACTGAAAAGTGAGATGAGTGGAAAAAAACCCAATAAAGCCAATATTTTTTTATGTCCGTAGTTCCTTATTCGTGCTCGTTTAGGTCAAATATTATATAGCAAACTTTGAATGCATTTGGATTTTCACACCTATTGCTATTTAGGCGCATGTAGATCTTTCCTGATCTAGACAGAAGAGACCCTTATCTAGCGCGATGCTATCATCGCCAAATCATCAACTGTCAGATAGCCGCCGCCTGTCTATATGCGGGGGATCTAGTACCGAATTATCGTGCGATGAATAGCCGGTTTATCCGGATGGTTGTATATAAAGGGTCCACTTTATTTTATAAGATAAGGATCAAAGACAAAGCAAAGAAAATGAAATCCGAGGAAATACAGGAAATAGACGTCGAATTTCTTGACGAGAACAAGGATGATAAGCTGTTGATGTCGTTAGGCTATCAGCCTGAGCTGAAACGGCACTTCTCAGTCATTCAGGTTTTCGGCATTGCATTCAGTATTATGAGTTTAATGCCTTCAATTGCGTCGGTTTTAACGTTTAACCTTCCTGCAGGGCCGGTGGGGATGACCTGGGGGTGGCTCGCAGCTTCGTTGTGCATTTTATCTGTTGGTGTAGCGATGTCAGAGTTGGGGTCTGCATTACCCACTTCAGGAGGACTATATTGGTGGACATTCAAGTTCGCGCCCGAAAAGGCTAAGAAGCCCTTGTCGTTTTTGGTAGGATACTCCAATACTTTGGGACTGACTGGCGGGCTTGTATCGATTGATTATGGCTTCGCAGAGATGGTCCTATCGATTCCTGCGATTATAAGCGATGATTATGTATCTTCGAAGTATGTCACGTATGCGGTTTTCGTTGCATGCATACTCAGTCATGTCCTGGTAGGCTCACTAGCGACGAAGTACATCTCCAAATTGCAGACGTTTTGTATCGCACTGAACATCGCGGTCATTATGATTACCATTATCGCCTTACCTATAGGCACCAAGAACATGAACAGCGCCAAATATGTTTTCACAGATACTAGTAACTTGACTGAATGGCCGTACGGATGGTCATTTTTCACCGCATGGCTTTCTGCGATTTGGACAATTGGCGCATTTGATTCTTGCGTCCACATGTCCGAAGAGGCAAGCAATGCAGCAACGGCGGTCCCCTTCGGTATTATTCTTTCGATTTCATGTTGTGGCATATTCGGCTTCATGATCTTGGCGGTGATCGCTGCGTGTATAGATCAAGATATCTCGTCGATTCTAAATACCTCTCTGGGACAGCCAATGGCTCAGATATACCTAAACGCGCTCGGCAAGAAATGGACTATCGCAATGATGGTCATGTTGTTCATAGTGCAATGGTTCATGGGGCTGTCGATTATTATCGCTGCGTCTCGTCAAACTTGGGCGTTTAGCAGAGATGGTGCGTTGCCATTTTCTCGTTTTGTGAGAGTGGTAAACTATAGACTTGGAGTCCCCCTCCGAGCAGTTTGGTTTGTTGGAACTCTTGGTGCTGTGATTGGTTTGTTGGTATTGATCGACTCTGCCGCTGCCGCTGCGTTATTCTCGTTAGTAGTCGCGTCCAATGGGTTGGCATGGATGATGCCAATTGCGTGTCGACACATATTCTTTGATAAATATGCATTCCAGCCTGGTCCTTTCTACCTTGGGCATCTTGCGTCACGAATAAATGGGCTTTTCGCTTCATTCTATTTGCTATTTGTCGTAACAGTCCTAGGAATGTTCCCTCAATCAGGTCCCAATGTAACGCCAGAAACAATGAACTATACTTGTGTGATCAATGCAGCCGTATGGTTCGGCGCGCTGGCTTATTATTTCATAGACGGTCGTAAATGGTTCGAAGGACCAAAGACCACTTTAGATTTCCAAGTCGTTCAAGGCTTAGAGGCAGTTCCCGACTCACAACCTTTAGATGAAGTTGCCAGAAAGGTATCTTAGAAGTTTAGAATTAACTGACGGTTTTATTGTAGTGCCCTTGCAGCTGTATTCCATGTTCGTACCGTCTTCGTCACAGTACTATCAAAGAGCTTACTATTGATCTCTTCATCGTAGCCACCTTCTTTAAAAGGATTACACACATATGCAATATAGGCCTTCTGCACAGTTCGCAAAGTAGCTCGCAAGTCAAATCTGACATTCTCCTGAGCATCGGCACCAATCAGAATCTTAACGTTGGTATTTGACACCGTACCGTATACAGCAATTCCATCGTGTACGAGGAGCAATGCATAATCTCGTGTAGTCTCGGAGTAGTTGAGCTGGGTCAGGACGTAATCTAGGGCCATGTGAGATAAAAAATGGTATCTCAAATCTGCGTTTTTCTGATCAGTGGAGCTAGCATCTTCTGGCAAATCAAACGCTTTAAGGTACAACGGCGAGTTCTATCATTATTATTTGCTTGGTTCTTAACACTATTCCTTTGTATTCTATCGGACTTACATTTGGTCCAATGACTGACACGAAACGTATTGAAACTGGCATTTTGGGCTGTTCTCAAGGTGTAGATAAGTTTTGGAGTGTTTTATGTTGACTTGATCCCATCTTCAAGTTATGTTCGTGTCTTCTGTTAGGCATTTTGAAGATATCCTTTGTCCATCAGTAAAGAGGAACTTTCAATGTGAACTGCCAAATTGCTTCTTTTCTCATAAGAGGACAAGAGTTGTCGAGGCTCGAGCTTCTATACCTTCAAAGCGTAGGAAAGTGGAGCCTGAAAGCTCGACTCAGTCTGTGCAAGCAGCTAGCGCTGTGGCGCCGGAAGCCAGACCAGCCTCTAAAGAGACACTAAAACATAGAATGGCCGAAGTCAAAGTCCCCGTAGGGGAAAGGGACCCTGAGCTCATGGCACCACTTCAGGTGCTGCCGTATGCGCCGGCTTCGGTGCAGCAAAGACAGTCATTTTTGAAAACTGTTCATAAATATCTCGTTGATTCGGGATATGACCAGCTTCCTAAACTCAAATCTATCGAACTGGAATACGAAGTCGCGAAATCCAGTACAAAGGCCTCGTATCCCATGAACATTCGAACGTTGATTAAAGAAATCAAGTCTGGGAAATACGTCAATGAGGAGGAAAAGGAAGCAACAAGAAAGGAGACAGAAAGGAAAACGTACCGTGAGGAGCTCAAAAAGCTGATTCTACCTTTGAACATACTAGAAGATGGAGGGTTCATAATGGAGGTGGTCGAGCCAAAGGACTTGGATCGAGACTATACTACGACGTGCGATCGTTGTGGATCAGAATTTAATATATCAAAGAAGGATCCGGTCAAATGCACCTATCACTTACTGAGGCGTGAATATGACCATAACCTGAAGAAGCGGTCAAATATCTTCCCTTGCTGCTCACAGCCACTTGGTGAAACCGCCGGTTGTTGTACTTCGGAGCGACACGTTTTCAAACTTAGCGATCCCAACTTGCTAGCTGGCGTTATTCCATTTACAAAGACGCGGCCATCGAAGGAAGCTACGAGCTTGTTTGCAGCTGGAATCGATTGCGAAATGGGATACACCACGTTTGGAATGGAGCTAATACGAGTTACCATAATTGACTGGGAGACAGGTGAGACTGTATTAGACCAATCCGTATACCCATATGGCGAAGTGGTTGACCTTAACTCAAGGTTTAGTGGGGTTCACTCACTGGACCCTTTGAATACTGTTAGTTTCAAGGAGGCCCGCGAACTTGTGTTTAGATATATCTCTTCAGACACCATCATAGTGGGCCATGGGCTTGATAACGATATGCAAACTTTACGGCTGGTCCACTATCGAATTGTCGATACTGCTTTGAGATACCCTACACTAAACCCGGTCAAGAAACTCTCCTTGAAGGCGCTTTCTTTCAAATACCTGAGTAGGACCATTCAGACTGGTGAACACGACAGTAGTGAGGATGCGATTGCGGCAATTGATATTGTTAAGCACAACATTGCGAAGTCATTACGCTACAGATGAATCGTTATATTTAAATAGGTGTTGCAGGGCGCACTTTTGGCTACTTAGTGGATAGAGATGACCTAAGAAGCTGTTTTATCAGCAAGTTCTGTTCTTCAACTGTTTCCTGCAAATCTCGGATCTTGGCCCCGTGCTCTTGTTCAAGTCTCCGCAGCCGGCTCTCTAATGTGAGAACGGTTCGCTGGAGGTCATTGTTGTTAGCACCACCGTCATTATCAGGTTCTTCTTCAAATGTGACGTATTTCTTCTGTCTCTTGAAGTTTTCCTTGTTGCGTTCACGAAGCGGTGAGCCAGACCTATAGGGGGCGGCTTTTAGCGGAGAGATTCGAATCATATCTTCGAGGCTTCGTTTAGAAGCGGTCGACGATGTGCTATCTAAGCGTATTCGTGGTCTTCTGTCTTCTCGAAGTAGAACGGATTGTGGCTTACGACTAGGCAAAAGACCAGCTCTTGGCCTAGGTTCAGAGACCGGCGCAAAGTCCAGCTTGGCGCTTGGATAGTTTAGCTTCGATGAAGCAGTGAAGTCTCGTGAGCGACTTGGACTACCCCCGAGTCGAAGAGCAGATGACGGCGTGAACTCTTCCCTAGCCTTACCATTAGCTAGATCCTGCCTGTAAAGCGCCTCCGTGCTTACCGAGCGTCTGAACGTGGATCTCACCGGTGTCTGTCCTAAATCTGGGTATATTCTGCTCATATCACCTTAATAATTGTATATAGTTGTGATGAAAGAAAATCCATAGATGTCGGTGATGTTTGTTTATGTCTTCTTTGGGTAACGACTTACAAACAAGTTTCTCCCAAGCGGACTCAGAATTACTGAGGGTCACCATAATGTGAAAAACATATTCAAAGTAATTTCAATTTTTCGTTTCTCTTCTTCTCTCCTACTTCTTGTTTCCTTGGGTTCATATGAAAAGGTATGTTTTGTAAATCGATTAGAGAATACCCCCATTTAGAGAGACAATGATGACATTTTATTATATTAATTGCTTGATCTTATCCTGGGAGAAGTCCTGGGTTTGGATGAAGGCACAATTATAGACTACAACGGTATCTGAGCTCGATCTGCAATGGGTTTCTTCTCGTGTGCTTTTTTATTAGTAGTATGGAAAGCTAATTCTTAGATAGATGAATGAGTAGACAGAGTTCAAGCCAAATATATTCTTCCCCGTTACCGCTAAAGGTCCGTCCATTACCTCCGTTGATCCCTCAGAATCCGTTATCGTACCTGTACTATATTTTTGATTACCTCTTCCCGCCAGTCGAAGAGAAGATTGTGTGCAAGGGGATATTGTCAGATGATTGCGAATATGTGAAGGTGGTTGACCCCCATGATATGGATGTGCTTTGGAAAATGGGATTCTTTGGCAAAGGGACTCTTAGTCGTAGTGAGCCTTCATGGTATACACGAACATCACGTCGGCTAGGCTTAGAGGGAAGTGAGAATCTTACTTCGGAGGAAGTGACACACGTTAGGCGTCAGAAGAGAAAGAAGTTTAAGGAGACCCGGGCGAAGGCTGAGCTGGAAGAACTCGAACGAAGACGCAAGCTTGATCTGGGCCAGCCTGGAACTGTCCCAACAGTCGAGGAATTAGAGACATTGTCTGAGAGTTTGATTTCCGAGAAGGCTACTGAGCCCAGGGCCGAGGATCTTGAGGTTATTGAAGGTGGGAAACTGACTCAGCAGGAGTATCTCCAGTTAATGCCCTGTGAGGCCTGCTTCTTGTCATACGGCCTGGGGGCCCTGCAGGTCAGCGAACAAGGGAAGCAGTTAAGCTCTGTCGCCTTATTCTTGAGATTTGCTCAGGATCCGGGCTTTATTGTGAACTATGTCGTTTACCATCATTATCGATCCCATGGGTGGTGTGTCCGGTCTGGCGTTAAGTTTGGCACTGACTTTATACTCTACAGAAGAGGGCCGCCTTTTTCTCACGCCGAGTTCTCAGTGATCATAATTCCATGTGGGAAGGACGAAGACAAGGAGTGGTGGTGGAATACCAGTATTGGTCGTGTTGTAGGTGGGGTCAAGAAGACCCTCGTCTTTTCTTACGTTACGACTCCTCCTGTTGCACCAGATATGTCTAAGGTAGCCACTGTTCAAGATATAACTGACCTGATATCACTGTACAAAATCCAGGAAGTGGTTTATCGTCGGTGGATCCCTACCCGGAATCGAGATTAGCTATGTATCTTATGAAGTTAACGAATAAAAATTGATTAAATAAATACTGAAATCTATACTAGTCCCTTCCATGCTTTTTCAACGTAAGAGCAGTCGTGCACTCCATCTTCTTCTATTCCCGCCGGCTTCGAAATGCACACGTAGCTCTTCTTATCAGGCAAAACGCATTTTAACTGTGACGAAGCAAACGGGCACGGACAGTCTAAATATGAATTTACACATGCTAGGGTATCCCTACATAGATATTTATCACATTCATCTATCATTAGTTTAATCGATCCCGCTCGGTACTAATCTGGGTTTTGGCCATACCTTTATCATATTCGTGTTCGAGCCAGTTTGAATCAGCGGCTACATCGCCTCGAGGATTACGCGGCTGCTCCTGCTGTCGGAAGAGATGATCAAAAATATTTCCAAACTGCGCAGAAGCTAAAGGCAGGATCAACAGGAAGAATACCAGTCGTTGAATCATTGACGTGTCGTAATGACAAAATCAGAAGTGCGGCGTACAATATCGATTAATCAATTATCATTAATGAATTGATGTCAGCGCCAACCTTCTATAAATATCGAGAGATATATTATTTTTAAATAATTTACAATAGTGTGCTATGTAATATTAAGTGAATAGTCAACTCGACTAATGAACTAAACCACTCAAGGTGAGGGCTTCAAGGAATCGAGATAGATCATCCTTTGCAATCTCTATGATGGACGACTCAAATGCATCCATTCGAACTTGTGCCTTAATCCGGGTTGCAGTCCGCTGAAACGCGGTCCCAAATTTGTTAAATACAGTCATACCTTCCACGTTGGAAGCACGGCTCTGACGAGGGCCAATACCGAGTACGAGATACGTGGAATCTAGAGCATTGAACGAGGCCATAACCAACGGTAAAGATTGGGGATGTGCCTCCGCACAGCCTTCGGCTACCCAGACACCTAATCTGGCGAGGGCAAGTGGGTTTCGAAATGTGTCAAGATCAGGCCCGTCCCGAATCACCGCTAATCTGAATGTCCGCAAGTCTTTAATCTGTCTTTTCTCGAATAATGCAGTACCGGCAGCGACAACCGCCTGTTGGAGGGACTTTGCCTTGTTCATACCTTCGTTTATCAAGTCGACATTATCCAAAGCATCCCAGCCTATCCAGAAATTGGCCACCCAGAATCGCTCAGTTCGCTCCTCTTCGTCCACCTCTTGTGTCGATTGTTCTTGCAGTTGCGGACCGTCTCCAGCCTCTAGCAATGCGGTTAATGCCTCTACACAATCGCCCGCGCAGATTGACCCTTTAAACCCGTACCGACGAACCACGCCCTGACGAACAATATCATCAATACCATAAACACCAGAAATAGACGTCAG
The DNA here is from genome assembly GCA_030558955.1 of Diddensiella caesifluorescens. Taxonomy (NCBI): domain Eukaryota; kingdom Fungi; phylum Ascomycota; class Dipodascomycetes; order Dipodascales; family Trichomonascaceae; genus Diddensiella; species Diddensiella caesifluorescens. The sequence continues at coordinate 893,103 of JAKTQR010000003.1, forward strand.
CTTTTCATTAAATGAGCGTTTTAAAGGGATTGGCAGATGCTTCCACTGCTCTTTGGCTTCATGAAGAGAAATTCCCATTTTCGCCAGCATCTTGTGTAGTTTTTTCCTACCATCCTCCGTCCACAAATGCAATTTAGCGCTTAAATAGGAGGAATGGATCATGCTATCGTATAGGGACCATCCCCGCAATAAAAAAAGTGAATAGTCAGTCTCAAGGTACAGAGACATATCATCGCCGGTGTTAACAGCGGCAGCAGTCGTAGCTAGCCCACCACCTAGACGAGCAACTTCGTCTTTCAGCAGCGGATAGAGAGATTCATAAACTTCAGGATGCTGGGAGTCGAGGAACGTCACGCCAACCACGGCGAGCCAGAGATTCCGGATTGAGGTCTCACCAATCATTGACAGCAGCGTATATACTTGGATTGTGGATGCGGAATTTAGGAAACTTCCCTGAGAGTAATAATCTTCTAAAATACGCGTATTTGCTTTTTTGGCCCTTCTAGTCTCTTTCCTTGAATCCTTTTCGTTCTTTTCATCCGGTTGCTCCGCATCTACAGCTGTGTCATCATCCGTGTCACCCAGGCTATCATTTGGCTCGTCCTTTGTCGCTTCTTCGATATCCTCTTGAGGAGCTACTGGATCGTCGTTAAATATATTATCGAATTCCTCCTCATCACTTTCATCCAGAAACGAAATCGGCTTTGCATTTTCTTCCGTCGTTTCTTCAGTTTCGTTATTTTCCTCCTTTTCCCTTTCACTCTCATCCTCGCTCTCACTCTCGCTATCGATCTCGTCCTCGCTATCGTCTGCCATCTGGGCTAAAAATTCATATGCCTCCTTCTCTTTGGTCATTTCAGTATCTATCGTTCCGTCATCAAAGCAAATAACATTAGGCGATCCATATAAATTATCCAGATTCCATGGCCGGTGATTGTCTATGATGTAGATCTTTCTGCGGGAATCAACCAAGGTTTCGTCACCATCACCGCCTTGAGGAGCAGTTTCCAAATAGCTCTCCAGATCGACAGTAGCACCACATCCAATACAAATCACGTTCGTTACATCATCATCCAACGCACTGTACAAAGCTTTAAGCTCTTTGAACCCTACGATTGGGATCAACTTATGCGGTACCAGTTCCGACCTAAATACGTTACAAAGGATCTTAGCAGCGCACAACGCATCGATATCTAGACACGAAACAAACAAGACAATCTTGCATGTAGAATGCGATAGAGAACTTCGCCGTATATCCTCAAATGCCTGTGGGAACTGGTGGGGGTTAATATACATTACGCGTTCCAACCACCAACACGCGTGTTTGGTAATTGGGAAGGTTTTCGAGCTTTCGTGAAAAACAAAATCAATGGGGCTCGCGGGCCAAAAACATGCAAAAGAAACAAAAATAGACGCCGGGTTCGAGTCAGCCAGACTCGTACATCCAATTATCTTCGTCCAAGCTCGAAGCCAGTTCATCACATAGTGCACGAATCCTTTTCCAGGACTCAGGTGATTTAAGATTAAGAGAGTCTCCAGTAGGAGTCTCAGCTTTCTGTTGAGGCTTCTGGATTGTACTTTCCAGAATCGCAGGCATGTCGATGAATTCGTAATGCTCTACGATGTAGTCGCTCAATGAGAGGTCATGTGGAGACAGTATTCGGACTTTCTGTCTGCTGGAAGACATGTTGATTCCGGCGTCTAGATCATAGTACCCATTGTTGTAGCTAACGCTCTGGGCCTCGTCGCTCCCAGACCCTGACTTCTCACCCGACTCTGAGTCAGACAAAGTATGCGGTTTGTTCTTCTCTGTTGCCTTCTTCGTAGTTCTTTTCCTAGGAGCCTTTTCAGGCGTTGTTCGCCACATTCTTTTGTTTGTGTTCTTTTACACTCTTCTATATAGTGGGTTTTATGTGTACCACTTTGTATGTTATTATATCCCACTGTAAATCCCAGCGAAAAACGTCAGGTACTTCCTCTTCGTGGACGGCCATTCGATATAAACAACGTCAAAGATATAACCTACTATTAAGCCATATTCAATAAGTCAAAATGACCATTCAGAAGTGGTTCTTATTAGTCCTAAACGTTTTTTCAAAATGCACGTCTCTGGGATCGAGCTAGCGATCTGGAAATACTTTCGCTCAGACTTCGAAAAAGCGTTGTGAGATTTTACTGATTACACCAACGGGGTCTGCAATTGTAAAGTTGAGTTCTAAATTCGAGAGGTGTATATCTGAGCCGCATGCCGCGCCGCAGAGGGCTGTTCTATCGAGATATCTAGCTGGCTGTTTGCTGGCTTGCGTCCATACTTTCAAGCAGGTCCTTGAGTCTACGAAAGGGCGTTTGGTATAGCTCGTCAGTATCGCTGTAAATCCCAGGATAGTGAAGCCCACAGTATTCCCTGCATCTTTGGGGAACACTAGCCTATCGCTAAAATTGAGCATTATAGAATGCCGAAACGCATGGAATGGCCAGAATTTGATCATATGTCGAGCTTTATGTTATTATTACTATGTAGTAGTACATTGTACTGTCTGTATAGCGTAAGCGGCTCAGGAGCCGCGTCGTTGAGCCGCGTCACTCTCGCCAAATATGTCGTAGGCAGATTATTTTCGACGAAAATAATAGTAAGGGCTACCGATCCTTAATGAATGTGGCCTCTCGATGCGCCGTTGACAATTGGTGAGCGTCCAGCTCTTCTCCTTAGATGCCCTTGTAAACTGTTAGTCACATTTCTTTCGCGATATGATAGTAAGGGGGACTCAGTGTAAGCTCTGTCACTTCACCGTTGTTGAAGATGCCGCCTGTAGGGCACTTTTCAAGTTGGATGAGGCCATGATAATGGTTCATATAAAGTATCTACCAGTTATATATCTACAGTTGCGAATAATGCATATGAATTGTCTACTGTTAGCGTGTTACGAGACCCATATAGGGAACAACTCACCATTCACGACGAATATTTCTTGTTTGTCAGTTCGAACGCGAATCAGTTTCGCGGCATCTGATTGAAGCGATGTAGTTAGCGCGTTTGAAGCCGATAGCAGCGCTAAACAAAGCGCTACCTTCTCTACGGGATCTGATATATTATTTGTATGAATCACTGAGTTATCTCCAATTGAGAAGACAATGGATCCAGATAGCTTTTCACGTGTCACGCCCAGTTGGCCAATAAGCTTATCCATATACGAATCCATAGTTCTATGTTGTGGTGTGCGACAGCGTTTATCATAGGCTTGGGATTGCCAACATCAGAAGAAAAAGATGCTGTCTGTTATTTATTACTTAATTTATCTGACGCGCTTAACTATTATTCTGACAGGTTTAATGAAAACTAAAAAAGTTCACTTTCTGGCACCAAGGTTTGCAAGCGTGTGTGCGAGTTGATTTCCAAAACTGGACATTAGCTACTGGACCACCGCCAGACCTAACATCAGACACTGCATCTCTCAATACCCGGTTCACAGCACTCAATTTAACGCGTTGGTTCGTCGGATGTTCCTCGTAACGGCGCACTTACATTACGTAAGTCACCCTGACCGTAGTAACGCCATATCCACCACGCGCTCCAGACTGAGAATTTCCATAGCGGCTACCGTCTGCATACGGCTTGTCTTACCTGATACGTCAGAACCGATACGCGTAAAGAAAAATATCTAACAGAGAAGTGCTAAGTGTTACCTATATCGACTAGATAAGCTTAACCTCTTGCTTTTCTCCTTGGATTATTCAATTGGCTAAAAGCCGCTGCTGGACCATGTAGAAAGGTGATAAAAGCCTTTGCTGAAGTGAAAAGTGGGTAGATATTACATATATATGGTAGTAGAGCCAACCAATAGACGATACACAACTCAAAAATCTATATTATCGGTTGGGAAGTCTACTTTCTAACTTTTGCTTGATTCTTATAGCCACTTTTTCGTGTCGTTTCTTCGTATCGTTCCCATCGTTCATACTCCAACCTTTGTTTCACACTATAAATCCCATATTGAGTTCATTTAAACAGTTGTGATCTGGGTTGGGGTTGGCCGCTTAGAGACGTGATTTACTACCCAATCGGGAAAGAGACGCGTTCATCGTGAAATTGAACATCTAAGAATAATGTCCCTGGCTTCAGTCGTTCCGATCGTTTCAATCAGCTGATACGGGTCCTTAGCATCAGGGGCGATTCTACTGAAGCATATTACATTATACGCTACTCTTCTGATACTCGCTTAATGACTTGATAATAGTTGCTATAGTTGAGCTGCGCAATTAACTCAAATGGCGGACTTGTAGCCGTACCCAAAGCCCCAACACCTCATGCAGGTACATACTTTCCACCAATAGAAATAAAGCCCTATAGGTGGAGTAGACGTAGTTGAGTAGGAAATGGCGTGTAGGTTGGGCGGAATGATGTTAGGGTGGGACAAAAAATCAACTGACATTTCATAACCTACCAAAACAACACAAACAACCCTGTCATCCACATGTACCTTGGGGGAAATCGTCATAATATATAGATTGAAGGTTCCCCTCATCCTATTAGTATAACAAAACTCCCTGCAAAATGATGTCTGTAGGGATGGTTTCAATGAGATACAATTCCACAAGTTCTCCACACTATAAATTCAAGCCAAGAAAAGCACGACCAGTACTGATATGCTCTTATATTACTTTAGGCCTAATTGTGCCTTTTGTTATGCCGCTGAAGTCTTCGCTTGATCTTCGTATGTTTCCTCAACAAGGGCCATTCAATATCATACCCCGAGTCTAATCTCATTAGGAACTCGCAATCATCACTCTGCTCACTGATCAACTTTATGAACATCTATGGGGCATTCTTCCTAGTTTTGCATTTGTCTCTCTATCCATGTTATATCTTTGTTATTATTATATAAAGGCTTGCTTTATACGATATTATTTATTTGTTTATTTCCAATGTTGAATTTGACAACTAGCGTTACATGTTTGTGCCGATGGACGGTACTATTATAAGTCTATAACCCTAGTTTAAAGGAGCGCACTCTTTCCAATTTCCCGCAGGCTGGATCCCCACATGTATTGTTTATGCCCTTGTAATCACTGATCATAATGTAAAGGTAGCCATTGAATTAGAATGAAGCATTGTGGTTAAATTGAAGGGAGTGAATTAATTTAAGATGACGAAGCCGCATGATCGAAGCCTCTTGCGGCGTCGCTTGGAATCGCATGTGTATATTACGGTATATATATCGCTAGATTCGCTAACAGTTAAATACAGCTGTGGCTTCTCGATATAAGTCAATGGGAAACTTTATTCTTGGTGAAACTGCACAAGGACCAATAATAACTGCCTTTCGTTCGCCTGCTATCTCTGGTCGGATCGAAATATATAAACTAAAAGTAGTAAACTATGATGTTGCTTAATAGTAGTTACTAGTTAATACAGTTTAGGAGGTGGTAGAACCCATAACCTAATTCGCGAAAATGGCATAAGTGTGGTGATATTGAAAATTCCTGTGTGGGGGACGCGTAGTTGTAAAAACGGAATTATCACGGACGATCGCAATTTGCTAAATTACAAAAAACGCGTCTTTTTTCAACACCAAAAAAACCAACCTCCTCCTTCCTTTTGAACTCCATACATTAATCGAACGAACGAAGAAAAAAATGTCAATTCTTCCATCGGTTAATCTAGATGTCGATTATACGGATCTGCGTGGTATGTCATCGGATTTATCTTTGATATGTCGGATATTTGAAGGAGGCTAACTGAAAGGTCGGATAAAAACGTTCTTGTCTGAGTTCAAGGCTCAAGAAGAAGATGTCTCAATGGATCAAGAGGATCAAGAGGTTCCTCCAACACCGTACAAATACATGAACATACTGACCAAAGTCGCCAATCGTCAGACGACCACTATTTATATAGAACTGGATGACGTCAAGCTCCATGAAGATCTAACTCAAGATAATCATAAGCTGGTTGATGGGATTGTGAATAATTCAACAAGATATATTGAACTATTTTCAGACATTATCGATGAACTGATGCCCCTGCCTTCGATCGATATCTCATATAAGGATGAGGTGCTAGATGTGATCCTGCATCAGAGAAGGCAAAGAAACGAAAGAATCCGTCAGGAAGCAAATAGCAGTAGCGGTGGTGATACAGGACTAGCGCCTGAAAATCCAACAGACGATATGTTCCCACCACAACTAACTCGACGCTATTCACTATATTTCAAGCCTCTCACTGATCTCTTCAGAGGAAACGGCAAAAGTTTAGCTGTTCGAGAAGTTAAAGGTGAACACCTGGGCCATCTGATTACTATCCGAGGAATCGTAACTCGAGTGTCAGATGTTAAACCCTCGGTTCAAGTCAACGCGTATACATGTGATAAATGTGGTAATGAAATCTTCCAAGAAATTAAAACCAGAAGCTTCGCCCCATTATCAGAATGTCCGTCACGAGAATGTAGGGAGAATAATTCGAAGGGACAGTTGTTCATGTCAACCCGGGCATCAAAGTTTTTACCATTCCAGGACGCAAGGATCCAAGAGTTATCTGATCAAGTACCAATTGGCCACATTCCCAGAACCTTAGGGATCCATATCACTGGTGATTTGGTGAGAAGCGTTACCCCGGGTGATTTGATTGATGTCACTGGTGTATTCCTACCGGCGCCCTATACAGGGTTTAAGGCAATTAGGGCTGGGTTATTAACTGATACATATCTCGAAGCACAGTACATCCACCAGCTGAAACAACAATATAATGCACTGGATGTGGATCCGGTGGCAATTGCAAGAATTGAAAGGCTGAGGCAAGAGGCGAATGTTTACGACAAAATCTCTCAGTCGATTGCACCAGAGATTTATGGACATGAAGATATAAAGAAGGCTCTGTTGTTACTTCTGATTGGCGGCGTTACAAAAGAGGTTGCAGATGGAATGAGGATTCGTGGTGATATAAACATATGCTTGATGGGGGACCCAGGAGTCGCCAAATCTCAACTGTTGAAATATATTTCTAAAGTTGCACCTCGAGGTGTGTACACGACCGGCAGAGGTTCATCGGGGGTTGGATTAACTGCTGCAGTTATGAGAGATCCAGTAACTGATGAGATGATTCTTGAGGGCGGTGCCCTGGTTCTGGCAGATAATGGAATCTGTTGTATTGATGAGTTCGATAAGATGGACGATACAGATCGAACGGCCATTCATGAGGTAATGGAGCAACAGACAATTTCAATATCCAAAGCCGGCATCTCAACAACACTTAATGCCAGAACATCAATCTTGGCGGCGGCGAATCCCTTATATGGGAGATATAACCCAAGGCTGTCTCCAGTGGAGAATATCAATTTACCAGCTGCTTTGCTCTCAAGATTTGATATTCTCTTCTTAATTTTAGATCAACCCACTAGAGATGGTGATGAACGGTTGGCAAGCCATGTATCATATGTGCATATGCACTCACATCCCCCGGAGAAGGATTTTGAGGTTCTGGATCCCCAAACTATACGACAATTTATTTCTCTCGCAAGACAATACCGACCAGTTGTGCCTAAAGAAGTTGCTGACTTCGTTGTCAGTTCGTATGTTCGACTAAGGCAACAGCACAAACAGGAGCAAGACAGCAAGCAGCAGTTCAGCCATACAACTCCTCGTACTTTGCTAGGGATTTTGCGTATGGCACAGGCACTTGCCCGACTAAGATTCGATAATATCGTTGTACATGCTGATGTTGAAGAGGCTCTAAGACTAACAGAGGTTTGCAAGAAATCTTTGCTGGAGAACAATGGTAATCGGAACAATGTTGATGAATCTTATTCCTCAAAGATTTATCACATCATACGTCAGATGGCCTACGGTGATGGATCATCGTTCACTTCTTCTATTCAGACCAATGTCATTAGAGAACGGGTCATCGCTACTGGGTATACAGAAGACCAGCTTGCAGAATGTATAGCAGAATACACCAACCTTGGCGTATGGCAACTGGCAAGCGACGGAAGTATATTGGCGTTTATTGAAAATGACAGAGTCGATTTGCAATAGATTAGGAAGGAGAAAGAGAGAGAAGAAGAATATTTATAACTTATCACTAATTATTTTGCTAATAAAACAATACGATCAAGAGATATTTAATGCCATGAGGGAGGCAATGAATGTAAGAATCAAACGGCTTCTTACTTCATTAATATCCTCAGGCACAATCCAGATTAAAGCTCCGAGCTTTCTGGCAATTGAAATTGCCAGCTTAGCATTAGCATAGCTATCACTCGAAACTAAATCATAATCGACATAACCGGGTTTCAGGCCATTCAGAACATCGAGCAGGAATTCGCCGCTTGAAACCGAGGGATCCTTAAAGCTTCGGATATTCGAACTCTTACCACCTTTACGAACTTGTTCCTGCGCCCATCGTAACATATCTGAGTCAGACAGCTCTTTACCGTTTTTGGATAAACTCTTCAATGTTAAAACAATATTTCTTCTCATGAGCTGCCATACCAGAGCGAGCGTTAGCGTCTTCTGGCCATCTGTGATATCAGCACCTTCGATTCCAACCAGCGAAAATTTATTTTCTTTACCAAGCTCAACTGCGTAATTTGTGTTTTCGACTGCCTTGAACCTTGAAAGCTCATGCTCAGCCGGTCGTTTGTTCACAAATCTTTGATTGACGCTTCCAGGAATCACCTTATCGTAAGCTTGAAGCAATACAGTTCCGTCCTTGAGGTCCTCAAACAAACTGATCACTGGGGGATCAACATCCAAACTGTTCAACCATAGCGTGAACACTCTTGCTTCACGTTCACCTTCTGCATCAAAATCTTCAACTTCGACCTTGTCAACTTCGGTGATAGGGTCGAGACCGGGATGGGTATTGAACAGGTGCGCAACAAATGCTAGATTCAGCTTGGGGTTACCTGCAACCAACGCGGTTGGCGTAAGATACTTGCGGCATTCAAGCTTATCAGCGTTCTGCAAGATTTGCTCGGCTCGCTGGAGCAAATCGCTTGTCTTCAGCGGTGCTCTTGAGCAAAGCTCTGGCGCTAGTTGATTTAACAGTATAGTATAATTCTCACCATCCTTAACATCGCCGCTGAAATTCGTAACTCTCCTTGGCCAGTTCGCTGCCTTCAAATGGTAATTCACCCATCTCAATAAAATTTGCTCCGGTGGCAGTCTCAAGAACTGCTCCAGCGTTTCGTCGTCTTCTAGTAATCGATACAATTCCGGATGAAGCTTGATGTCAATCTTGCCCAAGAGTCCGCGGCGAATAATCTGCCAGATAAGCCCCAGAATCAAGTGCTCCTTACCGTCAATGATATCCTCAGCATGGACATTGACCACGACACACCCAATACCCTTAGCGGAGTTTATAACGATATTGGCATTCTCGGTCATTGTGAAGTTGTTCAGCGTCTTGCCTTTCTTGGGCAGATTTAACACCCGAGTGTCAATAGTATCCGGCACCGAGTCGTTGATGAGCTTCGATAAGACTAATCCGTCCTTGCACTCGTCAAATATCTGGAACGAATCGGTAGGGAACGGTAACCGGTTCCCAATATCTTCGTCTCCTAGAAGAACACTGTTGATATGTCTGGTGAACTCAGTTCGTTCTTCGTCATTGATTGTATGGGTGATTCCGGATGACGACCCCCCAACAATAATCTTGGAATTCGATCTTGCCCTATGTTGTGCCGGAGAATTGGCTGATGGCGCACCTGGTGACAGCGATACTGCTGCTGGCGCTGCTGGCTTCTGTGGGCTTTCGCGAAGCTTAGCGATCAATTCAACGTAATCATCCAATTCCACTCTTCCACTTGCATCAACCCCAACATGTTTCAATGTATCCCGGATATCGTCATAGCTACCCTCACCAGAATCACTTACTGCCTTTATAATCGTCTGCTTATCGACATAGCCATTATCTTCCAAGTCAATCTGCCGAAACTTTTCCACCAATCCGAACACATCCTCCTGAGAAAGTGACGGGAATTTGCGCTTTGCATCTTAGTATATACATGTACCTATTACTATCAAGCCGTTGTGCGTATCAGACATACCTGAAGCTTTATAACGTTCATTTTCCGATAAAGAAGGTTTAAAGTGGCTAACTTGGATTCTACGGTGTGAACCTCTAAAATTAAGTGGCTGGGGAAACGTGTATTACGTAATAACTCCGCCCTCCCAACTATATCGTAGTATGATTTACTATGGATTGGAGCGTACTAGTACAAATCCCTCTCGATAACCTGATCCTTTAGACGGACCTTCCATTCCTTTCGTATTCCCTCCACGTAATTGTACAGGTTGACGCTATCCTCTTTTCTGTAGTCAACCGCTGACTGTGACAGCTTTGCATGTCCCAGTTTGCTGCCATAAGAACCGTATTTTATAGCCAAATCGTCCTTTTCAGGGTCTGCGTCCAGGGCCACCCATACAGGAGAGATGGCAGCGACCTCGGGGAATATGCACATGACCTTACTGCCACATAGTCTAACCAAGTAGAACATGAGCATCATTCCAAATTGGTAAAACCAGCCAATCATCGAGAGGACCTGGCTACTGCGGAAAACCCCCGGGTGGATAAGCCAAGACTGGATGCCATGCTTCTCGTACAAGTCCTTGTATGTAGCCGCGTGCAGCAGATCAAGCTCGTATTTTGAGGCCTCATACCCGTGAATGGTCTGGGTTAGCCCAACATCACTTTCATCAAACAGGTCTGGCGACGACAATGAGGAGGATATCCAGATGATCCGGCCCCCATGTTCTAGCAAGGGCAGGATCTCATTGATCAGGTACCACGGAGACAAAACATTGGCCTGGAACGTGGCACTCATTCCATCAGCAGTGATCTTACTTTTCCCTTCTATTCTCTGCGTGCCACGGGTATACGCCTCCACAGGGGACGTGAACGTCTGTTTAAAAGCCAGCCACTTATCGATTCCCAGAAACTGAAGGTAGATCGAGTTCAGAAACAGGTAATCTATGTGTTTGAACCGCTTGTTCAAGTCTCGAGCTGCCCCTAGCATGGAAATCATGTTACACTGATCAAACATGAGATAGTCAAACTCCACCAACGATTTTCTGGGAACAGTCGCGGCATACGCCTTGAGCTCCTTCACTGACTCTTTTACCCCGGGGAAAGTCCTGCTGGTCACCACTATAGTTAACCGTACCTCGCTAGGAACTTGTCTTATTAGACGCTTGGCTATTGCCATACCAAGGCCCCTAAGCATTAGCTTTCCACGACCCTTGATCCCGTCCCATTCAGAGGCAAAACATACCCAGACGTTCCCGTGATAACGGCGACTCTAGAATCCGAACTCATTTTGATGTTAGGAGGTCAGAAGTCTGGCGTGTAAGTTTCAGTTTAATATGTGTTTTTTTAAAATTGGTGATGTGGTGATGCTAGCGCCGCGCGTCGTATTCATACGAGGTACTGCTATTATATATTTCATACTACAGTATATATAACTTTATAAGAAAGATGCGGCTGAAATTATTACTCGATCACCAAAAGTTTTGGACCAGTCTTGTTATTGAGATAGGATAGTTAACGTTAGGTTATATAGAGATCTGTTGGAATTAGTTAGATAGACGAGATACGCAACGTTTGAATAAATCCTTCGCACGGCTGGGCCCTGGTACGGGACAGCTTGTATCAGAGCGAGATTGATACAGGTTAGCAATCATTAGGTTATATAGAAACTTGTTATAATTAGGAAGATAGACGAGAAACGTGATGCTCGAATAGAGCCCTCGCACGGGTCCAGACTGGTTCGTTGTGTCGACTTGGCAATGTCAGTAACGAAGGCAGCAAAGCTTCACTGAAGGCTTCACTGGCTTCTCGGGGCAGCAGACTAGGCAAGTGGTCAATTGAAATGACCGAGAGCTTAGGCCCGGCAGTAACGTCGACGTCGACAGTAGGCTTGTCGAAGGTAGTGGCGACAGTATATACAGGAATTGGATTGTGGGGGTTGGTGGTGTCGGCGCTAACGTCGACTATGACCTGGAGCCTTCTTTTATCGGTGTTGAGAGACTCCAAGTCGACAAATGGAGGAATCGGGTCGGACAGGTAGATGCAATTGACAAAAATGTCCACATCTTCCACGATCTCCCTGAACGGCCCGCCCTTAGCGGTCTCAGCCATATCCCACTTGATGATATTCTCTTCAGGGAGGCCAATGGACCGCAGCAAGTCAACCGCACCCGATCCACATCTGCCCAATGCGCCAATTATCAAGACCTTGGGTACTTTGCCGGTTTTGGCCACGTCTGCTTTGACGGCAGCGATCAGCTCGCTCTCGTAAGGATACGGCTCGACACTTCCCAGTCGCTCGTTCTGGCCCTGATGAGTCTCCTGGAATGCCCAGGCTTGGACTCCTAAAGCGGCGCCAGCAAACCCGGCGTGGAATCCGAATGCAGCGACCCTTCTGCCATTGTCATCCTGCAAGAACTCGATATCGTACAGGACACCGTCGCCGGCTGGAAACCGTCCTAGGACGTCCTTCCAGCCCGCCTGGTCCTTGTAGCAATGGGCAAATTGGATGTGCTCGTGTGACAGGGGGAACGAGTCCTCGGGCAGCTCTTTCAACCCGATGATGATTCTGTCCTCGGGTGCGTTGGGCCACGATCCCTCTTCGACGAGAGTGGCTCCTACGTCTTCAAACTCGTGGTCTTCAAAGATCCTAAGCTTGGATCGCTCCACAAACACCTGGAATCCGGCATCCAGGAGTTTTCTCGTAGTAGAAGGAGTCAGGGCTGATCTATGCTCCAGCGCCTTGGTCTCTGCCCTTAGATGAAGAACAGTGGCCATATTTTTTGATTATTTTCTGGTATTTCTGTTTATCGAGATTACAGATTACTTGGAGATGAGTCGAGAAATTTATATGGAGAGGGTCCTAAGAGGGAAAGAGTCACCTGCGAACTTTCGGTACCGCACGTCGATTGTGATCCACAACATCAAAAAACATGCTATAGAATCATTCAACTGATCCTGTCATGATGAGATGTTAGCGATGAGTTCGCGATTTATCGTTTGTTAATTTTACAGTTTTAGAGTTTGGTAGTTATACTGTAGTATTCACATGTATCAATCACGAGCGTTTAATACCGCTGTTTGTTTCTTTGGGCTAGCACTTTGCCGACGTCAGATCTTTCAGCACCATGCCAGTCCTAACATAACCCCCTGTTTCTTAGCTATCTATAGAGTCCATACATGCCATGTTTTATGCGCTGTTCCGATTGCTTCAGTACTCGATCATGTCGTTGTTAGGTGTTGTTGGGCGATGGTGAAATTTAACCTTCTCACAAGCAATGTCACGAAGGTCGCTATATCGACAGTCAAAACGCCACGCCGCGGGGTCATACATAAGTGACCTCGACGATAAAATAACACACTGGACACGAGACTGGGTATCGCCCCTGATTCCAGGCGGGCCGGTCACGAACGGTGGCGTTGTTGTGCAGTCTAAGGCTGGTACACCTACGCCAAACCCCGAGAATGAGAATTCTCCGTCAGTTTCAAGTGGCGTCAATCACGCTGCCAAGAGTAACACCGTGGGGTTCAAGGTGAAGATGTGGCTTGCCGCAGACGATGAGGCATACGTCGCTGTAAAGGACTGCGATGAAGATGATCTTCTAGATATCATCGCGCCTGTTCCTCGTGAAGCTGAACCAGAACGCCAAAGCGGTGGCGGGCTCACTGCCGCTGATATTAGAGGCGCGGTGGGTGGCGAAGCAATCCCAGGTATCATCTCCGCTGGTTACGAGAGCACCGAAGCGGTGACTGAGACAGCTGCAGCACAAGCGCCAGAGCAGTCCGAACTGAAAACTGAGCCAGAACCACAGGTACAGCCTCAAGAAGAGGTACAGCCTCAAGAAGACACCGAAATGACAGACGCCTGATATATTACTACATAGTTTCAGAGTTCTTTTTTACGCTTTTCATAAACTACTTCGTCACCTTCGCTTTCAGATGTACTGGTAGCGGCAGTTTCCTCTTGACCAGCGGTCTTGACAGCGTAAAACGAAATCCCAGCCCTAGCTCTATCAGTAGCCAGCCCCAGTTCAAAATTATCCACGTCAGTCCATTCAGATTCAATGTCGTCCCATTTCATTGTTTTGTGGTCTTCCTGATATTTCTGTCGTTTCTTACGCAACTGGACCATTTCTCTAGGGTCCCCAGTCCCAGACCAAACGATCAATGCAGTATTCAAGGGTAACTCGTTATACAGCCGATTCAATCGGATATTCAATTGCTCGTATCCATTTGCCACGTCTTGAGGAGTGGGGTCTGCGTCAGGATTAGACCAGCCTGCGATTGACTCCAGCTCCCGCAGCCGAGCGCAAACCAGATCGTTGGCTTTGGCTTGCCGTATAACCGCGTCTATAACTTCATCGTCGCTCGTACAAGATATAACTGCCTGTGCATGGTCCTGGTGCCAGTGTGGGACTCCGTAGTCCACCACTGCCGTGCGCTTAGAAGGTTCTGAGTAATACAGTTTCTTGATGAGATTCGTCTGCTGCCTCGGTCTCAGTCCAAACTCCATTCCTTCTTTTAGCTTTAAATCAACAAGATTCAGGCACGCAAGCGCATCTTCTATGGAGTCGTGGCCGTCTTTACCAGTCTGAATGTCTCGCTTCAAGAACTTGCTTGTTAGCCATTTTAAGGACGGCTTTAAGGTTTGGCCCCGGGGATGATGGTAGCATACTGAAGTGTCAACAATCAGTGGATGCCGCAGTCGCAGGACATTCAAATCGCTCTCCAGTGAATGGCCAATTAAAATATCCTTGGAGGATATTATTGATATCAAACGGGCCTGAATATCTTCTAACCTGGTTGTAACGTTCTCCAGCAATTCCTTGGTTATCCCCGAGTACATTGTTAGATAGTCTATAATTTCTTCATCTGGCTTCACGAGCTCGTCGAGGATCGCAGTGCCGGCTTGGTCAATAATGGTCACTCGAGTCACTTCCTTCCCATTTTTGGTATCACACATTTCACAGTCTAACGCATATACTGCTTGTGCATCATGTTCAAGATCAGTAGTATCAACCCAGCCTTCTGGAGGAGTTTTGGGAGAGTCTTCGTCACCGACATCGGGATGGATGGGATAGTTCTGGTAAACTAGCTGCTGGAGGTCCAATATAAGGTCCTTGTAGTCTAGCTTCTCAGGATACGAGTTTCGCATTGCCTTGCGATCCCTTGCCCACTTCTTCTTCTCAGCGTTATTAAACGGTACGTTACTGAACTCATCCATGACTGAATGGATCTGCCCCTTCACTCCTGGCGCCTGGGTAGGCCACACATGTGAGAACCGCTGCTTGAAAAACGATAACTCCTTCGGTAAATCCTGGATAGCCTTTGGTTCACAGGCATTGATATCGGTTAAAGAAAATACTTCCCGGCTCAGTCCAGGTACCATCACTGTGACGATATGACTAATCGCACTCCTATTCTGAACCATAATCCAATTAGGCGCTGCAGGCCCAGAACAGTCATCGAATATCCACAAGACCAAATCTCTTAATTTTGCAACTGAGATTTTTTGAGTTACGTTCGATGGCTCGACGTCAAACTTCGGGGTTACTAAATATTTTCTCTTGATCTGGCGCTTCCTCTTAGATCCGGCCGAATCTCCTGGACTCTCATTGGAATTATTATCGGAGCTTTCTGTCATTTGATTCCAGAATCACGTTGTGCGATTTGGAGTTTTTGGAGGTTTACAGTTTGTAAACTTAACATGAAGTTTGAGTTCGTGAACCACCCAAGCATATATATACCTCAAAAACATGGAGTTTGATAGTCCGCTTTTTAGGCCTGAAAGTCGTACGATCAAACCATTGTCGCAGGTAGATCGGTTACGGCTATGGAGGCATGACGCGCTAATGCAGCATCAGTACGAGACTGCTGAGCATATTGGTGACAAAATATTGGCGCTTACCAACGATGCAAACGATGCATTTTGGCTGGCCCAGGTGCATTATTCCAGTAGTAACTACGCTAGAGCTCGAGAACTGCTTATGAGTCGCAAGGAGTTAGTGGATCAGTCATTGTCGTGCCGGTACCTGGCTGCGCTTTGCTTCACTCAGCTCGGAAAATGGGATGAAGCACTAGAGATCGTTGGAGAAACGAATACTTTTTCAAGCAAGGAAAAGAAGAAGAGTTCAGTTGTGAAATTGGAGTCGTCTTCAATCAAACTGGAGGCATCGCTGTGTTTCCTAAGGGGCCAGATCTATACTAACCAGAACAACTTCGACCGAGCAAAGGAATGCTACCAGGAAGCAGTCCGGGTGGATGTGAAGTGCTATGAAGCGTTTGATCAACTGATCCGCAATAACCTGATGTCTCCTCAAGAGGAATGGAAATTTCTCAAGTCGCTAAACTTCGAGGAGTGTTGTGACGACAATGCCGACTTCGTTAGAGCGCTATATACCATTCGGCTCGGCAAGTACATCAATCTCGCGGGGTATCTTGAGTCAGAAACAATCTTAAAAGATGATTATGGGCTTGGTAAGAATTCTGATGTACTGCTAAGCCGAGCTGACTTGTTATTCACTCAGTGTCGCTTTAAAGACTGTTTAAAGATCTGTGAAGAAATCCTCGCACAGGATAAACTGAAGTTTATTGCATTACCAAACTATCTCGCATGTCTACACGAACTAGGAGGCAGGAACAAGCTGTATCTCATTGCGCATGAGATGGCAGATAGCCATCCCAGCGAGCCAATGACCTGGCTGGCGGTTGGGGTTTATTATTTAACTGTGAATAGAATCGCTGAGGCAAGGAGATACTTTAGTAAGGCCTCAATGATGTACCCATACTTTGGCCAGGCCTGGATCGGGTTCGCGCATACGTTTGCGATGGAAAGCGAATACGAGCAGGCAATTTCAGCATACTCAACTGCATCGAGGCTCTTTCCGGGGACCCATCTACCTTCACTATTTCTTGGAATGCAGCATTTGCACTTGAACAACCTAACACTTGCTGAGGAATACCTGTGCAATTCATACAATACTTGCAAATCAGACCCTCTGTTACTCAACGAAATGGGAGTTGTGTACTATCACAAGAACGACTTAAAAGCTGCTGAGGGCTATTTCCATAAGTCTCTGAAAGCCGCTGAAGATCTAGATTCTGATCCTCGCGCATGGCTATCCATCCAAGCTAATCTTGGTCACGTATACCGGCGGTTAGAGAAGTACAACAAGGCATTGGAGTACTTTGAACAGGTTCTACGGATTTCTCCAAGAGACTCGAATATCCACTCCGCAATGGGGCTAGCAAATCTCCAGGCCGGCAGAACTCAGCTTGCAATTGAGAATTTCCATGACGCGTTGAGTTTGACGCATAACGACCCGGTAGCTTCTGATTTGCTCAAGCGTGCTTTAGACGAGCATGGGCGAAACGAGCTATTTGCTATTGATGGTACGGATTTTGATTTAGACTATGAAGATCCGGTTTTGAAGAGTATTATAGCTCCTCCGCGGAAATCTGAGATCTATGAAGACGACTCTCAAATGGAGCTTGAATCTGACTGAGTCTTCTTTCTGTCCAGCAGGCTTTGAAAAAAATTGGCCAGCACTTCATTCTGCTGTGCGCTCTTCGGAGTGTTCGAGGCTGATCGGTCCGACCTGTCGGGAGTTGATGGTTTAGCGGAGGCTGCCTCGTGTGCTTTAAGTCTTCGCAGTACCTCGTCAACGCCCTCGACCTGAATCCCGCCGATATTAAAGTCCTCTCTATCTATCGCGCCGGCAGGTGCTATAGGATCTTCTTCGCGGAGCTTTGCTTCCATAATCTCATACTGGCTAGCTAATAGCTCCTGGAAATCTATCTTTGGTACATCTGCCTCATTCGTTTCAGCTGCCTTTTCTGCTTCAAACTCATTTTCAACTACTTTCCTGTAATAGTCTATCATCCGCTCTTGCTGATCCCAATTGAGATTCAGCTCATCTATGGGGAACCCCTCTCGAAGGGCTAAAATGCGCCGTTTCGAATCCCACCCGGCAGGGATAACTATTTTGTCACTTTCAATGACTGAGGGAATAGCCCGCTGTGGCTCATTCCCCGCTACTGGAATCTGAAGCCTTTCAGATATCATATCCAAGACACCGTTAAAGGGTGTCGTACTGGCATATGGGAAGTAAACCAACGATCCACCATCTAGAATTAGCTCGGCTCAATCTAGCAAAAAAATATACAAGAAGCGTACACTTTAAAGTAATGAAACGAAGAAACTGCTGGATAAACTCGATAACATCGTCGCTCTTATTCTCTTGATTGATCCGTTCAGACCCAACTGCAGCAATTAGCACATCGACCGCCAGCATAGAGTCCCCCTGGTACTCCTCTAAGGGGACAACGACATTGTACGGCTCTTCAGACGAAGGCGAGACGTAGGTTTGTAGACGATGGATCAGTTCCTTGGATGCTTCGTCCGGTAGGCTTTCCCTCAGCAGTTTCAGCCACGTCAGGACCTCGTCGGCCCAGTCACACACGTCCTCTTCCCAGTCTATTAGAATCGTAACTAGGAACTTATTGTACATCTGCCGTTTCTCGGCTGAGAGGATTTCCTGCAGGTAGGTCCGTGTGGCTTCTTGGGGTTTGTCCAGGGTATGCACGTCCAGATGCGAGATCTTGTCGTCGTTTTCATCCGTATAGTCTATGTATGTAAAGCCTAGGCCAAAGGCATTCGATATATCCGGTCTCTTCTTGTTTGGACGGTGTCCATGCTGTCTCTGAGTGGTATACAGACGCTCAATGAACGCTTTCTGGGCATCTTGGCTTGATCCTAATATTAGACAAACGCGTACCATAATGCACAAGCTAGTTACCTAGTATCAGAAGACCTGCTGACGGAGTGGAATTGACTCCGCCAGCGGACTTCAGCATCGACGACCACAGTTCCATTTTTGGTGGTGATGGGTCTCAGGATAAGGTCAAATGTCAACATGAAAAATATAAAGCTAGCACAAAACTAAGTAAACTAACAATAAATAGCACCAGAACATAAATAAATCAACTGTAAAACGCTTAGTGCGAGTCTATCCAAGATGGGGCCCAGTACTCTCGCTCGGTGCCTTCGTCGTCAATCCACAGCAGCCCGGAAGCTACCATATCCTCCAGTACAGTGGCAGCACGGCCCACAGACCAGTCGAAATTGTCTCGCAGCATCCATATGGATACATATCCCAGGGCCTGGCAGGCCTCGAGGATGGTAAACTGGTCGTTACTCAGTTCTGAAGGAACGCTTCGGATCATCTTCTGCTTAGAGCCGAGGCTGACGATTCCAAACCCCTTCCCGAGGACCGAAAGAGTACTAACAGACCGTTCTATGTCGTCGTTCGTGACCTCTACAGGGCGTAGCTGTGTAGTACTGTCTGCTAAGCGTTTACGAACCTCAGATATCGATATCAAGCCCCCGTTATCGTCCCGGGTTAGTCTACAGATTTCAATCACTCGCACCGCGAGCTCGAAGTAGAAGTCGTTCACGTCTTTGCCCAGGACCGAGGCCCACAATGAGCCCTTCTTATTCGAAGTCGACCCTGCTAGCGGATCGACTCCAATTGAAGTGCACATTTTGGCGAATTCACTGCGAAATACTGCATTTGTGCGTATTTCAGCCGCATGCTCTACGGCGAAGTAGGTTAACGCCGACTGGAAAACTGAAAGCTGCGTGTTCAGCTCTTCTATCTGGTCCTGGAGAATCGTGGTACTCAGGTCATTGAATGCTGCCTTGATATCTTCGAATGCAGCCAGGCCGACCTTCTTCATATTTGAGAATCTCAGTTTGGAGCCTGTTTGGTTAGTCACTGATAGTCACGATGGGAAGATTAAAATTAAAGATGCAATATTACACAAACTATTTCTTCTTCATACTAGAATTTAGAGAGTAGTAGTAAACTTGATGGGCACAGCTCAAAGTAACGAAGAACCACGGGCTCCAATGGAGACTTTGTACGATATACTAGGCGTGAACTCAGACGCGACTGAGTCAGAGCTGAAAAAGGCCTACAAAAAACAAGCGCTACTGCTGCATCCAGATCGAAATTTCGACAGAGCAGAAGAAGCGACCAAAAAATTTGCAAAAGTGCAGGCTGCGTTCGATGTTCTGTCGGATCCCCAAGAAAGAGCATGGTACGACACGCACGGGAGCGAATCAGGGCAAAATGGATCCCAGGATGCAGAGTACGGAGGGAAAATTACGAAAACCGAGGAATTACAAAGATACTTTGATCCTGTACTATATCAAGGCCTAAGCGAGCGGGTCGATGAGTTCTACGATTTAATCGGAAGGCTGTTTGACAAGCTGCGGGAAGAAGAGCACGAGGCTGCGCTCGACCTAGGAGAGGATCCTCCACTACTTGGAGCGTTTGGAAATGAAAGATCCCAGTGGATGAGAGATGTAAAGCCGTTTTATGATTCATGGTCGTCGTTCTCGTCTTTAAAATCATTTGCATGGGAGGACGTCTACAGGGCATGGGATGCTCCCGACAGGAGGTCCAAAAGGGCTATGGAGGTTCGAAACAAGAAGATACGAGACGCTGCTCGCAAGGAGTTCAACGAGACTGTGCGCCAGCTAGTCACTCTAGTCCGACAAAAGGATCCACGAGTGAAACTCAACATGAAGAAGAAGAACCAAAAGCCTGCTGACGCCGCATCGAAAGAACAGGCCAAGCGAGATCGGCAGGCACAGGCTGCGAAGCGACAGAATTACGAACAACAGGACTGGGAGCGTGTAAATGAGGAGGAGGACCAGCAGCCGGCAGAGGCAGACGAGGAGGAGGAAGTCGTCAATATATTCGAGTGTGTGGTGTGCGACAAGCTGTTCAAGACTAAAAAGCAGCTGAGAGTGCACGAGGAAAGCAAGAAGCACTTAAAGAACCTCAGAGATCTGAAGAGGGAAATGCAGCGAGAAGGAATCGAGCTCGGATTTGATCCAAGCGACTCCGAGAAGCCGAGCTCTGAAACCGAAGAGGCTGACGGTACCGATGATGTTGCGGAACCCAGCGAGCCTGCGACCGAGGAGATAAGTGAGAAGCCTGCTAAAGAAGGCGATGCCGACCTTGAAGAAACGCCAAAAAAACAAACGCCCGTTAAAGCGAAATCAACAGACCCAACGTTGGAGGATCTCTTGGCAGAATTAGAAGGAACAAGGATAGATTCCAGGCAACCAGATCCCATAATACGACCCAAAGGAAAAGCAAAACAGCGCCGCCAGAAGAAGGAAAAGAGTACCAACGACTTCGCAAACAAGTGCAGTATCTGCCAAACCGATTTCTCTAGCCGGAACAAACTCTTTGACCACGTTAAGGCTAGCGGGCATGCGGCATTACGTAACGCATAATAGAATCAAAAGCATTGCATTATTTATATCATTAAGTTTTTCTATACATTATTGTGGTACCGCACTGGGCTAAGAGTAATCGCCTTGGTTATACAGGCCAATGTCAACCTCAGCTTTGGCATCACCCAGAACCTGCGAAACAGCAGCATCAGCACGCTGACCCAGCTCCTTCAGCCTTTGGTTCTGGCCACGAATCTTCTCTAAATATTCGAGATATGCATCCTCGACACCAGTAATATATTTACCGGTGAAAACTCCCACTTCAAATCCATTAATGTCATCATTATTACCTGACTCTTTACAAGCCTGTAATAGATCATCTAAGTCTTCATAAAATACACCGTCGGCGCCAATTGCGTCGGCGACCGAGTCTTCAGTACGGTTATACGCCACAAGAGCCTTCGTATCCGCGAGATCAATACCGTAAATATGATTGAATCGAATAGCAGGAGCGCAAGACGCAAGATAAACCTTGCTAGCGCCGGCCTCAAATGCCATCTGAACAATCTCCTTTGAAGTAGTTCCTCGGACAATCGAATCATCAACCAACAGAACGTTACGCCCGCTGAACTCCAGTGCCATGGCGTTGAACTTGCGCCGAACACTCGACCGACGTTCAGATTGGTTCGACATGATAAACGTCCGCCCGACGTACCTGTTCTTAATGAACCCTTCGCGATACGGGACATTAAGCTTCACACTAGTTTGCAGTGCCGCATGTCGAGACGTATCCGGAATCGGGATGACCACGTCAATCATTTTTTTTACCTGCTCCTCACCGCCCAGCCTTCGAATGATCGAATCCGCGAGCTTGTCGCCCATGGCAAGACGTGATCGGTACACGGATATGCCATCCATGACACTGTCAGGTCTGGCAAAGTACACATACTCAAAAATATCCGGAGTATAGGCCTGGGCAGGGACGATCTGTCGAATAACTGGGCTCATCGTGTCCTTCGGAATGATAACACCCTGACCGGGTTTAATGTCAAACCATTCCTTGAACCCCATTCCCTCCAATGCAATGCTTTCACTGGCAAGAAGGAAATCCTTCCTGCCATTCCGATGCCTTACCCCAAGCACCAAGGGCCTAATTCCGTGGGGATCTCGGAATCCAATGAGTCCGTACCCGGCAACCATGCCGGTACACGCATACGCACCGCGGCATTGCTCGTATAACCCCTTCAATGCATTGAAGATGTCCTTTTCGTTAATACGAACTTTATTCGTCTCTTGGAGCCTGCTGGCGAAAACGTTCAGCAGCAGTTCAGAGTCCGAGTCGGTATTAATGTGTCTATGCACGTCCTCGTCGAGGTACTTCTTTAGGGCTGGTGCATTGACTAGGTTGCCATTATGAGACATTACCAGCCCGTATGGCGAGTTCACGTAGAATGGCTGTGCTTCAGAGTTGGCAAACCCTCCTGCTGTTGGATACCTCAAATGGGCGACTCCAAAGTTTCCAACCAACCCGTTCATCCGCGCCTGTGTGAAGACGTCTCGGACCATTCCGTTTCCTTTACACTGGTACAGCCTTCCTCCTGGACCACACGTAACAATCCCCGCAGCGTCCTGCCCTCGATGCTGCAGGAAATGCGCTGCCTCCAGCAATTCCGCAGCAGCGACTCCATTCGGATCCGCTAGCAAAAGACCGAGAATACCGCACCTTATCCGAGTTAGCCTACAAGCAAAAAGAAAGCGATTGAACCAGGACTCATCAGTGGAAAGATGAAAAAATCGCGTTCTTCATGGGTAATCAGAAGTCTAACGTCTAAAAATTTTTCTCTTCATCATTTGAGTCCCCAACAGGTTCGACCCAGGCACCTAAACTTACATTCTTCTCGGGTTCTTTAGGATTTTTCAGTTTGATCTGATTTTGAGAAATTAATTTCTAAGAGGAGAAGAAAAAATTTTGAAAAATGAAATTTACATGGTGGGGGTTTCGGAGAATTGGGAGGGGAATGAAAAAATGGCTGCTGTGGAAACCACATTTAATGGCTAACGGTTATTAACGATATTGACCATAGTAGCACTAACGTTAGTACTAACTGTAATTGCAGTATATAACATGCATGCAAAACACTAACATCGCGAAGTGTGGATTTAGCATCAGGCAACGACAATGAACACGCACAAATCGATATCCAACGATAGCGGACAAGGGAAGGCGTCGATACTGTCTGCATCGTTTAACCAGGACCAGGGATGCTTTACTATAGGCCATGACTATGGATTCCGGGTTTACAACAGCGATCCTATGGAGCTGAAGATGAAGCGAGAGTTTAGCGACGGCGGGATAGGGATATCTCAAATGCTGTATCGAACAAACTATCTAGCATTGGTCGGTGGAGGAAGAAGGCCGAAGTTCCCTCAGAATAAGGTAATAATATGGGATGACTTGAAGCACCGCGCAGCGCTTTCGCTGGAGTTCCTCTCGCCAATATTGAATGTACTACTATCGCGGACCAGGATCATTGTCGTTCTCAAGAATAAGGTCCATGTTTATGCATTCTCTTCACCGCCCCAGAGGATCGCAGCGTACGATACTATTGACAATCCAAATGGAATTGCGGCATTAGCCGGCAAAAACATACTTGCATTCCCAAGTCGCACTGAGGGACAGATCCAGATTGTCAATCTGGCGGGATCTAGTGCTGACGGTATCGAGCAGCGGAACCTCGTGTCTATTATCCGTGCTCACCGTGGGTCAATACGCTGCCTAGCGCTTAATGAAGACGGTACGGTGATTGCTAGCGCTAGCGATACTGGAACAATCATAAGACTGCATTCAACCACAAATACTGCATTATTACATGAGTTTCGTCGGGGGCTGGACCGGGCGATTATATATTCCATGTCGTTTTCGCAGTCGTCAAGTCGGCTGGCTATTCTTTCTGACAAAAATACGTTGCATGTATTCGACACGTTTTTCCTGTTGACTGCCTCAGGGACAGAGACGTCTAATCGAAAGCATGTTCTGGGAAAACTGCCGCTGATGCCGCGATACTTTTCGAGCGAGTGGAGCTTTGTTTCTACTCGAGTGAGTGGACATCGTGGAGTGCTCGGTTGGAGCAGCGACGACTCTATTATAGTAATATGGCTCGACGACTGCAAATGGGAGAAGTATGTTATTGTAGAAAGGGAGATGACGCTAGAGGTCAATCGTTCGGAAAGCAAGTGGGAGCTGCTAAGAGAGGCTTGGAGAGGGTTCGACGGTCTTTCGTTTTGAACGCTTCTAGTCTATGGCCTCGACCATAACTGGCATATCAGTATTCGGGAACACCTTGCCATTGAATTCCCGCACTAGTCGCAGCACTTCGTCTTCGCTTTGAAACCTTAGGATAAATGGTGTTCCATACTTAATATTCCCTCTTATTGTTTCATTAGCTTGGAAAATGTAAAAAAAACATGCAGGATAGTCAAAACTTACACAGGTAACGGTTCCACGGCCAGATAATCATCGTTAATGAAATCGTAGTCCCACAGGGTTCGCAGAATCCGTGTTCGACTATAGTTCCACGGTAAGCCCACGACCAAGGCGCAATTCCTTCGGCCTAGGCCGGGCACTTTTTCCAAAACTTCACTTCGAAGTCCAGGCGATCGAGGGTCAGCAAACCGCAGCTTAACCTGCATCCCACACAGTTCTGAGCCCAGCGTCTCATTCATGTACATTGCTGCAGCCTCGTTTGAGTCGAATATCAGATAGTAGCCATACCACGGCGTGAGGTTTGAGGGTTCTCTACTTTTAACAACTTTATCACCATTAGTACACCATCAAGCCTGAAAAGTAAAATAAGCCACCTTGTCGAAACATACCTTCAAAATCTATCTCGTCTAACTGCGGACCATAGTTTTTCCCTACTCGCATGGCTTTAGGCGGCAGCAGTCTTTGAAAATCGGATTTTAAAAGACTTATATTCAGGCTATTCCAATACAGTACATTGGAGGCAGACACGGAGTTACCAACCGGCTTCTTCAGCGGATGCCTAGGCACCGGCCGGTGACGGGGTTTATCACTTGCAGGCACATCATCGTTCTTTTCGTAGAATGAAGAACCGGTGGGTTCATTATTGGATCCTAATAGCCGTTGAAGACCAACTTGCCGTCTATACTTGCTAATGGTCTCATTCGACTTTGGGTTCGGATTGAACAAATCAGCCAGAAGCGACTTCAGTTCATCTGACTGCTGTTTTTTTTGGTCTTTTGGATCTTTTTTAACATTATCGTCCTTTTCCTTATCCAGTTCTTGATATATTGATGCAGAAGCAGGCTTGAGCCCTAAAAGCGTTCGAAGCTTGTTGTTATCGTCATTGGCCGACGGGGATGCTTTAGTGCTGTTTCGGCACGCTGCTTTCTCGGAAAAACTTCTAGATATACATTTTGGCACCGCTCGACACCTATAGATCATAGTTGTATGCGTGTTGAAACGTTACGAGGTTTCAACGTCAATTTACTCGATCGATGATCACACAAATTTCAGCCAGCCTGCAGGCACGTGACAAGCCGCATAGCAAGAGGCGTAAGCCTCACATAAGCGTATGAAACTCGCGATAATAGATGATAAAGTATGCAATTGATCAGCAGCAAGCGACTCAGCTATTCAAAGTAGGTCAGCACCTTCATCTCCTTGTCTATAGCTACTCCAGCCCAGTCGCTGGCGAGCTTCCCCCCAGTGGCACTAGGCTGGCTCCACCCTACCAAGTGCTTGTCGACCTCCATCCCGTACACGAAATCTCGTCGGCAGGCATCCAGCAGCGTCGTCGCAATTCGTTTCCTGCGATACTTATGCGCTGTGTAGACCCGGGAGATCCCCATAATCAGCTTGGACGTCATAGGCAGCAGCTCTCCAGACGACACGACCATCCACTGACCCTCGTGCACCCGTTCCACAACAACGAGCCCAACTGCCCGCCTGTTGACGATATACACGTATGCTGCACCCCCTCCACTCTTATCCTTCCACTTGGGATTCTCAGGCGGCGCTGACAACTCCATGTTGACGAGCTCCAGCAGATCCTCCACTGCTCTTTTCTCGGCCAGCTTCGAGTTGCCATCTACACGCGTAATATACTCTCCAGGCCTATTCGGAAACGTTTGAACTTTTCCTTCACTACCTCCTCCTCCTCCATAGGGCCACTCACGGCCCTCGAGTGACCGCGAATGAAACTTATCATGCATCAACGTATCGGTCAGGGAGGTAGGCTGGTACGCCATTCTACACTCCTTACACGTCGTTTTAGCTTCGCGCCGCCCTACAAACAGCTGCGTTTGCACCATCTTCTTGGGCTTGAACACTGGTGGCTTTGACCTGATCCGGTCACTAGCCACTGATGGCGATTTCACGCGATCGCTCTTACGAGAGTATTTTCTCAAGGGCGCCATTCTCCACCAAACAGCTCTCCCGTTAACGATTGTTATGTTCGGGTTGTGGTAGCTTAAAGCTAATTCTAAAGTTTAAAGTTCGTATTAAAGGCTTAAAACACGATGGTTATTTAGATGGTTGTGTCAAACTGATGCAATATCCACATTATAGAAATCCAATCCAATATATTCAATATCAAAACCTTCAAAGCTTGACACGAAACGTCTACGAATATTCTAATCCTAAGTTAGATCTGGACCTCGGTTACGCATTCAGAACGTCTTTAATATTCGCATTGCGATATAGCCTAGAACAGATATTATCAATGTATTACATTCTAAAGCTCGTTATAGCATAAACGTTGTAGTTAAAGTTAAATTACAGAATTGGAGTATTTTTGGCATTTTGGGTGCTGTGAGCGTGTTATGAAGAGGGGTAGGAGAAGTTGTGATTCAACCCTTAAACTATCGTCATCTTCAACCACCTTCCGAATATCTGATATCAGCGACTATCAAAACTACAAAAGTAACCCGACATTTTGATTGGTTGTGATTCACCAGATACCAGGATAACATCTACGGTACAGCACGCCATCTAGGCAACGAAATATTCGGTGTATTCAAGTATTGCCTTTCTCATGCCAACTCCTCCCTTCGCTGGCCCGTCTCTGAATATGTCTCAGCAGGTAAGTTTGCGGTATATTGTCCTGATCAGAGTACTTCGCGAATTGGGCTTGTTTTGAAGGATAGTACGACTAATAACTGCAGCCACGGGTGAACAGCATCTCGATGGATAGCAGGAAATCATCATTGTCTGGGATCGACGATGGCGTAGTGGGTTCTCCTGGCTCATCGACCAAGGGCATCTCCACAGGACCAGCCTGGGGGATCTGGGCGTCTAACTATTCGAGTAGTATCAAATCTCCCTACGGTACGGATGCCTCTATTGGAAGCCGGCAAGGTATGTGTTACGTATATGTCATGTTGGATTGCGGTTGTTTGCTGATGCATTTTTGCTAGACGATAGCGCTCGATCTCCTCCGGTTTTCGATGCC
This sequence comes from Diddensiella caesifluorescens, assembly GCA_030558955.1. Taxonomy (NCBI): domain Eukaryota; kingdom Fungi; phylum Ascomycota; class Dipodascomycetes; order Dipodascales; family Trichomonascaceae; genus Diddensiella; species Diddensiella caesifluorescens. The sequence goes on from JAKTQR010000003.1 coordinate 920,845, forward strand.
AGCCCTGGGTTTTTGCCACAGGATACCTGGCGGACTAACGTTAACAGCTGGGACACATCAGAATCGTCTCATGAAAGGCTTCGGCGAGGAAGCACGCTGACGGAGCCCAGCGCGCCAGCTTCAGGATCCGCTTCTCTGCGCCACAGCTCGTTTAGCGGACCAATTGGCAACCGATTAGACGACTTCACTCTAAATTTAAACGAGAGCAGATACAGCGAGACCATCGAAGTACCGGCGTCGTTTAGACATCAGCCGCCGCCGAGTTCGCCAAGGTTCTTTGCTGGTTCTAGTAATAAATATGGCGTAGTGCCAGCGGCTCCTCAATCTACATCGTCAAGTCTAATAGAACGGTTTTCTCAACTTGCAGATGCGACGCGAGAGGCAGAACTAAACGGCGGCCTGAACAAGCTAAGCATATCGTCTGATGCGATTTCTGGATCTCTGCTCAACTCTAGATCGGGCGTCAGCTCGCCAGCTTCCTCGGTATCTGGACTGGGCGGTCCTCATCGCGCAAATGACGATTTCAGTCCCTATGCGTCTCCTACACCAGTGTACGGGACGCCACTATCAAATAACGCGGCGCTAGACTACACCCAGTTGTCCCAATCCGAACGGCCTTCGCGATCTAGCTCATTCAGCTCGGTCTGGCAAAATGCACCCGGGATGCCAGAAGAGCCGTTAATGCCGCCTGAATTCGTTCCCGGTAAGCCGTATCCCCCGCACGCTCCTTCTGCTGCTGCTGCTGCTCTGCCTTTCCCTCCTCCAGTTTTCTCCCCGCAACACCAGCACTTCTATCCTGCTGACTTTTCTGATTATAACTCTCAATCTGGAATACGGACCCCGCCGGGCCGGTCAAACTCCAGAAGCTCAAACCAAGGCGCAGGGTTTCTGCGACAGCAGCTGGCGCATCAGAAACATGCCAAGTACCCCTCGCGTGGAAGTAATGGCGCAGCTGTATTTGTTCCTAGGGACGGGTTTCGATCGCCATTTGAAATTCCAGATGAGCTGCTGAGCGCAACCACGCACAAGGATTCTGGTGAAGGCGGTCATGGGATTCGAAGCTCGCTATTAGAGGAATTTAGAAATAACAAAACGACAAAGGACTATGAGATAAAAGACCTATATGGACATATGGTGGAATTTTGCGGCGATCAGCACGGATCAAGGTTTATTCAGCAGCGATTAGAAACCTGTAGTGGCGAAGAGAAGGAGGCTGTGTTTAACGAGATTGAGTCGCAATGCTTGCAATTAATGACTGATGTGTTTGGAAATTATGTCATACAGAAGTTTTTTGAACTAGGAAATCAGATTCAAAAGACTATTCTCGCCAAGAAGATGGAGACACATATCTTGAACCTCTCACTGCAAATGTACGGGTGCAGGGTAGTTCAAAAGGCAATCGAGCATGTTTTAACTGATCAGCAGGCTCTGTTAATTGCAGAACTCAACGGGAATGTGCTGAAATGTGTTAAGGATCAGAATGGGAATCATGTTATACAGAAGGCAATTGAGAGGATACCTGCCAAGTATATTGGATTTATAATTGATTCGTTCAATGACCAAGTGTACGAACTCGCAACGCATCCTTACGGGTGCCGAGTGATTCAGCGCATGCTGGAGTACTGCGATGAAGGTGCACAACAGCTAGTTCTTGACGAATTGCACAAATTTACTTTCCATTTGGTCGAGGATCAATATGGTAATTACGTGATTCAACACGTAGTTGAGCACGGTAAAGATGGAGATCGCGGCAAGATTATTGACGTTGTCAAAGGTTCCGTTGTGACCTTCTCCCGCCATAAGTTCGCATCGAACGTGGTTGAGAAGTGTATAATTTATGGATCTGTCGAGCAGAGGAGAGGAATTATTGATGAAATGTTGAAACCGAAAGCCGACGGGACATTGCCAATAACAATAATGATTAAAGATCAATTTGCAAATTATGTCATACAAAAGCTATTGGATGCAAGCGAAGGAGACGACCGCGACCGGTTAATTGCCCACATTAAACCTCACTTGCAAAGTTTAAAGAAGTTCACGTATGGTAAGCATCTGGCGTCGATCGAGAAGTTGATGTATCTCTCTGAAACCCCGTCGAGATCTAGTTAATGAAATTTAGCGTCGCTGCAGTCGCCTTGTATATAGTAATGAAATTAAACGATTGTCATTGTTTAGAACCTATCTGACAACCTTATACCGCCTTAACTATAAAGGCTCAGAATTGGGTGAAAACGGTAGGATACCATTTCGAACAGTAGAGTGGCCGATACTGAAAAGTTTGGGTGTAAACGGGAGTTTTTTCAAGAAAATCTGACCAAATCCACCATTTGGGAAAGGGCTCATAAGGATCATCGATCAGTAACATTTCTCAAGACATAAGTGAACTGCAAGGAGACGCCAAAACGCCTTTTGACAAAACCGGTTTTTCAGAGAGAAAACAAGGAATTAGATATACAGGGAAAGCTACTTATATGTCATACTGCTCTTGTAAAGGTTAAAGGCTTGAAAGGTTTCGTCGGTCATGTCGGACACTAGGGCCGCGTCCGTTCCTGGATTCGGTAATGTCATTAAATCCTTGACAAAGTCCTTCAATAGGGTGACGTCGATGGCCCCTCAGTCCCCTCAGATCCAGCCTACTGTGATTGGGGGTGCAGCCGATCTTGACCAGTTGTTGGATAAGCTCTCCAATCCGGGGGTCAGTCCTAGCGACAAAATTAAGGCCGCCGAGATGATTAGGTCTTCAATTGAAATTTCGGCAGTTTCAAGTATACCAGAGATCTGGTATGCTGCTAGGGATATGATAGCTTCTACTCAGCAAACAGAATGCCGCCGTGCAGGGCTCAGGCTTATGAAGTCATGCATTGCCTATGATGAGCATGCAATCGGAGCCAGGATTTCTTATTATAAGGCCATAATAAAGCATTCTAACCTTGAGGATTTCGACTTACAACTTGTGGCACTGACCACTCTCACGAAGGATGGCCGTGACTTGTTGGATCTATATCAGTCAGGCTATCCGCTGCCTCATGTATTAGCGAGCTGGTTGCGGCGACTAGCTACCGAAACACAAGAGATCCGGATAGGACGAAAGAAAGATATCACTCTTCCGTGGGGTACTTCTATGCACGAGAATTTCCATAATCTTTTACGGTTTATTGTTAATACTCTTAAATTCAATATTGCAGCCTATGAGGAAGCAGATTTGGAAACGATGCTAAAGGAAGCAGTCGGGATATGTCGTAAAACTTCGAGAAAGGATGATATCAGCCTCTGCTGTGATATGATCGAGACGGTGATGACTTATGGAATTATGCCGATTAACTGCCTACAAAATGTTCTTGAGATTCTTTGTGGCATCAGTCGAACTGTGGAGGAACTAACGGATAAATCATGGGATATCGTGTTGAATCTGTCTAAAAGCCATATTGGAAATAATACAATTATCCACCTATGCCGAATTCTGGAAGGAACCCAGAAAAAGGAAGTCAATTCAAATACAATGACTGGTGCTGCAAGGTTTTTACAGCGTCTCATAGATACATTCCCGCCGAACTCAATTGGCGACTTTCTTGAGGTCCCATTGACAAGCGTATTTGCGGCTTACAAACGGTCTCTCGATGTAGAGAGCATACGGCACAGTTTAGAGGTTTGTCGATGTATTTATGAGATTCTATCAAAAGAACAGTTGAGGGCAGGGATTACCTTTGAAGTCTGGGAGTCTCCAGAAGTGTCTCCGTTGGAGGTTCTATACACCTTAAGTCGAAGTAATATGATTCTGCAGAAGTCTCAAAGGAAAAATAGCGACACAGCCGATGTCATCAGCACCACTGATACTGGGAAGTCCAGTGGGGATGATGCTATTTACAAAATTATAGACTGCTTCAAAGAAACATTTGCCCTTTTGATTGGTCTCTTGGATGATAAAACATTCAAAGGTTCAGGAGAAGTGATTATAGATTTTCTTCTGGATATGGTCGTATATATTGACGAAGCTAGTGCGATGGTTGTGATTGAATACTTTGAAACGCATCATTACTGCAATCCATTTGCTTCAAAGTGGGTTAGTAATACGGAGATTTTGCTAGAAATGTTTCTCTTCAACACATCATGGTCTAGTCCTGTTAGGCTGAGGGTCATTAACATCATGAAGGGGATTTACCTTTTATCAAGGGATAACTCCGACCAGTCTGAAATTAATAAGCTAGTTGATCAGATTTTGAGCATGGTTGAAAACGAGCCCAATGGTGAGGTTATCGAAGGGATCCTGAGCTTGTATGGTTATATTGCCGTTGACTGCGAATATGATTTTTTTGTTCATATGAGCGATATAATGATGAAGATGTTTCCCGATACTACTCGGCAGAGTACCGGTTCCACGAAGAGTTCTTTGCTATCACCAATAAAAGTCGAGAAATCAAGATTAATAGCTCGGTCAATGGCAGAACTTTTTGTGAAATTATTCAGATTTCTGCCTAGACGGACACGGTACCTGTATTTCCTGTTAATTGGAATTTGTCAAAGGTCGTATAATAACCCTCCTGCGTTTATTGAAGCTGCCCGGGTACTATGCCGTATACGAGTAACATCTTCACGGTATATTTATATTACAAATCCGTCGGATATGATGATGGATAGTACAAGGAGTGAAAAAGAAGGAGAAGATAAAGGCTGGTGGTGGTGTCGAGAAGATGTTTCCTATCTTGGTGATGATGTTGTGGATATGCCTTCGACTATTTTGAAACGAAGGGTATTTGGAGATGACTACGACATACCAAAGGATAACTTGAAGGACAAGGAGTATGATTTGGATATGTCGACATGGTTAGATGTGATCGTGAATGTTATTGAATGGGGTTGTGAATGGGAAGTTTATGCATTTATATGGACATACTTTGGATCCCAGTTGACTAATCTGGAGTTATTTTCCGGATGCAGCGGAGAGATTTTAAGACTGCGACGCGTTTTATGTGAACAAATCTCGAGTGTCAAAATTCCAAATTCGGTCGTCTTACCTTCAGAGGTTACTAAGCTTGATGTTATGGTTCGACAGATTCAGACGTTATCTCCTTTAATTGCCTACAAGCATATGCTAACGAAAACTGACCATGATTATATTGTCCAGGCATTGGTGCTTGGTTTATCATCCTGGGAAAGGACCGCAGTACCGTGTATCCATATCTTGGTTGTATGCTGTTATGAGTTTCCATTATCAATCAAGAAATTCCTGGGGCAGATTTTTGCAAAGTTTCAAACAAAAATAACTACTACCACATCCAGTCCGCATATTTTAGAATTTTTGCTGTCGCTCTCTCGGTTACCATGGCTTACGGATAACTTCACTCAGGATGAATATAAAAGGGTCTTTGGTATGGCATTTACATATATCCAGCATGCAAATGATTTGGAACAGAAGGCAGACACAGAGCTCAAGGATAAAATTTTGTCGCAATATCTACTTGCACTAGCTTATAGTGCCATATCAACGTGGTTCTTGACATTGAAAGTTCCGAATAGAAGGCACATGGCTACTTATATCACCAGGAATTTGATTTTGGCTGATGGCAAGCAGGATGATATTGATGAACAGAGCATGGCGACTTTAGATCTGATATCTCGATTTACCTACTCTGATGTCGATTTAATGATGCAATCGAATCTTTCTGTTTCGAGGACGAATGGGAATACCGTTTCCAAGCAGTGGCTCTATGGCAGTGGCATATTGTCTATTGAAACAAATAGCAAGACGGGTCAGAGTCAGGTTATTGTTCGCCGGCCAACTGGAACTGTGATTTTTAATGTGTCACCTGATGATAGGATGATACCGAAATGGTTATTGGACTCGTCGAGATTGGGGATGGAGGACAAAATTGTCAGTGGCTATAACTTTTCACCGAGTTATTTCTTGCTCCAGATGGTTGTTCCAAATGATGTAAATAATTCCTTCAAACCTATTTTAATTAAGGAAGACGCACAGGCTTCGCGGGCGATCAGTGCATTTGATCGAGCTCCTGTTGTTGACTTCCACAAAGTTGGAGTTTTATATATCGGCCATTCTCAACGGAGCGAAGAAGAGATTTTGGCGAATTCGACTGGTTCTCGTTCCTATCGAAAGTTTTTGGGCCAGCTTGGTAGACTGGTACGACTTAAAGATAATAAGAGTATTTACACCGGTGGTCTTGATACTGAAATGAATATTGATGGCGAGTTTGCTTATGCCTGGGGGGATAAGATTACACAGTTAATCTTTCATACTGTTACAATGATGCCACCGCCATCGAATCCCCATGATTTCAGCATTTCAAGTAAAAAGCGTCATATTGGGAATAACCATATTAGCATTTACTTCGACGAGTCGGGCCATGCGTTTAACTTTGATACGGTTAAAAGCCAGTTCAATTTTGTGAATATTGTCATTTCTCCTCACACTGCAAGCTTTTCATTCAATCCGGATTTAAACGATAACCACCGTCGAACTACGAATTTTTATTTGGTCCGGGCCTATATCAAAGAGGGAGTTCCAAATGTATTTGCAGCCGGGAACGCCAAAATCGTCTCTGAAGAGAGTTTACCGGTGTTTGTTCGGAATTTGGCACTAATTGCCTCTAAATTTGCTACTGTGTGGCATTCGAACGGTAGCTACGTTTCGAATTGGAGGTACCGCCTACAGCAAATCACCATTCTCAAAGAGCGGACAATGGCTCAACAGCAGGAGGAGATTAAAGAGCGGGAGCTTCAGGAGAAGGAGCATACTTCGATTAAGGCTTCTGACAATGGTGAGGATGTGGGTTCTTCATTCTTGGGTCAGCTAACATCTTCTGTCAGTAACGATTGGACTGCGCCTTCTCCTAACCTTATCGATGGCTCAAATTCAGCAACATTTATATCTGAGAGTTCAAACGGGCCCGATCTACCTTTGCTCAAATCTTTAGGATTTTCTTCCTTCACATGATTCGCGACTACTATCGTATGTATACTATATATAGTCCTTTTCGGGTAGTTTTCAGACTTACTTTTCGGGCGTAATCTTCAAGCTAAAATCAATTGTTCCAACTCCTTGATGAACTGAAGATGTGCTATAAATATCAATATCTTCACACAGGAAATCGCCGATATTCTCCTCCGTAAGACCGCCGCTACATTCTAACAAGAACGGAACACTAAGGCAATGGTTCATTTCACGCCACGCGTCCTTGAGTAGAAAAGCGGTCTCTTTGAGCTCTTCGCCAGAGAAATTGTCAAGCATAATAATATCTGCACCTGCCTCAATCGCGTCCTCTGCGTCTTTTCTGTTTTGGACCTCGACTTCAATCTTCATGGAAAATCCAGCCATTCTGCGCGCAACTTTAACTGCTTGAGTGACCGATCCTTTAGCCCAGATATGATTATCCTTTAGCATCACCATTGATGAAAGGTCATACCTATGAGCATCAATCCCTGCAACAGCCATTGCATACTTCTCTACAAGGCGGAACCCTGGAGTTGTTTTCCTAGTACCGGCTATAACTCCCTTATAGCCCGCCTTTCTGGCAAGATAAAGCACTTTCCTACTTTTGGTCGCGATCCCCGAACTTCTCGCCAACAAATTCAGTGCTGTTCGCTCGGCAAGAAGGATATTCCGTACGGGCCCTCGAACAGTTGCCACCGACACCTTTGAACCTTCTCCAGATTCTGTCAAATTATCGATATCATGACCTTCTTTAAAATTCCAGTCAACACTCAATCCACATTGGTTGAATACTTCTTCAGCAAACGGAATCCCACACAGTACACCATTCTGTTTGCACCATAACGTTGCTTCACGGACTTCATCACCAACTACTATTCCACCAATATCAAACGATGGAGCGTCTTCCGAAAGCCATTCGGTTACTTTCTGTTTCCATTGCCCTGCCACTGGAAGCACGTGAGCGAACTCAAGACGTTTACCCATCTTCTGTTTTTTGGTGATGTGTTTCTGTTGGCTCATGATAGTTATAGTGGGGTCACTCATTTTACTGGTGGGTGGGGTGTAGTAGGGCCAATTTGATTTCGAATGTCAGACTTCATGAAACTCTAATGCACTCCAAGTTATACAAAATAGTCTTTAATGCACATTTAGTTTAATTTTAGTTAAATTACGGAATAGTATGTTAGAATGCTGAATATAAGGGCAGAGGATAAGGAACAAAAACAGATGCAAATACATAATTATATAACCCAGTCTATCGAGAATAATTACAACTCGTTATTTGGTATCGGCATTTGCTTCTAGTAACGTCGGTCTCATTCTGCGTCTTAGTTCGTCATCGAAGCCAGCCGTATAAATGCGCTTTCTAGTTGCTAAATCCTGAACGGCTTTAGATGGCTTATGCTGTCTTAGAGGATAGATGAAGTCCCTAATAAAATCCCCTCGGATCTTGAGATACAATAATACGCAGAAGGCCTTTTACCACAGATTTCGCTTCCTCCGCCTCATCCCCAGTTAAGGTGCTCTAGGGGGCAGGAATGAGCAGGAATGAACTCCTCTTCAGCTTCGCTACCGTCAGCACTTAACTCATCTTCTTCATCCTCTTGACTCGTTGATAGCCCATTAGTCAGCACTTAGACGACAAAGAGAGCCTGGACTTCCCTCATGTTCTTCCCTTAAACCCTCTAGCTCTCCGGGTCCCGATTCGCGAGAGCGTCATCCTTCGTGACTGCCTTCAATGCCCCGACAGAATTCCAGGGCTGAAGCGTTTCGGACTGCATTCTTCCCTGATAACTAGAATTGCCCTTGCAAAAGTTGCAAGCTTGTGGAGCTGGGTTGCATTCTCTTCCAGAAGGAGAACGTGCGCGACGAGACGGTCCCCTTCAGTATGTAGACATTGTCATGTTCGTTACGTAATTACCTCATCCCCTCACATAGCGGGTAACCTCTTGCACTATCGTTAGAGAAGGGTCGAGAGGTCACGGCCAGGTGCACTATCGTATTCACCAGGCGAGGAGTAATGAAAGTGATCACTGATATTAGTCCCGCCAGATTCGTAGGCTTGATTAGCACTGTCAATGTCCGGCATGTGAGCTTCCGAGATATCTTCCCCAAAAATATTTAAGGTGAGTTATGACATCTCGCTGGAGTTCTTCGAGGCTGCCCCACTCCGGCATGCCCTGAGTATCATCGACGTTCTTCTTGTAAAACACTAGGTTGAAAGGATTGATCAAAAACTTTAGCTTTTCCATATGCATATCTTTAGTCCACTTAAGATATGGGTGCAGTTTTGATGATCCCTAGTAAGATTGCATCAAGAACCGATCCCATAAGCTAAACTCGTCGCTCAGCAGCGCATTATCGGGATCTGCATTTCTCAGCGTAGATAATTTTAAGAATTCTTCGATTATGTCCCTGATTGGAGCGCTACTTTCTCTCAGCGTACGCCCCAAAAAAACTTGATCTCGGCATCCCGAAGACGTGTCTCTCGTCGCTACCCTTGAATAGGCTTTTAGTGGTTTGATAATCGGAGAGATAGGCTTCTTCAAGAAGTCCCAGTAATATTCCGGGGTTTCAGACTTATCTCTTAGGTTGAAATACTCAGTCATTTCTCTCTGATACCTAAGAGAGAACTTGAGCAAATCGTAAAATGCGTCCCACCGATTTACTGTCTCCTGCGACATCAATGGGGCAGCATTAGCTTGAAAAGCCCTCTTCCAGGCGTCGAATTCGACCCTGGTGTGGATTTCGGAAGCGATGTCTCTCATTGCTTTTATGCATTTAACATGTCCTATCCCTCCAGAGAGGTAATGTGGACTACTACTAGCACGATCGATAGCATCTATTGGCTCAATGCATTCTAAGCGTATAATGTGTGGCATACACACAGAAAACGACTATAAGCCCGAAAATGGTGGTGCCTGATATCCCATAGTTTCATCGAGATGTGGGCCGCCTTAGGACGTTATGCAACTGTCACTGGAGCTATCGCCAACAATAAAAGAAGCCATATCGGTGATTTCAGGCTGGTCAGTCATCTTTAAAAGCCTGGCCCGAGCTGTAGATACCGCTCTTTCTTGAGCTTCACTGCCATCGATCGCAAGGGTGGCTTTCTCGTGTTCAAAGTCAATTATTCTTGATTGGCGAACAAAAGCGTCACCGATCCAATAATCACGAACGCAATAGGATATCGATTTACGCGGCGACCTCCGGACCTGAGACTAGACCGACAACTAAGGAATATCTCTGAGATCACATTTCAAACGGTCAATGAGACAGAGACGTAAACACTTCAGGTAGAGGTTTAGAGCCTGTTCGCTTCGATAACTGATCTCCACGCCGACAAGAGACCGCATCGGGCAAGGCAAATCGGCTGTTAAAACTAAGTCTGCAAGGAGTTCAAACTAGTATTCAGTAATTGCCGAACGCTGCGACTTCGCAAAAATACTGCCATTGACTTGACTGTGTGACGAGCATCTTCATCCTCACCGTGCCCTTTACGCTTTCCATACGTTACAAGGGAGTATGGGCTTAGAAAGCCACTTGTCATCAATAATACGATGTCTACGAAGATTGTGGCGTGTATTAGCAGAAATACGCGGTGCCGGCGCGTGATGACGCGTGTAGGATGTGAGACGCGAAACTACAGTATGGAGATTGGGAGAAGGTAGTATTAGTGGTGATGATTTCGCGTTAACGTTTTGTATGGAGATGTAAATCATTCTTTATTATATGCCATGATTTACAACTTTGTATAATATGCCCATAACCGAATCACCAATGATACCCGATTGATAACCAGCGTTGTTTTACCTGCCAGTCTATTTCACATCCTACAGTATTACTAGCTATTCCTATGCATATTGCTCTGTAAATCCACGTGTAATTCAGGGTATGAGTGGTGCTATACCACGAACGATAGTGCCATAATGATAACGAACAAACGATACCAATCTGATACCCTGTCTCACACATATTGTAATTGAGCATAGTTTGGATCTCGATCAAAGAAGCATTTCAATCAAATTCATAATAGTGATACTTACGGTGCCATTTTCCAACTTCCTGATCATAGCGTCCGGTAAGGTATAGCGCTACATTCTGCAAGTAACACAGGGTTTTGGATACATGACCCAGGTTCCTTATTAGGTCATTGATGGCCAGGGCCCTTTTCAGATAAGGGTAAATGTCGTCGATTTAGGAAATCGTGGTCGGAAATCAACCCCGGATTTTCCCCACGTTCCTCCACATTTTGATACGGGTAACATTCATCTTAAGCGTACGCCAGAATGACGGTACAACGTTACGCTAGTGATCGAGATCTAAGGCTGCAGCATGGTAGATGTAATCTATCGGGCGAGGTGATACTAGGTAGCCTTGTTCTACGCCTATTTTCCGGCCAATAACCGGATTGTTATCCCAGTGGCCGGAATAACTCAGATATCAACTGGCAGATAGTTTCAGTGAAAGGAGCAGCTCATTGTAACACACCGGTGCTCTGTCTAAATCTGCTGATCTGGGACGAGTGAGCTCTAATTACATTTTATACCATTTTCGACGGATCATGATGAACTATTGAGAATACATCTTCAATGCCTCAAGGTGAGCATCTTGTGAGGATTCCAATATATACCGGCTCGGCCATATATGTCAGAAGCCACTCGGAAGGATAAGCATGAAATAAGTAGACTTTAGCAATGTCTGCTGTGATTTAAGTGCGGAGAATCTCTGTATGAGTGGATCTGTGGTTCAGCCTGATTCTATATTGCAAACAGAAAATCCACATGGTTAATATCAGAGGTCGACCTTCTTTTCGGTAAAGCATTACTGGTTAACGAAGCAGGTACAGGAGATCTCATTAGTACAAGCTGCACAACGACATCTCCACAGACTGCTACATATCGCCTTTATCTACCAGACTACAATGTCACTACATTTACTGCTAACGAGACTCGTGCTCCGGTGAATTCATCTTCAAACGCCATATCGGGTTTCTCAACCAAAACCGGTGATGCGCCGAGTCACCCGCCCACGTTCAGATTGAAACATAGATCCCTTGCCGATGCGGGGTTGTATGGGGGATATCGTAGGGATCAAAGGCTTAACATAGAAGTGGACGTTTTGGGACGAACGGCTGACGGAGAGTGGCCGAAAATGCGGGGTCGGTGACCATATAGGGCAATGAAAATTTGAACGATCTGCAAATCCTCGGACTTTTACGTATATAAGGAGGGGTGGATCGCCTTCGACAGCAAGAATTACTCTTTTTTCTTTCTTTTGTGATCTTTGTCTATCGGTGAGAAATGACAAACGAAATGGCCAATGAAATGGACGCTCAGAACGAGAAATATGGAGAGCCGGTTCAGGTTGAGAAGATCGATAGTCTTCAGGAGGCGCGAGATGCGGTTTCCGACGAACATAATATGACTCTATGGGAAGGGTTCAAGCTTTATCCGAAAGCGGTTGGGTGGTCATTGTTGTTGTCGACTGCGGTCATCATGGAAGGGTTTGATACTTCGCTGATGGCAAATTTTTTCGCTTACCCGACGTTCCAGAAGCAGTTTGGACACCCAGTGGGGAATGGGGAGTACCAGTTGACTGCGGCCTGGCAATCTGGATTGAAAAACGGTGCTACAGTGGGAGAGATCTTGGGGCTGTTTATCAATGGTTGGGCCTCGGAAAGATACGGGTATCGCAAAGTTCTTGGTCTTTCCTTGTTATCGTGCATTGCGTTTATTTTCATGCCAGTGTTTGGAACCAATGTTCAAACGTTGCAGGCTTATGAGATTTTGATGGGTATCCCTTGGGGCATTTTCCAGACGCTGACCACGACGTACGCTGCTGAGGTTTGTCCTGTTGTTCTGCGTGGTTACCTGACGACGTGGGTTAATATGAGTTGGCATATTGGGTCCCTGATCTCGGCAGGTGCTCAGAGAGGGTTACTGAGCCGTACCGACAGTTGGGGGTATAGAATTCCATTTGCTCTGCAGTGGATCTGGCCGGTTCCTTTAATCGTTGGGTGCATTCTGGCGCCTGAATCACCGTGGTGGTTGGTGCGTAAAGGAAGGACTCAAGATGCCATAAAATCCGTCAAACGTCTCACATACCGAACTGAAAATGTTGACTTCGAAGCTGAGAAAACCGTCGCGATGATGATGCACACTCATAAGCTGGAAGTTGAGACTACTTCTGGAGCGAGCATCTGGGATTGTTTCCGAGGCGTTGACCTTCGAAGGACCGAAATCGCCTGTATCGTATGGGCAATTCAGAATATCTCGCAAAGCCCCCTGAATGGCGCGTATTTCTTCAATCAGGCAGGCCTCCCAAGCACTGATTCGTTTGATCTGACTATGGGCCAGTACGGTTCCGAGGTCGTGGGTACGATTGCCGCGTGGATCAGCATGACGTATTTTGGACGGCGCACTCTATATGTTTGGGGCCTATTCTTGATTATCATTATTTACATCATTATGGGGTCTTTGGGTCTTGCCAAGGATAACAGCGATGCTATCTGGGCTGCCGGGGCTATGGTCATTGTCAACTATTTCGTCTACAGCGTAACGATTGGCACAGTAACTTACTCGCTTGTTCCCGAGATCTCATCTGGCCGACTCAGGACTAGAACGATTATTCTTGCTCGAAATCTTTATAACGTCGTTGGGATCATCAATGGTGTCTTAACCTCTTACATGATCAATCAAACTGCATGGAACTGGGGCGCTAAGTCTGCGTATTTCTACGGAGGCCTTAATGTCCTGGCCCTTATCTGGACCTATTACAGGCTACCGGAGCCTAAGGGTCGCACTTTTGCTGAGCTCGATATGCTTTTTGCGAAGAAAGTCCCTGCCCGGAAGTTTACAAGCACTTTTGTTGACCCTTTCGAGCGTGAGCAGCATGAACGTGAGCAGGTCGACGCTGTGGACTATTCCATGTCCATTGACAAACCTGTGGCTACGACAGTGGAGTAGCTGTTCTATTAATTTTGTTTAAAGACCTAGTATTACTCCTGTTTACGAATTTATTTGGTTAACGTTATTTAATCCCCACAAAACTTTCCTACAGACTTTCCACTACCCGATTTCCATTGTTTCTCTCGAGCATCTGAGTGTCTAACGTGAACTCTGCGGTTTCACCAGTATATCTAGTAGCGCTAATCTAGTTTTTCTACGTCATGATCTGATCGATAAACCCATATTTGCATTGCATATAACTGTGGAGAGAAACCTAACCTTACCACCACCTTTTCACTTCTTTCAACATTGCAGGTTTCACCATTAAACGCCAACATGGAAGAATGGGAAGATATGGATGGTGGAGTAGGAGAAGGCAGCAATAGTGAGTCTCAGCAGGAGTTTGGGGACGATGACGAAGAGGATGATGATCTGGATAGGTGGGATCCCTATGATTCATCGAATTACACCGATTTGGTCACCCAAATGGAAGCTAAAGGACTTACGGACATCTCTAAATTGGCTTCTTGGGGTGTGTCATCTTTCAAACCTGGGTATGGAATAGCTCAGCTGATGGAGGATAGCCCGAAGTCTTTCTGGCAGAGTGACGGACCACAACCGCACATTATTGATCTGTTTTTTTCAAAACGAGTATCCATAGAGCGGATCAGTATATACACAGATTATGTCCTTGACGAATCATATACACCATCTAAGATCATTGCATACTCTGGAACAGGCCATCACGATATCCAGGAGGTTGCCAGCTTGCAACTGAACGAGCCTAAGGGATGGTGCCATATTCTGTTGAACGGAGTGCGTGCTGACGGGGTGCTAAAGACGTTTCTGATCCGACTTAAAGTCCTGGCTAATCACCAGAATGGTAAGGATACACACATACGGGCTATAAAGATCTTTTCCCCTCAGACAAATGTCCCGTCGGATGAAAATGGTATCGCGTTTACTACAATTCCGTTTCTCTCAGAAACGGTTATTCGTTAGCGCTGCTGCTTCATATAAAGTAAGCCTCTACTGTTTATTAGCGATCCCTTCGGTATCTGCGAGCTGCTGATTAGCATTGCTCAGTTTTGCGGTGCTATAAAACCGTTCGGCCTTGTTCAGATAGCTGGGATACTCCTGCTCCGGTGATTGCTCTCGCGAATGCTCTCGCGAACGGTTCCTGTTTTGAAACTCGAATTGATGGAGTCATTAATACTCCAATAGACGCACATTACTAGGTATACCCTGCTTAGTGGGCCGTGATATGAACTTGCCAATGAGCATATCCTATTTCTATGTCGTAAAAACAAATCGACCGAAACTCCTGGTTGTGTTTCGTATAGAAGCGAGCGCATATCAATTTGTACGAATGCCATGTAAATATGATTCTCTATATACCAAATAAAACTAATATTTCAACCCGCTCTAGCGATAGGGACGAGATAAGCATTTTCATACTGGATTGACATCTATCATGAATCATGATAGTAGTTGCTCCTGGCAACACTACCAACTTCAACTTAGGTTAGGAGCAAAAACTTTGTTAGTAAACATCGACCTCGACACTTTCTTCCTTATTCTACTAGATATGGCTTCCGTAGAGTCTCTTCGGCCTTTGGCTGATTTGCTAGCAAAGTCAGTAAGTCATTCTGAGGCAAAATCAGGTATGCATATTAGATTACAGAAGCATAGCTGAATTTATAGTCTTACTAACGTTTCTAGCTGAGCAATCCTTAAGATCATCAGAGTCTCAGCAAGGATTCTCAATCTTACTATTGCATGTCGTTGCGTCTGCCGATTTCGACTTGAATACCCGATTGGCTGGTGCGCTCTTCTTTAAAAATTTCATCAGAAGGAAGTGGACAGACGAAGAAGGTAACTATAGAGTACCTGAGGCAGATGTGGCTCCACTCAAAAGAGAGATTATCGGATTGATGATCTCGCTACCGCCAGTTTTGCAAGTTCAAATTGGAGAGGCAGTTAGTACAATGGCAGATAGTGATTTCCCTGACCGTTGGAACGATTTAGTCCCTGATTTGGTATCAAGGCTTGGAACAGATGTCAAAGTAAATAATGGAGTATTGGCTGTGGCCCATTCCATATTCAAAAGGTGGAGACCTTTATTCAGATCAGATGAACTGTTTAAGGAAATTGCCCTTGTTCTAGGTCAGTTCTCGACTCCGTTCTTGTCAATTCTGCAGGAAACAGATAAGTTGATTCAGGAGAATCAAGGTGACCTTAAGGAGTTATTTCAATCATTGCATTTATTAACCAAGATATATTTCGATTTGAACTGTCAGGATATCCCAGAATTCTTTGAGGATAACCTGGAGATCTCGATGCAAATATTTCACAAGTACCTAGTCTATAGTAACCCCGTTTTGGAAACGGACGACGACGATGAGGTTGGGCCCGTTGAGAATGTCAAATCTAGTATATGCGAGATTTTGGAGTTGTACACACAACGGTATGAGGATGTGTTCTCAAAGCTGCTGCCAGGATTTGTTGAGACAACGTGGCACCTGCTGACCTCGACGGGTCCTCAACCGAAGTATGATCTTTTGGTTAGCAAGGCCTTAGCATTCTTGACCGCAGTTGCCAAGATTCAAAGACAAGTGCATATTTTTGGAGATGAAAAGGTTCTTGAAGAGGTTGTCAAGAATATCATTTTGCCAAACATGGCGCTTAGGCCCTCGGACGAAGAAATGTTTGAAGACGACCCAATAGAATACACAAGGAGGGATCTCGATGGTTCAGATAGCGATACAAGAAGACGCGCTGCTACAGATTTTCTCCGCGAGCTCACCAATAAACTTGATGCTGAGGTCACCAAAGTGGTCATGAGATATGTCAACGGATACATGGCTACGTACAGTTCAAACAAAACTGAAAACTGGCGTGCTAAAGATACCGCATGCTACCTTTTCTCATCTATTGCTGCCAAGGGCAATGCTACAAATGCAGGTGTATCTGCAACAAACTTATTAACAGATGTTGTGGGATTTTTCAGTGAGAATATAGCTCCTGATTTGGTCGCTACCGGAATTTCGCCAATTCTAAAAGTTGATGCAATCAAGTATATTCATACATTTAGAAATCAGCTTACAAAGGAGCAACTGGTAGAGGCATTCCCGCTCTTGTCTAGTCACCTGCTGTCAAATGATTACGTTGTTTATACGTACACTGCAATTACAATTGAAAGGATTCTCTCAATCCGACAAAATCATGTGCTAATGTTTCAGAAGGCAGATATTGCACCTGTGTCAAAAGATTTATTAATGAACCTTTTTGGGTTAATTTTAAAGGGTAAAACGCCAGAGAAATTGGCAGAAAATGAATTCTTGATGAAGTGCATTATGAGAATTTTGATTACCAGTCAGGATACGATTTTACCATTTGCCGAAGATGTTCTTCGACAGCTCATTGACATTTGTTCAACCATCAGCAAGAACCCCTCGAACCCCAAATTCTCTCATTACACATTTGAAGCTATTGGCTCTGTTATTAGATACAACGGTCAGGGAATTGGTATTGAAAAAATGGAGTCCATTGTTCTCCCTCCGTCATTATCGATTCTAGGTCAGGATGTTACGGAGTTTATCCCTTATGTGTTTCAAGTCCTGGCCCAAGTCCTTTATGCCAAACCTCAAGGACAGGAACTCTCTACACAGTACCAGGCTTTAATAAGGCCAATAATGGCTCCATCGCTTTGGGAATCCCGCGGTAATGTTCCTGCTTTGGTTAGCCTACTGCAAGCGATATTGATCCATGGTGGTGGGAATGTGTTTTCCCAAACCATTGAACCTTTATTAGGGGTGTTTCAAAAACTCATTGCCTCCAAGGCGAACGATGGTTATGGTTTAGATCTGCTTGAGGATATTTTCCTGTATATTCCGTTATCAATTTTACAAAACTACGTCAAGCAAATTGGACTTTTGCTATTACAAAGATTGCAGTCATCGCGCACTGAGAAGTTTGTTGCCCGTCTATCAAAGTTTATATACTTTATATCCGCGACGGAGGTTACGCCAGGGCTTGGTCCAGTTTTTATTGTGGAGATGTTTGACTCTTCTCAGGATGGCGTCTTCGGACAGATAGTTGCCCAATTTATTTTACCGTCGACTACAAAGATTAGAGGGTCAAGAGACCGCAAAGTGGCCGCAGTTGGATTGTGCAAGCTTTTAATGGATAATCCGAAATTCACAGAGGGTTCATACTCTAGTCAGTGGGTTCCTGCACTAGAGGTTCTGATCAAGCTTCTTCAGTCTGCGCTGGCTGATCCACTTGAAGATACAAACCTGGAATTTGACTTGGAGGATGTTACCTTTGGAGCTAGCTTTTCGAAACTTGCAACAGCCTCTCAGGTGCCTGTAGATCCTATCCCAAGCGTGAAGTCTCCTACTGATTTCTTTGCTGGTGAACTGAAAAATCTTGTTGCGAAATATGGCAGTATCAGCCATCTATTGAATAGTCTATCAGACGAATCGAAGGCTTTCCTGTCACAACTTAATATTGTTTAGATATTCACATATACACACTTAATACAGATATATCTTTACTGAGTTATCTCTAGTCAAGTCTTGCAATGTCGGTATTATATCGTCCATATCCCATAGATTTTGATTTTTGGAGTCCAAGTGGCTGGAATCCAGCACTATGGCAGCGATACTTGAAGCATCAAATACTCTCTCGTTTATCAGTTTGTTTAGTCGACCGCAGGTAGTTACTGCCACTGGACTCTTCTTCAAACTCAAGGCAGTCTGATCATACTTAACAGAGTTCTTCTTTATAAGTTTAATTGATCCACCAGGTATGGATTTTAGGGCTCGGTTGACATCGCACGCCCTTAAGGCAGATATGCTCAAGACTATGATAAGCTTCTCTTTTTTCTCTTGAGAGAGAATAGTGGTAAAATCTGCCGTTAGCATACTCGTCAGGCACAAATGCAAAGTTCAGACATACATTCGGTGATAAATAATGGGAACTTCGGTAGCTCCCGTGGTCCTGCGAAATCAGTAACATCTGCAAACCTGTCCTGAGGTATGTAGAGCTCATTTAGTTCTAGAGACGAAAGATCCTTGTTCTTCCGTCGTATCTTGGACGCGACGAAATCTGCAATTAGCACCGGATTTTGTAAAGCCAGTCTAGTCTTCTGCTCCGCCAGATCTTCAACTTTTTGTTTTTTCTACCATTAGATCCCATCAGTCTCGCCAAAACTTCATAACATACCTTAGAAGCAAGTTTACCGTTCTTCCGGCGCTTAGGCTTTTCTACGGGCATTTCTTCCTCTGGAACCTCGCTAACATCTGACAAAACGAGCTCGCTCTCAGCTAAGTCTTCGCCATCAGATTCCACATCAAAGGAGTATTCCAGTCCGTCGTCCAAATCGTCTCCATCAATCTCTTGCTTTCGCTTTACCATTCCTCTAATTTTCTGTAATAGCCCTCTAATTTTTTTGATGTTGAAATATTTCGGGAGGTTGAGAAAAGCCTCAGGAAAAAATCCGAAGACCTAATAAAAGTAAATAAATGCATGCAGTTGGAACTTGGAACATTAACAAACCCCAAATACGTGATAATGAGCTCAAAACAACCAAGGTCGGATTCAAAATCGAAGAATGCATCGCCGTTTACTCCGAGAAGACTGGTAAAACGCGAGCCAACTACACCGCATACCCTTAGGGCGATTAGGAAACTGGCGACCCCGCGAAGAGCGTCCAAATTACACAAATCAACCCCTACAAATGCACTACGGGCGCTTAGCAGAGCGCTAGCGAAAGATGCAAAAGCCAGAGTCGTTCCTCCGGTGAGGGAGGAGCCCGTAGTTAGGCCTGAGGTGATTGAGGAGTTTGATTTTGACCCAGACCCTGTAGACGAAGAAGAGGAACAGGCTCCAGAGCCGAGCATACAGGAGGTGGAGGTCAACAGACGGCAGTCGAGGGCCAGTATTGCTTCACGGTTCAGCGAAGGATTTGAACTCCCCAATATCTCGTTAGACGCCGATGATACATTCCCGCGACGAGATACTTTTGGCCAAACTACAAATGAGGATACTTTCCATATCGAGTTTGACAGCCAAATGGCGGATCAAACCCAATTTGATGTTGATGACAGTGACGATAACGATAACGGTATTAATGACTTTTACGACTTTGACCAGCCGAGCGACATTTCTGAGAATATAGAAGTGTATATGCCTCAGGACGACAGAGACCAAACCGAAGCCGAACTCAGAATTGACGCCAGCGACTTGTCTGAGGATAACGCGGATGGCGAGAAGTCCATCCACGACGACCTATCAGATGAAGGCGACAGAACCCTACCAGCTAGGTCCCGTATACGGCGAAAACTCCGACGGCGGAAGGGGAATGCAAAACCGCGTCCCGAGAGACTAACGACTGCGGTGCCGCGAAAGTTTGTAAAGGACGTTTTAAAGAGCCTTTGCCCAGCGCGACTAGCCCCCGAAACGTTTGAATCGATCATCTCAGTGTCAGAGTTGTACTTTGACCAGCTTATGGGTGACCTTTCAGACTACGCGTTACATGCGAAGAGAAAAACTATCGACTCATCTGATGTACTACAGTTAATGAAACGGCAACGGCTTCTGAACGATAGCATTACTCTATTTCCTTTAGCACATAAATATCTGCCTGCTGAACTCTTGAACCAAGTTCCCTCACCGCCATAGTCCACGATAGCGATGGTCTATAATGAAGCCTCATGCTCTTTTGGCTGGTACTTTACATATCGGAACAAATCAAGGTAAGCAGCAGGAGTTACACCTTGGATGCGGCGAGCCTGACCTATAGTTTCGGGCCTAACTTTCTCCAGGAGAGACCTCGACTCATACGATAGCCCTTGAAGTTTAGAGTAATCCAGGTTTCTCGGGATTCTCAAGGTCTCATCAGACTCAAACGCCTTTATGAGATTTTGTTCTCGCTTGAGGTAAGGCTCATATTTTGCATAAATCTCCACTTGCTCCAAAACTTTTGGAGTCATCTCTTTGAGCTCGGGGAAATCAGCCATCATATCATGATAGGTGACGCTTTTCAGTCCCAGCATATCGAACCCAGTTCTTTTATTCGGGTTAAACGACTTTTTCGCTTGCTGAGTTATGTTCAGTTTGTCTGCCCAGATATTTGCAACATAGGACTTTGAATTTAATATATCTCTTGCCTTTGTGTATTCCTCCTTATCTTTGCAGAATATTTCCCATCTCTTGTCGAGCACTACCCCAAGTGAGCGGCCCAGCTCCGTCAACCTGAAGTCCGCGTTGTCTGACCTTAGAATAAATCTAAACTCTGACCTTGATGTAAACATACGGTATGGCTCTTCAACACCCATAGTGATCAAATCGTCAATCAATACGCCTATGTACGCCTGACTTCTTTTCAGTATTAGTGGGTCTTTCCCAGTCAGGGCCAGACCCGCGTTGATTCCTGCTATGATACCTTGCGATGCGGCCTCCTCGTAGCCTGTAGTGCCATTAATCTGGCCAGCAAGATACAGGCCACTGATTTTGTTTGTTTCTAGCGTAGGCCGCAATTCTCGAGGATCAACATAATCATATTCCACGCCATACCCAGGCTGAAGCATGTTGACGTTCTCCAGTCCCTTGATAGTACGCAGCATCTCTAGCTGGATATCTGGCGGCATGGATATACTGATCCCGTTTGGGTAAACCACGTTGGTGTCCAAACCCTCCGGCTCCAGCCAAACGTGATGCGAGTCTTTATCGGTAAATTTGATAACTTTGCTTTCTATCGACGGACAGTAGCGTGGGCCCTTGACTGTTTCTCTAATATGTACAGATTTGTTGAGATTTCGTCGAAGTATGTCATGTGATTTAGTGTTGGTATGCGTAAGGTAAGATGCAAGTTGTTGATCAGCGAGTTCAACTGAGGTATTCATGAAACTAAATGGCCGAGGCGGGTTATCACCAGGATGCCGCTCCAAGTGCGTGTAATCAATAGACTCGCTTGCTAACCGTGGCGGCGTGCCAGTCTTGAGTCTGCCCATTCGAAACCCTGCTGACTTCAGTGTTTCACTCAACCCAAACGTAGCGTCTTCACCGATTCTTCCTGCCGGATACACAGTTAGCCCTATATGAATTTCACCGGATAAGAATGTCCCAGTGGTTATAATCGCCTTGGAAGTCGAGATGATCTCGCCATCTTCCAGAATAACTCCCTTCACTGATCCTTTAGTAATGCCTGAGCTCGAAGAAAAATCAACAATAACATCCTTCACAGAAGCCTCCTTGATCGTAAGATTCTCGCTATAGTTAACAAGCTCGTGCCTCATCTCCCTCTGATATATTTTACGATCAATCTGTGCCCTTGGACCCCAAACCGCTGGCCCACGGGACCTGTTCAAAACTTGGAAGCATGTTCCAGCCTTATCCACAATCCTGGCAGAGACGCCATCCAAAGCATCGACTTCCTTAAGGAGAATCCCTTTGCCTATACCGCCAAAACTCGGATTACAAGAACAAACCCCAAGGTTCTCAAGTTTGGGCGTCACCAGCAACGTCCTAGCGCCGGATCTAGCTGCGGCGGTACACGCTTCGGCTCCTGCGTGACCTCCTCCTATAACGACCACATCCTGATGCGCAGCATTCACCAGCTGGCGCTCCAGATCCGCAGAAAGGCTGATACCCCTACGAAACTCCAGAAACGCTCGTCGTTTCACTATCGCTCTAAGCATCTGTGTGTGATGAAAAATGTCAAAGTTCGGATCAATCCTACTCGGTCTCAAAACTACGCAAGAAACCCTCAAAGCCACACTTTTTGTGGGGGAGGGTCCAACCTGCATTTATTTGCTGCGGCTTTTGAACGCCCTGATTAATTTCTTAATTTTCATCCTGTCATGTTCCTATTTTGAGACTTTATACCTCTTGCCGGACCTAATTGAAAATGAGCGGATATTATCTCGATTCAAACCTTAGTTCTAAGAAAAAGCCTACTTTATACCACAGTGAAAGCGGATTTAGTACTCCTATTCCGCTACCTGATGTTTACACTCAGCCCGCACATAAACACCCTGGGTTGGATACGGCGCAGTCATCCACAGGGGTAATTTGGTCTACTGAACAGGCTGTTGAGAAGGGCTATAGCCCTGACGACCCTGGTATGGCATTTTTTGATACGTTGCATGCAGTGTTTGTAGTCAATTCTAATTGCAGAATGGGCAAATCTAGGTCAGGGAGCACCGGAGGTTGGAGATATTCCGGGCTGTGCCAAGAAACCCACGTCGATTGACGTTTCTGAGGAAAGCAGGGAGTATGCGCCTACTGCTGGAGTCAAGGAGCTCCGTCAAGCGGTGGCGCACATGTACAATGAGCATTACCGAAAGGGCAGAGACAGTTTGTATACGTATGTCTATGTGGATGTTTTGCTGGAGGAGCCAAATTGTGCTAATAACCAAGCTATGAGAACGTGTGTATAGTACCGGGCGGAAGAGCCGGTTTAATCCGAATTGCCGCTATTTTGAGAGATTGTTATCTCTCGTTTTTTTTCCCAGATTATACTGCATATGCCGAAATGTTGTCTTTGTTTAAGAAGTATGTGCTTATTCTGTTTTGAAATCTTCTGTTTTGGCCTCTAATGTAAGCTTTGCACCTATTCCCGTGCCATTGGACGACAGTGACAACTACGAGGTGCATCTCGATATCATTCAGAATGAACTGAATAGAGGAGTCACTGCATTGTTGACATCGAATCCAAGAAACCCTACCGGTCAGTCTCTGCGTGGAAGGGATTTGAAGCGTCTTCAGGACATGTGCCGTCATCAGTGTTTGCTTATCATGGACGAATTCTACTCCAGGTATAACTACGAGGATGGCTGTGACGGTTCAAGCGTTAGTTCTGCGAGCAACGTTGTTAATGTAGATTCGGACCCTGTTCTCATCGTCGATGGACTCACTAAGTCATTCCGTCTTCCAGGATGGCGCATTTGCTGGGTCATTGGACCAAAGGACTACATTAGTGCGCTATCTTCAGCAGGCTCTTTTCTTGACGGTGGATCCAATGTACCGTTCCAGAAGGCTGCGATTCCGATGTTGGATCCGCTACTGGTTACTCAGGAAATGGCAGCCCTTCAGAAACATGTAAGCATATTTCTCACAGTGCTTGCCGTCAAAGCAGCAGACTAATTTGGCTAGTTCATGATGAAGCGCGACTACTGTCTCAAGCGTCTCGAGGATATGGGATTCAAATTCAGGGTGAAGCCGAACTCAACTTTTTACATTTGGCTGGATTTATCTCATCTTCCTGGAAAGATTAGAACGGCTTTGGGATTTTTCCAAGAGCTTTTGAAAGAGAAAGTTATCGTTGTTCCTGGGGTAAGTTTCTTCTCCTCTCACTCACTCACTCTTTGTGCGATGCTAACTATTTAGATATTTTTCGATCTGAACCCTTTGGCAAGGAGAGAACTGCATGACTCACCAATGTTTGGCTTCGTCCGTGTTTCTTACGGGCCTGATTTGGAAACACTTAAGCGCGGTATGGACGGGATCCAGCGTGTTATAGATCGGTACACTGTAGATATAGCTACGTTTGCCGATAAGTTCAAGGCCGCATCAATTTTGCCTCACAGATAAATTAACATTTAAGTTAATAGGCTTTATATTATATAATGTAAAATTCAATATAGCGCTAAACCTGAATATCGTTCAGACCAAGATCTTCATTTTGTTCGTGCGTTCGCTCGTAGTCTTCGATCGTCATGTTCGGATCTGGGTCTGGCGCATATACATTCTGGATATAAGAAGCCGCCAAGGGGTCTTCCATAACAACAGTAAAGCCAATTTGCCCTTCGATAGCACTCTGTAGACGGCCCAAGAACGTCTTCCACCGTTCTCTAGTTTCAACTTCCATCGAGTCAGATTCCTCATTAAATACTCTAGACTGAAGCTCTTCGTGGACTTGCGTGAGCAGTCCTTCCAGAGTAGTAAAGCGTCCTCCCAATGTCCCTGGAGTCAAGTCCAAGTTCAACTCTGGTATGGATAATCCGCAGGTCTCGGATTTTAAAATATCTCTAGCCAAATCGTCTGGGTCTGTCACCTTGAGAACAATCTTGCGACCGTGTTCGGGAACAGCTCCTCCGGTCTTGACTTCATTAGATTTATATCCACACTCCTCGCACGAGGTGCTCATAATAATCACATCTTTGAAATGCGGGATGTTAACCACCTTCATATGCGTAGGGCAGTCAGCATGACATGCAGGGCATGTAGCGTGGAAAGTTTGCACTTCATTGTGAAAATTCTCGATCTCAGACTCTTCTTCGATTATGGCTGCCGTGGAAGGATTTCTTGGCCCTGGTTTGCCTTGGATTTCTCTATTCTCATGTTGCTGTCGTGGATCACCCATTCCAAGTGCGATCGCTTGTTCGGGGGTTCGGAAATATTCAACATGTGACCATTTGTGCGCTGGTTCGCCAGGTATAAACTCCAGCCACGAGTTTCCCGATGGATCGTCTGCAGTTATCGTCAGAGGAAATCTTTCTCCGGCGATGGCCTCCTTTACTTTTGCAAGGAATGCCTCAATCTTCTGGTACGCTTCTGGATCTATTTCACGTCTAGCAGTCTGGTCAGACGAGAGATCATCGTATATCTGAGACAGCAGTCCTTCTATTGTAGTAAACTGCCCGCGCTTAGCGGGTATCTCGATGTCAAGTTCACCGAATTTACATGTGCATGTCTCGGACTTGATAATCTGGCGATTCAGGTCCTTCTTCTCCGTGAGCTGGAGAACGAACTTGGACCCCTTCTCCTGTATCTCGGCAGCAGGCTGAATCTCTGAATTCTTGAATCCACAATGGGGGCATTCAAAAGACATGATGATCACTTCTCGAAAGTACGGTATCCGAGTCATAAGCAGCCTAGTGACTCCAGTTTCATGGCAGTTCATGCACAGACTATCCAGCTCCTGTACTGGATGCCCTTCAACATCGGCTGCTCCTGTTTTCCGGAGCCCTTGGTCATCTTCCTGGTCTTCGACTTGTTCAACAGCCGCACCAACGGTGGAAAAAGGGTCTGAAGAACCACTCGCGGCTTGTTCTTCTTCGGTTTTGGGCTTCTTCTGCTCCGAATCTGGTGCATTTGCCTCTAGGCTATGTTTGACATTCTCAGACATTACAAATGGTATAATCCGCTAAATATGGTGAAATAGGATGAAAAAAAATATTGGATTTGATATATAATACCGATATGTATTGGGACATTTGCAAAAACTTTCCTAAACGCTTATAGAATCCTATGTAGACGGTTCCAGAACATTGGTCCTCTATTTTTAGTTAGAATATATCTGTGTTTCCGTCTCTCTAGCAGAAAACCCTTGTTCTAATCTGAAGATGAAAATCCTTGTTTGTATCGATATTTAATACTAACGCTTATTATGGTATTAGTGTTAGTGTTAGCATTTGCATCATCTTATAGTTTATGGTGGGGGTTTATTGTGTGTAAAAGGTGGCATGCACCGAACACTAACAATTTCATACAAGTTCGTAGTCAGCGCTTAACATCTCCAAGACACTCATGGACTGATTCGCACAACATGGAAACTGCAGAGTCTGGAGAACAGCCATTTTACGTGAATGCGAAGCAATATCACCGGATACTGAAGCGACGAGTAGCTCGCGCCAAACTTGAAGAGTCTCTCAAAGTGGCTCGCGGTAGACGCCCGTATCTTCATGAAAGCCGTCATAAACACGCAATGCGAAGGCCTAGAGGCCAGGGAGGCAGGTTCCTAACCGCTGCCGAGATTGCAGAGCGAGATCGGAAGGAGGCTGAAGAAGGCAATGGAAATGGAAACCCCAATGAGAATACGAAAGAGCCCCGTAGCCCGCCAAAGATGTCCAATATGGAAGGCATTTCAAATGGACACAATCGCTCGGCGTCTGTAGAAAAAGATAAACCGGAAGATGAATCGATACCGATTTTCCAATGACTGCTATATTCGTTATATTTTTATGTGTTTAAATTAAATTATTATGCCACCAACGGTAAGTACATGAGCCTGCTCCGTGCAACTGCGTCTTTGACGGCAGTTGTGAATTCCTCCTCAGACTTGATCAGGCCTTGTTCAAGCAGAGACGCGATACCAGGCACGGCTTCTGCATCAATGCCGAAAATCTGTTTGATGAAATGAGCGTCAAAGGACAGTTGTAGTAGGTTCTTGCTGCTTTTCTCTGTCGTTTCCACTACTTCGGATGCCTTTTCGTTACGGGTATCTCCTGTCTCTGACTCTAGTATATTCGGCTCTGCCTTCTCTTCTTCTTCATTTGCTCCTGCCTCTGACTCTGCTTTATTCGAGTCTGTCTTCTCTTCTTCCTTATCTTCTCCCGCCTGTGGCTCTGCCTTATTCGCTTCTACCTTTTGTGGTTCTTCGTCCGATGTATCATCCTCTCCCATTTTAGCATCTGGTTCACTTTGTCCATCTATGTTCTGAGCAGGCTCTGTTTCTACTTGCACATCTTCATGCTGCTCTTCTGATTCTCTTTCCACAGCCGAGCCAATCATCTCAATAAGCCTGGTTGCTATCTTTTCCTGTATGCTTCTAATGCCACCCTCTTGGCTCCAAATAAGACTATCATGCCCTAAAACATCTGTAACGCTTGTGTTGATCGAAGATAGCGTTCCTAATAACACTAGAGACGGAGACGGAATCGTCGGACCCTTCCAGAGATCAACATCATTGTCAGAGTAATCCAAATCTGTATCGAGCTTCTTCACCAATTCATCTCCAAGGTAAGAGAACCCCGTTTCTAGACCATTAGAGATGGCTATCGAAGAAACATTCGTTCTTGAAAGTAAAGAGTTAATAATCAACTGGCACCTTAGTATCAAAACAATCCCCTTCGTATTCCCTTGAGTGGTTGGCAGTAGCTCGGCTAGACGCTTTGCAACTGAGTCGAATACAGAGGTTATCTCAGTATTCAGCAACTTATTAAGATGCTCATGACTCTGCTGAAGTGCCCGTTCATTGTCCATTATCCAGGTGTTGTCGTCATCATCATCATCCCCTTCTTCGCCGTCTTGATTTGAGGATGCTAAGCTCTTCAGCTTCCGTACTTCATCAATATAGCCTGTAATATCCTGGATCGTCGAGTACCACTCCTCACATTTGTAGGCGATTGACTTCGAGCCATTGACACGGCCATTGCTAAAGTCGTCCAGCGAAGTGAAAAGGTCCTTCAGTATCATCTCGTCGTTCAAGTCCGACGACCTAGCGGAGGCAAACACGGACTTCTCCGAGAAGATGTTGTCGAGCGGCTGGTCTTCAGTCTGCAGCGCATGCTGTATATCCTCTTTCAGTTCGTTGAGAGTACCTACCTCACTGCCGATAATCTCTTCAAATCTTTTAGCCCACTTCTCATGGAATACAGTGCTGAACCACGGGTTCGAGTCATCTCTACTCTTCAGATTTCGCAGCCACCTGGTGTCTCGTAAAAGCTGCAGTATATTCTTATAAATGCTCACCAACTTGTCCAACCCGCTAATACCTCCCAGAATGCCTTCTAGCCTCGCAGAAAGAATATCTAGGATATTATGGCCAAATATACTCTGCTGCTTGGTAAACTCTGCTTTGGACTTCTCGCTATTCCCAGTGCCAGCACAGGACGCAGGAATGCTCCTTGCCGCTTTGACATCCTCTGGAAGCCAATTCCGCAGTTTGTCTATATCCAGCTCAATCTCATCTGCAAACTCGGGTGAATCCAGAAGAGAATAAAACTCCGCCTGTTGACTGCACAGCCGATCTAGCTGGCCCTTTCCGTATACTTTGTCTGAAATATAAAATGCCGAACTAGTCAGCTTCAGACATTCTATCAAAGCTGCTGGATCGTTGGACTTAATCTGTCTTCGGACGTATTCCTGGCGGTAGTTTAGGAATTCCACCAGGACCTTGTCGGGGCTCTTTCTAGAGAATATGGTATACGCCAGAAACAGTTCCAGATGGTTGTCCGCCGACTCTGTGCTGTTATACGTATCGCTTTCAAGTAGCTCGCGAGACAGAAGCGCCCTGAACTCGTGCCTGAGTCCCTTCAATATCCTGCTATATTTCGTCTCCTCTTCGGCCAGCAGCTGTCCCAGCACGAATAGCTTCGCCACAAGAACATGATTTGAATGGGCATGCAAGCGCCTTCGAATTGCCAGCACCACACTGCGCAACGCATTGGACGAGGCCATCTTTTGCAATCGGACTCGAGGAGAGATCGTTTCCTTAAACCGCGCGATATTCACCGCCTCGGTGGACCACTGGTGGAAATTCTGCGCATTGTATATGCCGCTGAGTGTAGAATCTTCCTTGTTAACTGTCTTCTCCATTACAGTTATAACGTCAGCGGTTTGGAGCAGGTCCTTGTACCTATCGCCAACTAGCGACCGCAGCTCCTGCTTCTTGGAGTCCGCCCTTCGGCTAATCTCCTCTCTGATCACGCGCACGTCCTGTACTTTGTAATTGACAAAGACATCCTCCCAGGACTTGAACTCCTTAAAGTCCATATTTCCAAATTCGTACTTCACAACTAACAAGTAGTAGGAGGTTAGTGGTAGTAATAGTACTACTAGTCTGCTATTTACGCACAACCACCAATGGTCATCACGTTCCAAATCGCGTAACTGTCTCCTTTCCCACACGGGAAAAAAATTAGTAGTTTACGGCTTGTTCTTATCTTGTTCACACTTAATATATATATATCACTCGAAAATTTCACTATTTTTTCATTTTGAACCTCGACCAAATCTCGACGAATTTTTGATTTATAGAAAGCCCTGATCTAAATACGATTTGGATACGAGCAGCAGACTTGAGGATGAGCCATTTGAAACAAGGATCCCCTTCAGGGTCGACCCCGAAGCTCGCGTTTCAGAATTCACCGCAGATTGCGATTTTCGCCTACTGCGCGTCTTCTATTATGATGACGGTGACGAATAAATACGTGCTGTCTACAGGGAACTTCAATTATAACTGCATTTTGCTGGCTGTACAAGTATGTATTGCGGACTTTGAGTGAAGAAAATGTCAAAAACGTGAACAAAAGGATGATAAAAAAGGAGAAAACTAACGGTATGTCTAGTCAGCGGTGTGTTTGTTTGTCATCATGGGCCTGAAGGCCGCGGGGGTTGTGAACTTCCGTGAGTTCAATACTGCAGAGGCGAAGAAGTGGTTTCCAATATCGGTTTTGCTGGTCCTAATGATCTATACTGCTTCCAAGGCGATCCAGTACCTGTCCATACCAGTGTACACGATTTTCAAGAACGTCACTATTATCCTAATTGCATACGGTGAGGTTCTGTGGTTTGGCGGGAACGTGACGTCTATGGCGCTTCTGTCTTTCGTACTGATTGTTCTTTCGTCGGTTGTGGCCGCGTGGTCGGATATCTCATCGGCGCCTGCTGACGTGAGCGCATTCAACATAGGATACTTCTGGATGTTCACAAACTGTCTGTCCAACGCAGGGTTTGTGCTGATTCTCAGGAAGAGAATCAAGCTCACCAACTTCAGTGATCTCGACACTATGTTCTACAACAACCTGCTGTCAATTCCAGTTCTGCTACTTGGGTCTTTGTTGTTCGAAGACTGGAGCTCGGCGAATATACAGTCGAACTTCCCCCCAGAGAGCAGAAACGTGGTTATAATGTTCATGGTTCTGTCTGGATTGTTCTCGCTCGGTATCTCTTATACTTCCGGGTGGTGTGTCCGTGTTACATCCTCTACTACGTACAGCATGGTTGGAGCTCTAAACAAGCTCCCAGTGGCACTGTCTGGGTTGATTTTCTTTGATTCTCCTGTGACGTTCTCGTCGGTATCTGCTATTTTTCTGGGATTCCTTGCCGGGATTGTGTACGCGGTCGCAAAGATTCACCAGCAGAAATCTCGTGAAGGCACTCTCCCTACCAGCAATAAGGCTTAAAGGCCGTCTGTGCAAGAGGCTAAAAACTATAAAGTGAAAAAAGAGATATTAATTGCGTGTTGAGAAAGCGACGACGATGCACCATGGTAGCTATAGCCTATATGTTGAGATTAAATTTAGGTACTTTTAAAACATGAGCTGGATCAACTGGAAAGTTCATAATATTGCTTCAGCTCTTGGTATAAGCTGTGAATTCCCGTTCGCTGTTCAGGCAGCATCGAGTAAAGTAGTCCGTAAAGCTTGTTCCTTTGAATTGGCACAAAGCGGCCAGTTAGTATCCTTTGGATAACACCGAACGATAAATAATGCATTTGAAGCCGTTTAGCGAGAATGTGGTACTGATGAAACATTTGAGAAACTCCTAACGGTATAGGCTCCAGCATCATAACCGAAGATGCGGTCGAAGATTGATCTTCAATGAGTCCCAGCTTGATACCGCCAGGAAGCCTTTTAGGGTCCTTTAGCCTTAGTAAAATAATAAATAAAGGGAAATGATTCAAGCAAGTGAGTATAGACTCCAGTAATGCACAAGAAATCACAATAGAGAGCCGGCCAAATGCAAATGAGAGATAGAATACAAGAACAGTAGGCAGAAGAAATATAAGCACAGTAAAGAAAATTGTGCCCAGTAATAGCTGGTCCAAGTCATAGTTGCAGGAATCAATACGATGCCTCAAAACGTTGTGCTTCTTCCCTCTGAACAGGTGGAACAGAGAGTAAATCACAAA
Organism: Diddensiella caesifluorescens; assembly: GCA_030558955.1. Lineage (NCBI taxonomy): Eukaryota > Fungi > Ascomycota > Dipodascomycetes > Dipodascales > Trichomonascaceae > Diddensiella > Diddensiella caesifluorescens. Next base: position 952,385 of record JAKTQR010000003.1, read on the forward strand.
CAGCTGAGAATGATATATCCGTGCTGAGGCGACGTAAAACGAATACACCTGGAAGGTGATTAAAGATAAAAAATCAGAAACCAGTGATATCGAGAGCGTAGCGCCCGCAAATCCCGAGTAACCAATTATCTTTATGAAGATGAAGAAATATGGACGAAGCAAGTTGAGCAGGTTGCTCCAGAAGTGTATAACCCACAAGAACAGGTCACCAAAGAAAAAGGCTAGTTCATTGTTTAACTTGAGTCCACCGGGCCAGTCCATTAGCCAAAGCATGTTGTTTTGAAATCGTACTGTCAGAATTTCGTCCACAGCGTATATGATGAGCCTATTAATCATTTCCGTGTTATCAAGAATAAGTCGTCCTAGTGTAACCCCAATTATAATATCATTCAGAACCAGCCATACCGTATTATAGAACCGGATGTATTCAATGTTGAAGTCGGTATTGCTAGACCAGCTCCGTGATCGTTTCAGTATCTTCAAATACTGTAACGGAAGATAGCAGTATTGTTGTAGCCTTAAGTCGATTTGCTGAGCAGTCGCTGAGATGTCCTTAAGTGCGTACCAAGACGATCTCGCTCTCCACTCAATTACACGCAGAACTCCCTCCGCCAGCACTCTACCTAGCAGTATAAGACACACAACTATCCTCAGAATCGCCGGTATTATCGAGCACCACGTGATGCTGACCCATGTTCCTGCCCTGTTCTTCACCGACACTGCTGATTTCATTACCGATTCGCTAACACTCAGTCTCCGCTGCCTTACCTCCATCGCCGGGAAGACAATTGCAGCATTTCTTCTCATCAGCTCGCCTAGCTCATAACAGCAGTTTAACTGGGAAATGCAATTTTGTAGTACCACCTGCTCGCGCCTATCGAACTGTCTTCTACTATGTTCCTTGATTTTGCCCATTAATATCAAGGTCTTGCTCTTCTCTCGTATCAGGCTACTTTCATATTCCTCACTAATCACCGTTAGGTTCGATTTCTCCGTCAGTTCCAGTGATATTGCGTATAATGAGAAATACTGCATCCTGTACGGCTGAGGGGGCCTGAACCCGATCACTTGGATAGGTCTATCCTGATAAGTATGCTCCGGGAACTTCATATACCCGTTAAGCTTTGCGCGAACTATAGGCCCAAATCCACCTTGATCTTCACAGTTTAGTATTCCTAGAACTGACATTCTCTTCAGGCCACACATTCTATATATCTCAGGAAAAGAGTTATTACTGCCCTTGAGAAGATCATCCCGTTGCAGTAGCGAATCCACCTTCCGGGGATCCAAGTACGGAAGGGTTGTAACTACCACAAAATCCGTATTCGAATTGTTCCATCCTATGATAACTGACGGTAGATAATCAGTCTGGCGCTCCAACTCTAAAACATCCAATGGCCAGTATATCCTCAGAAGCTTCCGATCCATATCATTTCCTTAGTTCTCTCTGATCCGACGTATTCCCAGATATATATAATCCTATTCAAGTAATGCCCTCTGTCCGTGAAAGCTAAACCTCCATACGGCTTATATCTTTTAGCGCCGGTGTAACTGAAATTCAATTCTTGAGTCTAAAGTATACCACTAGACCTTAATTATAATTAATTGAGATCCTAAGCCGCATCCATAATAATTGGTTGCCAAAGACGACGAATTCTAAGACTTGGTAAGACCCAGTTACACTTAGCATTGTTAAACTTACTCAATCCCATTAGTGAGTTTGCCCAGGTCCCAAAATTAGACCAAAATTAAATTATTTTTCGGTCAGGTGATCAAGAAAAAGCAAATATTTAATTTTTTCAATCTTTTTCCTAATTTTTCTCCCGAAAAATATTTATATAAAATTTTTTCGAACTCAAAAATTAAAATGAAAATTATGCACAACAGCCGCACAAATGACGCAAACGTGAAAACACTTCTACATATAAAACCCAAACTGACACATGGTTTTGTGTATGATTTCAATAGGCGTGTGGTGATGCGCGATAAGACGCGTTATCCGGAGCCACTTCCCAAATTCTAATTTAATATTTTGATGTTGAAGGCAAACTCGTTACTTAGAATTTTAAAAGTTAAAAATAATTTTGTGCATAATTAATTTTTCGAATTTGTGCTGGGCAACCTCACTATTATCTCTCATTAAAGTTCCGAACATCTTCATTTATCTCTCGAACATCGGAACCAACAAAAGTTCGAGTACAAATTATCTTCATCAATTCGGTGGGAAAAATTCCCTGTGAAGTTACCAATAGCGTATTTCCTACTTGTTTGGGGTCATTGGAGGAGTTTTTTGCTGGTTTGGCGAGAAAATCAGCTTTGCTTTATGGACCGCTTTTGATGCAGGTATGGATGATGGCGCAGTCAAATGTTGATTTTTTCACTAACCTGCGCCAGGATAGAACAAAGTTATATTGGAATTGACGTGTTATATTAGCTTTTACGTATGGATCTAGACGAGCCTGAGTTTGACGACATATCCTTGAATGATCTATCTATAGAGCCATCCGTGTCGGCGACAAGCACGTCTGCATTGTACCCTCAGGGTTCTAAGGATTCGTCCGGCAAGAAACACTCGAGCGCGTTCAGCGGCGCACGTCAGCTTTTTCTAGGAGTAGGCTCGAATAGGCGAAGTCTCGAGCGACATGCATCGAGAGAGGAGGCATCATCTCGGCCGAGTTCTGAGCGAGGTGTGGGTGGATCCAATGCTATGGAATCAGGTTTGTTAGATCTACGGAACTTGGATGTCATTCGTGCTGGATTGGATGAGGCGTTGGGGAAAGACGGGAAAGGCTCGTGGCTTTCAGAAAGTAAAGAAGCCAAAAACAATAGAAAGATAAATGTCGATGGACATGCGTTATCAGGTGAGGTTGAGGCTGGACCTTCGTCAATGTACCTGAGTGCAGGTAGGAGTCCAGGGCCCTCTTCGTTGAAGAAGCATGAGTACAATGACAGAGTTAGTATTATAGAGGATGGGCTGGGCCCTAGTATTAGGCCGACATCAAGCGCTCAAGAATCTGGTAGAAGTAATCTATCCGACGCCGTTAAGCACTTCTCAGCCAGGATCATCTCTGGAGATAGTCCAAGGCCCTCTGGAGATTTCAGCATACAGGATCACGGCACCAGCAGTGTTCGGGGCCCTACCCCTGACATAGAGCTGCCGTCCGATTATCCACGACTTCCCTCGCCTTTGATTACTGCGAGCTCAAGTGTCGAGAGCCTATCACTAGGAACAGATTTCGATCCCTCAAATAGCATTTTCAATATGGAAAGCTCCGACGATGAAAGCAGATACATTCCGAGTGGGAGGCATAACGGGCCCGTAACTCCAGGCATGAAGCTCTCAGGTCGTTCACTTCGATTCTTTAGCAGTTCGAGCAAGATTCGCCAGTTCTCACTCAAATTATTGTGCCAGACTTGGGTAGAGCCGCTTGTTTTTGTTTTGATTCTTTTTCAGACTATACTGCTGTCTTATCAGTCATCGGGGAATGTTTTCAAGAAGACTAGCTATGGCTACTCTGAATATGCTTCATGGGGTGCATCATGGATGGATTGGAGCTTTTTGGGCATATTTATTGTTTTCACAGCTGAAGTGGTTGCCAAAATAATATGCTTCGGTCTGTGGAATGATTCTGAGTTATTTGTAACCAGTGAAGGCGACGAAAGTCATTCTAGGACATGGCGCGATAGAGTATTGAATCGCAAAACGACTAAAAAAGGCCCAGTGAACAATTCTTCTCCTAATAACCTACCCTTAGTTTTAAAGTCTTTTACAACTTTTTTCGGTGCGAGTGGTGAGGAGGAAGATGAGGGTGATTATCAATGTCGCGCCTTTCTGAGGAGTAGCTGGAACCGAGTCGATTTCATTGCGGTGATATCATACTGGATCTCCTTAATGCTGAGTATTAACGGTATCGAAACTAAAAACAACTTCTTCATGTTTAAGACTATGAGTTGCCTAAGAATACTAAGATTGTTGAACCTCACACATGGAACTTCATCAGTTTTGCGAAGTATTAAGAAAGCGGCACCGTTATTAGCGAATATTGCCGTTTTTGTGGGATTTTTCTGGCTAGTCTTCTCAATCATTGGATTACAAAGTTTCAAAAGTTCTTTGAGAAGAACATGTGTATGGGTTGATAAAAACGGTATCGAGCCTAACTATACTACTGAACAATATTGTGGAAGCTATTTTCATCCGGAAACTTTGGAAATTATGCCTTACATATATTCGGATGGACGTTCTGGGGGACAGGCAAAGGGGTACACATGTCCTGTTTACAGTTATTGTGTCTCTGATGAAAACCCTTATGGCGGCACTGTTAACTTTGATAATATTTTCAATGCAATAGAACTTGTCTTTGTCGTGATGTCTTCCAACACATTCACTGATATCATGTATTATACCACAGACACTGATTTCCTGGCGGCGGGGCTGTTTTTTGTTGCTGGCATTATTGTCCTTTCCTTATGGCTTATTAATTTATTGGTCGCCGTGATTGCATCATCTTTTCGATTAGTCCGAGAAGAATTAATGAGAGAAAAGCAGATTGGATATTCTCACATGTTCAGCATGAAGAGCGACCTAAAACATGAGGATATTCTCAAGAGAAAAAAAGTTGGCCGAATCTATAGCCGGTTCAAATGGATTTGGCTAACGGTAATATTTGCTGATATTGTTGTCCAATGTACCTTAGAGTCAACTTCGTCAAAATCATCTATTGATTTTATATATCGATGGCAGTTATGGACTACTACTGCATTAACAGTAGAAATCGTTCTGCGGTTTATATTGTATTACCCTTATTGGCGATTTTTTTTCACCAGCAAGGGCAATATCCTGGATGCTTTTTTGGCAGTCGCTAATATTATTATTGTTCTCCCTCCAATTCATAAGCACTCGATACTTTATGCATGGCTGACAGTTTTTCAAATTGCTCGGTTTTATCGAATTGCCATCTCGATAAACTTCGTAAGGAAGTTATGGTCAAAAGTTCTTGGTAATTACAAGACGATTTTCAATCTGACGATTTTTTTCTTCCTGCTCACATTCTTCAGTTCGCTTTTGGCTGCTCAGTTGCTCAGAGGAGTAGTCCCATATGAAGAAGATGGAACTGTTAATAGCTCGTCGTTTTACGATTTGGCAAATTCATTCATTGCAATGTATATTATTAGTTCAACCGAGAATTGGACTGCTGTTTTGTACCCTGCTGTGCAGGCTGCTGCTTCATTCAAGCTTGCTGCTGCATCTATTGGCGCATTTCTAATCGCATGGTTTATTCTGTCTAATTTCGTGGTGTTGAATATGTTCGTTGCTGTGATTACAGAGAATTTGGACGTTTCTCCGGAAGTTAAACGCAAGGCACAAATCAAAGCATTTGTGAACCAGTATGCGACACATGTAAATGAATCTAGTTATCTTAACGGTGGTATCAAACTTGTTAAAGGCTTGTTCAAGAAGAAGGCAGAAGCTAGTCCTCAAACGAGTTCTGCTGTATTTGATTTACTATTGGAACGTAATGTGGTTGAAGATTTTCTGAGTGATGATGAGGAAGGTGGAGACGGCAGCGAACGTGATGAAGATATAGAGATTGGCAGTATCGCTACTACTAAAGGATTATGGGGAGGTATTGGGGGTCGCCCAGGCTTGTCTATTAAGAAGATTTTCAAAAAGAGGCACGCAGATAATCCATTCCTTGAATCGGATAATACTAGAAATACAGTTCATTATGAGTCTTCTGATCCAACAAATTTGGCGAAAGATTTTATCAAGTCACAAAATAATCGGCAGGAGCGAAAAGAGAAATTCCTTGAAGAGAATCCCACTTATGATCACTCACTTCTCCTATTTTCTCCTCGAAGTAAAGTGAGACAGTTTTGTCAAAGGATCGTTGCTTCAAGTCATGGGGTGCGAAATAACGGCGTGAACCCCAAACCTGCGGTCTGGTATACATTCTCGGCTTTTATGTTGTTGGCTTCAGTAGCAGTTGTCATTATTTCGTGCATTAATACTCCATTGTATTATAAGAAGTATCTTGATAAATACGGGCGCACTGCAGATACTTGGTTGACTTATTCGGATGCGGTATTTGTTACAATCTTCAGCAGTGAAGCGGCAATTAAAATTATTGCTGATGGTCTTTATTTCTCCCCAAATGCATATCATCGGTCCAGTTGGAATAAGATTGATTTTTTTGTTCTGATCACGATGTGGATCACTTTTATTAGTGAAGCATTTTATAATGGCTATGTTTCTAGATTTGTTCGGGCATTCGAAGCTTTCAGAGCTTTAAGATTGTTGACGATCAGTGCTAAGGCTCAAGAAACTTTCAATAGTGTTATTATCATGGGACTCGGAAAGATTGCTGGTGCTGCTGTTATTTCATTATGCTTATTGTTTCCATTCACTGTATGGGGATTAAATATCTTCTGTGGGAAACTATCATATTGCACTGATGGAAATGTCAATTCTTTCTCTAGCTGTACTGATGAGTTTTTGAATACTCCCTATAATTGGGAGATTTACACCCCTAGGGCCGTGGCCAATTACTATTATGATTATGATTCATTTGGCCATGCGTTCCTTATCCAGTTTGGAGTCATCTCCCTTGAAGGATGGGTCGATGTTTTAATGTCAGTGATGAGTATAACCGGCAGTTATTCTAATCCTGTAATGTTTGCATCTAGATATAACGGAATTTTCCCGATTTTGTACAATATCTTGGGTACAATTTTTATTCTGACTCTTTTCGTTGCAGTTATTATCAAAAACTATTCAGAAACTAGAGGCACTGCCTATCTTACTGATGATCAACTTACATGGTACGAGATTGAAAAGGTTTTAAAATTGGTTCGTCCGTCCGTTAAACCACCTGTTACGAAACCAGGTTCAATTCAGCATTACCTATTGACGAAAACCCTTGACAAGAAATCTTGGATGTATCGGTTTGAAACTTTACTGTTGACTGCATTGGTGATATTATTATGCGTTGAGTATTATCCCGCACCCGAGGTCAGAATGAGGGTGCAAAGAATATTATTATTAATCGATACTTCTTTATATCTTTGTTTGCTAGTAGCAAAATTATACTCTCTGGGGCCCATGCTATTTATTCGGCGTCGATGGGATGTATACGGATTGGTGGTTACAATGATTTCGTTTACTTTTACCTTGATTGCTTCTTTGAGATATTGGACTGGTCTTTTTGCAAATTTCCAGGAGCTGGGATCTGTTGGAATGCTTTTATTATGGATTCCGAAAAGCTCTCGTTTGGATCAACTGTTCAAAACTGCATCTGCAAGTCTTGCGGAAATTGCTAATTTACTGATAACTTGGTTTGTTTTATTCTTGGTGTATGCTATTGCCATGAATCAATCATTTGGTTTGACTAGAATCGGTCCAAATGGAACTGATAATCTTAATTTCAGAACCGTTCCTAAGGCTCTATTGCTGCTATTCAGAATGAGTTGTGGTGAGGGTTGGAATCAAATTCTAAGCGATTATTTGGTTTTACCACCGTACTGTGTTTCCGATTCGGAGTTTACAGCGTCCGATTGCGGAAGCCGTCCTTTCGCATATTTTTTATTTATTTCATGGAATGTGACTTCGATGTATATCTTCGTCAATATTTTTGTGTCTCTTATTTATGAGAATTTCAGCTACGTCTTTCACAGGACCGCTTCACATATTTCCAAAGACGATATTAACATGTTCAAGCATGCTTGGGTCAAATTCGATCCTCAGGGCACTGGCTACATTCCTACCAATATGCTGTACAAGTTCTTGAGGTCAACAGAGGGCTACTTCAGTATGAAAATTTACGATGGAAGATTTACCGTTCCTGCTATCTTGGAGGAGTCCATGGCAAGAGATGAAAATAATCCTTATTTTGTTGACTATGTGGCTTTGAACAGTGTTCTCCGCGGCTTTCCCGGTGAGGTTTATCGACAAAAGAGGAGATCCTTTGATTTATTTTGTGCGCAGGCGCATCTCGAGGCTGTTCCTGGGAAGGGCATATCTTTCAATTCCTTGTTGCGACAATTCCCAATGTATAGGACCATGGATGCTAATAAATGTCTGAAGTATGTTAATTTTTGTTTCTGCTAATTCTTTAGGGAGGAGCTGGGGCTAATGAATAGATTGGATGATTATCTTGCTCGAAAGATGTTGTTGAAGAAGATAGAACTTGAACTGTCGAGGCAGAGGGTAGCTGGCTTCCTGGCCATGACGTAAGTTTTTTTGCATTGGCTGTTCTGCTGATACTAATGTTTAGATACCTTCGAAATAGCTTTGGAAGGAAATCTCAGAATCCTTTTCTGACTCCTGTATCAGATAGATTCAATCATTCGCCCTTTGTGCCGACTATTAACGTTGATGAAGTGGATAGTAGTGGCTCGCAATACATGCGGTCAGAGTGGCCGTCCGTGTCAGTATTGAATCGGGAGAGCAAGGCCTCTCCAGTGATTGAGGTGAGGGAGCCTTCAACTGGGTCTCATACACGGGGTCGATCTTTATATTCACCGAATTTCCCTCTAGATTACGCCGGTCCTTCGATATCTAGTTCTGCCATGCCGCATACTACGGAAAAGTCAATGAGTCCCAGGCGTGCTGGATACAAGAAGGATGATAACAACGAAGGAAACGATCAGATCTAGCTTGATAGAATTTGTACTGTGTATATTTTAATTTTTATTGATATGTACATTATACTGTAGTTACTCCTACCGCTACTTCTTCTTGGCCTTAGGGTCTCGTGGTTCTGGATGTTAGTTTCTTCTTTCTTACGAGTTTCTATCCGTATGGCATTACCTTTAGATTTCTTTGGTGGCCCTTTGCCTTTACGTCGTTTTCTATACTATTAGTAAAAAGGGGGAAACAAAGGGGAAAAAAGCACATACTCAATCGCCTTCAGCTGCCGGTTTGTCTCTAGTTTGCTTGCGGGCTTGAGCTCTGGGAATAACCTTTGTAATTCCTTAACAGACGGCGGTTGAGGATAATAATAGTTTTTGATAGCATCACCTCTTAATCGTTGGCGCAAGATTTTTGATCCATTTCTAGTGTTTTCTGGATTCAAAGATTCATGAAATATCGTCCGCTGCAGCTTCTGCAGCTCTAATAGTCGTGCCTTTGGCGGATGTAAAATTCTGTTCATTATATTGAAGTATGAGTTTAGTGGTTTGGATAGTGGTGAAGAAGATTTTGGGAGGTTTCTAATGTGAACTTCTTTCGTTATCCCGATACAATCTGAACTTCACTCTTTTACAACCTCCGATTTATTGAACTTAGGATAGTTGCAATACGGCAATTAATCCTGCGTAGCTAGACGAAATGAATTGAATTGGTCTTCTATTTCCTCCTTAGGGCGAAAAATACTTAGGATACACCTGTTCAAGTAGTCGTAGCTCATGACCGTTATCTTTATTGCTTTGTCACTACAATGCCGGCGATAGTTTCAAATTTCGCGAACGCTGACTCTGCGTACAGTGAGATTGAGGTTATATGTATAGAACTAGAGGAGCTACGGCGCACGCGCCAGGATACAATGGATATACTGGGCAGCATTCACAAATCTCGAGGTAAGCAAGAAAACTAGCTAAATTCCATATTAGTCCAATAAGCTAACGCTACAGAATTGAATACTGCTCAGTTCAAAGCCCGGCTAGAAAAGGAACTTGAGGGTCTAGAGTCCGAAATAGAAAGCAAAACATTGTTACTGCTTGCCCTGAGGTCATGAATTAGCTACCCTAGTGAACCTGGAGTTAAAAACTGCCTAGGAACTATAAAATGAACTCATTGTTAAGGGCTTTGACTGGAAATATCAAAAAGATATGAATCTAAAATTATAACGACAGACGCAGGATTCGAACCTGCGCGCGGGAACCGCATTTGATGCCCATGAAATATATTCAAGTCAAACTCCTTAACCACTCGGACAGTCTGCCGGGAGATATCGGTATCACTACAGAGGGAAAATGTTAATACAGAAAGGAGGCCTGTGTTTTGGTTGGAGACCAGCTCGAACAGAAGGTGGTGCCTTTGTTTTGATTTTTTCATCCTCTGGTTTTATTACTTGAGGGGAAGCCTAATATCTGTCATTGATCTTCAGCCATTTATGGATCTAATGAGTGGGTTTTGGCACTCGACCGATAGACTGCCGGGTGGTTACTATCTCGGCCTTCGTTGCTGAAATGGGGGAAGCATGTTCGCTACAAGAGAGGAGAATGAACCACATAATGTATGGTGGGCGACGCTTGATTTACGTTCTTCCGTTCTTGCCTAAGCGTCTGGCCGTCACTTTGACGTATCGTTTCTGTGTCATTTGAAATTATCCAGCTGTCTCTTGGCCTATTATCTGTAGTCCGCTTTTGAATAATAATAACAATCATCATATTCGTTATCTAGAACGCGTAAATTACTACTAATGCATAAACTTTGTCATAAAATTGACATAAATCATGGAACAGCATTGTGGCCCTGGCTCACCTCACGCGTTTCAACATTCTAAAATAAAAGATTACGCTACCTTCCAATGCACAATGGAGTGAATTAGGTATACATCCTCTTGGGGACCTAAATTCTTGTGTGTTTCAAGCGTTCAGTTTTGCTCGAAATTTCAAACGAAGAGTTGAGGCCCAATTGAGGGGTTTGTTTGTCTGGAGCTATGTAAAGTTTCGGATAGTAAATTAGCTCTCACAGAAAAATTGAGAAAATAGGAGTTTCGAACCCTGTCTGAAATTCTCAATATGGATTTCCCTTTTGGGAAGGCGGTATCACGATTACTCGGCCCGAGATCATGCGTTGATAACAGATCTTTATCTAAACAATCTGATAAAAAAGTGAGCACTCTTTATGAAATAGCACTGGAAAAAACGAAAAGATCACTGAGACGAGGATCACGAAAAAGAGACCGACCTATTTTTCTAGAAACACCAATCTTAGCCTTCTCCAGGAACCCCGGATTACACGTACAGAGCGGAGGTCTGAAGGCAGGAGTGCATAAAGTGGGGTCAGGCTTCACCAAGTTACTCCACAGACTTTGATCGTACCTTTCCAAACCTTAATTTGTAGCTTATTCTACAATGAACTTTGTCGATACTATAGAGTCCATATAGAATCTATAGAATGTATGGAAACCTTAAAAAGAACCTCTGCTTATAGATTACGTCACTATTGGTTCGAATAACGTGGGGTAAACCTTGTGTCATTCTGTGCGGCCCAAAGAAAATTGTACGTACAACGTACACATACAAAAAGTACTAATGTCATCTTTCTTTCTCTTTCTTACCTTCCACTACTAGTCCAAACACTACCACGACCACACATTGGAATCCGTCACCCTGTAAGAATCGCCAGAGTCACATGTCTGACGGTTCTATCGAGTCCAAGATGGTTGAATCACCGCAGAATTCAATCTCGTTTGTGAGGAAGAGATCAGTGACGGCCTGTCAGATGTGCCGTTTCCGAAAGACCAAGTGCGATAACAAGAGGCCGACTTGTGGATTCTGCCTAAAGGTTGGAAAGCCCTGCATATACGATGACCCGCAGGTTGATCGGTCTGCATTTGATTTGGCCAGCCTGACGATACTAGAGCGTGTTAACTATGCTATTTCCCAGCTAAACAGGATCTCGGAGTGTCTGGATAACACGGACGAAGAGAGGCCTAAGAAGAAGGTGAAAAACGAGTCACCAAATGAAATATACTACCTTGATTCCCATTCATGTTCCCTCAATATCCCAGACGGGAACATGACGTCCGAGAAGCTGCTGACATGGCCGTTCTTTTCTGCGTTTCCAACATTGAAAAGTCTCAATCCTAGTATATTAACCATGCCACCAGCTCTATACAAGGAGGAGTACAGACAATCGTCATATTATGGAGACTACGAGATAAACTACAAGGATGCGCCTTCTTTGGTACGAAACTTTCTTCTCAACGTGCATATCAAGAACCCAGTGTGTGATGTTGCGAGTGTCCAGTCATGGGCTCAGGATATGGCTAAAAATGGTCCCGGGTGGGATTCACAATCTTGTATAGTGCTGCTATTATGTGCACTGGGCGCTATCGCCGGACCATTTGACGGACGAAATGATAACTCCACTGCAAAGAACTCTCTGGAGGCTGCAGGCTCTAAAAAGGTTATTGCCAATAGATATTTCATCGAGGCGAGGAAAAGGCTAGGCGCACTGGAGATGTACACGCCAGATTCTGCACAATGCTATTTCCTGTCTGCGCAATTCCGAATGTATAACGTTCAACCAGCACTAGCTTGGCAGGATTTTCATCAAGCATGCTCGATATGTAAAACATATCTACTATTAAACCCGCAAGATACGATGACTCAGGAGAGCCAGGGACTGTCAAGATCCAGTCTGGTCCAACGATTATTCTGGTCTTGTCTTAAGTCTGAGTCCGAATTATTCGTCGAATTACCTCTTCCCTTGTCGAACATCGCCAATATCCCCTATCCAGCGCCCTTTCCAGTCCCCCCGAGAGATTTCTCATCAATTGACGGTGCGTTCCCAGACACATACAACAACGAGACAATGCTAGTTGATGAAATGGAAACAAGCTGGTATTATTATCTTATGGAGATCCTCTTACGAAAGATTGCCAATCAGCTCATTAATGCTCTTTATATCGTCGAACCATCCGATTGGCTTACTTTCCCTTTGGACAACCTGATCGATACAACCGAAAGATTCGAAATGCAATTATCGGAATGCTATGATAACTTAGCGCCCAAGATTAGATTTGACTTTGACACCGAGCCTGACAGTGAGATTCTGATCATGCTAAAAGCACGATTTGTTGAACTCTATAAGTTTCTCTATCGACCAATGATATACTGCGCTCTTCATCTTCCAGCAGATAACAGATATCAACCACTCATTAAGAAATTTGTTGACAAATTCTTTTATTATTTAAAAAGTGACACCCTCTCATACCGTCACAGACATCATGGTACGTGGTACTACTGTCGAACAGTCCTCTCCTGCTCGCTAATCCTATCTGCATGTGTCAAAGCTCGTCTGGTAGAATATTCTGACCAAGAACTAAGAGAATGGTTCGACCCTGCAATCCAAGGTATGGACTTCTGGTCAGATGAAAACAGGGACCTGAAACGGTTTGCAACTATTATAAGAGCCCTTAAGCATGATATATGCCCCCACATTTGACAACAACACTAAGCATTCTCTTTCGAAGCATCTATTTCACGAAGTTACGAAATATGAAACCAGTTCCAAAAACGGTATGGTCATTCTGTATTTCGGCAAGTATATAAAACTGGACAATTGGCGAGTATGGACAAGTTACTTGCTCTTTAAATTCCCTTCCACCAGCTGGTCTTCTCGATATTGAACTTCGCGTTTCCACCAATATTGGCAGAACTATGACCTACCAAAACAGTATATGCCCCCGCCTCTGATATCCAACTATTTCGAAGCTCGTCCCAGTATGATGTGGCGTATTTGACTGGAATTTCAACAGTCACAACTTTAGTCTCACCTGGGCTCAGTAAAACTTTAGCATACCCTTTCAACTCTTTTACTGGTCGACGAATGCTCGGGGCCTCCTGTGATACATAAATTTGTACAACTTCCTTACCAGATGCCTTGCCTGTATTAGTGACATGAACTGAAACCTTAAGAACAGTGCCAATTACTTTCACAGATACATTGTCGAACTTATATGTAGTATAAGATAGTCCGTGACCAAAGGGGTAAAACACATTTCTTTTAGCAGATTCATAGTATCGATAGCCAATGTACACATCTTCCCCATATAGTGTTCTTCCATTCTCTGCTCTATAGTTTAAGTAGGCAGGATTGTCTTCAAGTTTAATTGGATAGCTCAAAGATAACCTAGCACTAGGATTGACGTCACCAAATAGAACGTCTGCTAGGCCATTCCCAGTCTCATTACCACCGTACCAAGCTTGGACAAGGGCAGGAACGCGAGAATGCCACGGCAAAGTCACTGGATTCCCAGACTGGATTACTGCAACCACATTAGAATTAGCATCAGTAACCGCCTTCACCAGCTCATCTACATGACATGGAAGATCCATTGTATCACGATCAAACCCTTCTGATTCCCAATCAGAACTAAGACCTAAGGTCAAAACGACTTGGTCAACCTTTTTGGCAACTTCTACTGCATCATCGATCTCTTCTTTCCAGGTTTTCTTATGACTGTATCCAATTCTTAAGCCAGACCCAAATGGCACACCAGGAATTGGAGGAAGCTTCGAAGTAGATGCACTCCCGAAGAAAACTGTAATTTTGTATCTTTGGTTTGCTCTAAGTTCTACGTCGCCAGTCTCCTCAGCAGTACCACACCCCAGGAACGCCGTTCCACGTCTTTGGTTCGTAGAATTATCAACTATAAGTTTACCATCGACATAAAGCTTGGCGGTACCACTAACCGTGAGCCCAAACTGGTAAATTCCATTTTCCTCAGGAGTAAGGTAGCCAAGGATATCTACATAAAACGTTTCACTTCCAGTGTTTGGCGAATAATCTGGCATAAACATAACTGAGTCAACGAGGTGCTTACTATCCACCAATTTTCGGTTTGAGTTGGAAGACGGAAGATCATAGGTTTTGAAAGAAAATCCTTTCTTACCATTTGAAGCTACTAAAAATTGTCCAATGGGCGGCAATTCCTTAGAAGTCGAAACACCAATAGAGAATATAGGGGCTTCTTTTGTTTTATTTGCAATTCCTTCGAATGGCGAAACCGTATAATAGGGCGTAAGCGACGCTGATCCTCCTCCACTAAAACTAGTAATTTTAGCATTAGATCCAATCACTGCGGTTGATTTTGATTTACTCAACGGTAGAGTACTTTTCTCGTTCTTCAATAATACTATAGTATCTGCGGCAATCTCGCGAAGAAGTTTCGAGACTTCAGGAGTATTATTCGTCCCTTCCGGTGCATTCTCGGGGACTCCAGATTCCTTCATACACTTCTTAACAAATTTTAACACTGTCCGTAATCTGTCATCAATATCGTTTATGGAGATTTCCTTGGTCATCAAAGAATTCTCGAGAAGAGCAGCACGCCAAACTGGAGGACCGGGCATTTCCAGATCCAAACCATTCTTCACACTTTCAGTAACTGTATAAACACCGTGCCAATCACTCATCACAAGACCATCCCACTTCCATTCTTCTCTCAGAATGTCTTTTAACAGAGTCCTGTTCTGACTGGCATGAACACCATTAACCTTATTATAAGCCGTCATCACCGCGCCAGGACTACTGTCCCTTATAGCAAGTTGAAACGGAAGGAGATATATCTCTCGAAGTGCGCGATCGGTTACAATTGCATTTACCGAGTTACGCTCATGTTCCTGATCGTTACAAACGAAATGCTTTATAGTAGCTTGAACACCATTTGATTGAATCCCACGAATTACTGCACTCGCACTCAAACCACTCAAGATTGGGTCCTCGGAAAATGATTCAAACCCACGACCACCTAAAGGAGATCGTTGCATATTCACCGTAGGACCCAATATTACATGTGCACCTTTAGCCTTAGCTTCAATACCCATCAGTCCACCTGCCCGTTCCAGTAGCTCAGTATCCCAAGTGGATCCGAGAGCTGTACCACACGGGAAACATGCCGCCGGAATACTATCAAAAAAGCGAGTCCCTCGTACTCCGTTAGGACCATCTGTTGTCCGAATCGACGGAACGCCGTGTTCAGGAATGGCATTTGTATGCCAGAAGTCGCGTCCGGCAAGAAGCAGGATCTTCTCTTTGACTGTCAGAGTTTCCACCAACTGTTCTACATCAAAAGTCATATTTCCACTAGATATCCAGCTCTGTCCTTGGTTCCTGGTACCTTTATATAAATAATGTGGGGCCCTTTCAGGCATCGGGGACGACGGGGATCTGCGCCGGTTAGCTCCCGAAGTTCCTAAAGTGGGGTTTCGTGGGGGAGTGAGTGATCGAAGCTCCAATCTATTGATCGATCTGCACTATAGTATAATACACCATTCTTACGTAATCGTTACTTTAATTTGATATCATTCACCTATCTCTTGGTTGATTTTGATCACATATTGAAATCTATTCTGATTCACATTATATTAAACTGTTATAAGTATGGGTTATCACTTGAAGACCTTATAGCTTGTTTATTCGAAACATTGTTTCCCTCCACGCAGCATGAAGTTTACCATTTGATATTCTAATTTTTATGTGCTATTCGTTATCTATCATTGCATCTTCTACTCGGCTAATAGTAGCGGCAAGTTCCGAGTATATATTGGCTGACAGTTTTCTCAGCGTCTTGCCTTTCCGGATAACGAGCAAAAAAGTCATTCCACAAGCGCATGCGAGAATACCAACCGCAATAAAAGTATTCTGAAGACCAGAAGGATTTATCCAGGGTGTAATTCCATAGCAGAATCCAAAAGTCATGGAGTTGCCGATCAAAGCAATTGATACCAGTGTTTCTCCAGATATCTCTCTATAAGTATCTACGTCTTACGCGAGGTAAGATCTACTTATATTGCAGACACAAAAAATCCAGCTGCAAAAAGCAGGCCTATCCAATGAGTACTATGGACTGCACCCACTCCCCACAAAAGTAGTCCAGATGTCTTCAGTATGCAGTATAATGCTAACCCCCACAACCGATGTTCCGACGTGCAAGTCCAAGAGTGACCCAGTCAGATATCTACCAGAGAAATATCCTCCGGCGCCAGACCCGATCCCTGGAGCAATGAAATTCAGAGCAACAATAGAGCTTGAGAAATTATACGGCGCTGATGCCAGGATTGACGAGGCAGTAACATTATATGCGTTATACCACGATTGTGAAAAAAGCCATAGTGTGGCATACCAAACGACTACTGGGAAATATATTATAATATAAATGGGTCTCATGACCATGATTCCAAAATCTTTCATGTTTATATTTGTATTTCGACTCCAAAGTCTCATCTTCTGGAGAAATGATTTTCGTCTATAGGGGTCCTTATATACACACGAACAGTCTTCGCGATATAAATTTGTTCACCTTTCACTTTAGTATCTTCTTCTGAAATATCGGTTTGAGCGTTATTGCGAAAAAAAAATCGTGCCTTCCTAGAACAAGAAAGCCAGAGCTAAGGCCCACTGCTGAACCCACTACCATCTAAAGGAATTATTGATAAATCCTGATATCAGGGAGTAGTTGCCAAACACTAGCGCAAATATGTAAAGATCCAAATAAATGTACCTCTTTGACGTGCAAAATATGTTTCAGCGATACTCAATTCCGGTAGCAACTGGCAGGTGCAACCATCAAGCCGTATAGGCACCGGAATGCCGTCCTGTCAATCGAGATACCTGACAGTGTGTGCAGCCATTCACTACCAGCTAAGCACCAGCCAGACTAAGCAGATACGCTGGCCTACGGCCAAAGGTCAACGCCAATGGCTGCCACAGCAGGTTTGACCATCCAGCAATGAGGTATGAATAAGCAGTTCCAGCAGAGTTCATCTCAGCTATCGATATATCCGAAGCGTCTGATATCGGCGTGAAAATCGAGACCATACAGTTGCCACCGGACGGTGAAAAACATTCATAAGCATGCGAGGTTCGACCAGTTCAACGGATCATCAGGGTTCTCCGATGGCTGAGTGACCAATATCACATCGTCATTCTCCTCTCCCTCAAGATGTCGAACATCCACCAAATGCACAGTTCCAGGGATACTCACCGCTATGTTTTCCTCGAACGTTTCCTCAGTCATTTTCTTCTTGAACAGCGTTACTCCCACCTGAATTTTGAAGAAAGGACATTTTCATCTTATATATATTGGAAGTTTGTTATGTGCAACAAGCGCCGGAAAGACACAACCGTCCCTATCAAGCAAAAATGTAGTCTTTCTTTCACTTTCTATTTTTATTTACAGAAGATTACGTTGACTCTTCGATAAAAATTGTCATTTCAAGATATATTAGTTGTGAGATACAGGTTCTCGTTGACCGTTAAACCTTATTTACTTTAAAGTTTCATTGTATGCAACTTGGATCTGACAGATCTGCAATGTGGGGCTGAGCCGTTATAGCCTAATCGGGCAGCTTAACAGAAATTTCACCATTGATCATCCCCACCATGCATCGATCGTCACGGTAAAATACATAGATCAGCTTCACCAACCGCCGGCGAAAAGCAGAAAATACAAAAATAGACTAATATGTTTAGTAATCATTAAATGCGCTGTACCAAACAGTTGGATATATACTTAAAATGAATTATAATCGTATCTCTGTGTATGTAATTCTATGCGAAGAAAGGTTTCCATCACTTCCACTCGAGAAGTTCCACCTTCGCGTTAGCCTAAGGACTCGGTAGAGTCATATTTCACTCATATGCGTTCGGTGATCGGGGCATTAACGGGATTTCCACTTAGATGCGCTTTTCAGTGACAATTGATACTTCTCCTGGTTTCGTGATTCATATCGCCGAATATTTACCTCCTGGAGACAATAACAACAGAAGATGAAAAACTTTAATTCACTAACTTAAAATTGCCTACGATGTTCGTATTTGAAAGAGACTTAAGCCTGAGCGACAACTCCCCTTATTCTCTCCAGCCACTGCTCAATAGTGTAGCTCGACTGGATGCTTCCGTCAATGATACCGTTAATTGCAACAGTAGGGCTCATATGAACGCCGTTTTGTCTTGCGAAGCGGGCAAACACCTTCATATCAGCAGTGACCTTGTTGCCAGCGTTTTTGGCAGGATCAGAATAGGGAACGTTCAAATAAGCAAGAAACGTTTGCTGGTCAATTCCTACAGAACGATGAGCAAGTTCTGCCAAACGCGCATAAGTTGCAGGTCTGGTTTCATTCCAGGTCGCTTCATCGTAGTACGAAACAGATTCATCGAACAAGTCCTTTGAGAACTTCCAAAACGCTTCGCTTGACTTCGATATCGCAGCCACCGCCAATGCTGCTTCATGCACTAAGGACGAGGTCGGATGCCACGGCTGAACTTGATGCCTGAATATAAATTGCACTTTTCCAGACAAATCTCCTAGTTGGTCCTTAAGTTCCCACACCGTGTTGAATTGCTTCCAACTGAACGGGCAAACCTGTTTCGGTTAGATCATCCATTCTCCATGCTAAACGAGCAAGGCTTACGGCACTTACATAATCGAGATAGAGATCAATCACGCATGCTCCGGATCCTAGCCTATGAGCGTTGAATTTCGCAGCAAGTGACATTTTGTAAATATACAATGTTGAGTTTACAGTAATGGGATTAATGGGAGCTCGATCCATTTAAATAGATGGATGCTTTCGGGTAAAGGGTTCCGAATAGTACGACTAGCTTACCTAATCAGTGGCTTACTTAATGTCCATACACGGTATTATATAATGTATTAATAATTTTCGTTTTTCCGGCAACCACGACTGACTTAGTGATAACGATTATCGTGATAGTGATCGGTCTCTCACCTGAGATTGCGTGCTTGCAGACTATAACGAGCTTTTCTAGTTATTATCTGCTGAGAATCTGGAACGGGAGAACAAATTCAAAGGCTTATAATCTCTTACATTATCACGATCTGAACAATGCCCTCGGCAGATCGCAGAGCATTTGTGCGCCAGGGCGATAAGATATTTAAGGTTCAGCACGCCCGCCATAGAAGGGTTCTAGCATGTAGATTTTGCCATGCACGCAAAATCAAATGCTCCAAAACACTACCTTTTTGTACGAACTGCTTCAAGGCAGGGCTGGCATGCGAATACTTCGATAATACCCCTAAGGTCAGCGGTGCGGGACCCTCTCCACCTCAAACTTCAGCGTCTGAGGGATCTGTTGATAATACCTCGCCTTCATCTATATCCTCTCTCGACGAGGGCACAGAGTCGAGAGCTCAGAGTAGGTCCATTGCCTTACCAAGTGCCTCGATACAACACAATCCGTCGAATGGTGTGGAATTCACTGTCGATACGGTTGGACCTTATCAGACAGCCGACCAGGCTTGTTGGCCGTTTCGTCGTCGCGAAGAAGCTTGTTCTTCCAGCTGGTTAGACGAGCTGACAAAGCCGTTAGAATCGTATAGGCCGTCGTCCACTTTTACAACGATTCTTAGTAATGCACAGTTTCAGACATCAATGGAAGACGATTCATCGGGATCTCCAAGGTCAATTTCGTCTTCTACGACGACTCCTGCCAGCTCTGATTATAATAGCACTTGCAGACCAAAGCCTTCTGGTCAGAAGCTAGATGAAGGCGCACCTGCTCGAACTGTGATTGCTGATATGATTCCCGACCTTCAATCGTGTCTAAGACTGCTAAACAGATACGCAACTTCAGTGCATCCAATTATTCCCATCTTGGACATCCATGAACTCTTTGAGAAATGCGAATCGCTGCATGAAGACATTGCTAAGGGCAATGACATAGACATGTCATATCTTCCTCTGCTATTTGCAGTGCTTTACGCGGCTTCTGTGTCGCTATACGAAGAAGCCAATGTCACGATTGTTGACCATAATACCATTTCCCAATTGAAGACCGAGATTCATCGGTTTGTGGGAGCAGCCGAAATGTGTCTGTCGATGGTTCACTTCCCTCGGAAGCCTTCGTTGTTGGGATGCACTGTAGGGACAATTCTGTACTCAGTGTGCCGGAATGACTGCAGAACAGAAGATAGTACTGGGCTGGCTGTGTTGATACGGGCCGCACAGCTTATGGGGCTCCATCATGATCCGTCTGGTGACCGTGTGCATGAGCGACGCATGATATGGTGGTATCTGGTGTATTTAGACACTGTAAGCGCGTTATCATCTGGGCTGGCGCCTCTAATTCAACCGGAGGAATTCACTACTCAATTCCCGAGCTACAGGAATGATGAAAATGACCACTACTTGATGTTTGCTATTTCACGATTCGAATGGGCACAACTATCTGCCAAGGTCCTTAGAAACCTGCACAGGAACACTTTGGATAATTCGCTTGATCAGTTGAGGGAGGAGATTACAAGCTTTAGTAGGGCAATGGATCTTCGCGTTTTGAACTTCCAATCTGCCTTCAGCGGATCGCTATTTTACAAGTGGGCTTCCAATTATACTAAAACTTTACCTTGCAGAGTGGCCATTTTGCTAGACAGAGAAGTTATACTGCGGCGGTCGTACCAATCAGCAAATACTTCCTCTGTACCAAATCGTGAACCAGTCCTTACTGACTTTCAGAATAAGGCAGCTATCAAGAACGCTATGAGATTCCTGGAATACTTCTGTGAATATGCAGATGTTGCTGGGGTTGAACAATCTAGTACGTTTGTATGGGAAATTAGGAAATTTCAGCCGTTACAGGCAATCCTTATGCTTCTGGGTGCCTATGCACTGGAACCGGAACCAGTGCTAGGGCAATGTATAAAGTCAGCTTTTGGTAGACTCGGCTATCTGGGGGAGAGGACCACTAAATTGTGCGTCAAGAGGTGGGCATCAATAGGGGAATTATGGGATTCCGTGCGTAAGGACAAGCTGCCGGCTGAGCCAGCCTCATCCGTATCTGAATCGGCCCCTATTGATTTCGATCTCTCAAACTTTCTTGATTCTGTTTATGAAAGCATGTCCCTTCATCTATGGGATCCTGTTTCAGGGCATTATATCCCATAACATCGGTCTAATATTTAATGCTTATATTTATTCAATGCACATATGATTTTGACAACCTATCTACGACTCTACCTTTCCATAGCCACCACCACCAGGAGTCATAATTGCAACACGATCTCCGATCCCAATATCCAGTATCTCTTTGCTTCCCAGTTTAGTGACGGCATAACTTCCATCACCTTTCTTTCTATACCACAAATTCTTGCCACGCTTTCCCGAAGACCCTCCTTCCAAGCCAAACGGTGAGAATACACGCCGTTCAGAAAGAATTGATACTCGCAACGGGATCTTAGCCTCGATTTCTCTAATCACCCCATTCCCACCTCGGAATTTACCTTCCCCTCCTGAGCCAGAACGTATCTTCCATTGCCTGATAATGACAGGTGTTCGATGCTCAATTACCTCCACATCAGTAGACCTAGTATTTGTAGCATGGACATTAGTAGCATGCGCACCATTCCATGTAGGCCCGGCTCCAACTCCTCCTCCAAGAGCCTCTCCATAAGTAAACCCCTTTAAAACTTCACCGGTGAGAGGATCTTTTCCTCCAGTTCCCCAACCGAAGCTGTTAGCACAACCTTGAGACGCAGCACAGGTTCCGAATGCTTTGAGAATGATATCGATAATCCTCTGGGCGGCTATAGTTGAACCACAAATTGCTCCAGTCCCAGTGGGATTTAAAATGGTTCCTCTTGGAATCTTTATTATACATGGAGTCAGACAGCCCTGATTCAATGGAATATCCAAGCTGATCATACACCTGAGTATATACATGACACAAGAATAGGTAATGGACTCTGGCGTATTCATACATCCGTAGACCTCTTCACCAGTCCCAGCAAAGTCAAACGTAATATTACCTTCTTTAGAGAGTTCAATTGCAACACAAACTTTAGTTCCATCGTCAAAATAATCACTAGCTCTCAAAATCTTCCCTGAGAACTTTTCATATTGCTGCCTGATGAAAGCTCGAACTGCCGTCTCAGCATTTTGTCTGATAGCCGTCATATAAAACTGGACCACGGGTTTGCTATATTCTTCAAACAGCGCCTCCACAAGTCCAATTCCTCGTTGGTTTGCAGATATTTGAGCCTTTATATCAGAAATGTTATCTCCAATCCGTCGAGAAGCACTACTACCCGGGTATTTACTTGGTTCCTGGAATACTCGTATCACTGCATCTTCATCAAAAATCCCTTTAGAAACAATCTTGAGACTCTTGATTGAGACCCCTTCTTGCCAAAGCTCCTTGGAATTGGGCATCATCGCAGTTATACCAACTCCTCCAATGTCTTGGTGATGGCCCCTAGAGGCGACATAGAACACAATTTCGCCCTTATGAAATACTGGAGTGATGATTGTGATATCCGGAAGATGCGTACCACCAGCATCAGGATGATTAGACATTAGTACATCACCAGGCTGTAACTTCCCTTTCCAACGATCATGCTGATACTGAATTGCGTATTGCATAGACCCTAGATGTACCGGAATATGAGGAGCATTAGCAACAAGCCCACCGTCCGGGCCAAAGATTGCACACGAAAAATCCAGTCGTTCTTTAATACTGACACTGACACTAGTCATTTGCAAAGTTCTTCCCATTTGCTCGGCAATACTCATGAATCTATGGCCAAAAACGCTTAACAATACTGGGTCCAATATTATGCTTTGCTGGTTCGACTTTAACTTGTCGAAACTTCTTTCATCAATAGTTTCTCCTACTTCCACTATCACATGGTTCTTCAGAATCTTGGCAATACTTCCAATATCCACTAATATGGTTTGGGTCTTGTCAATTAACAGGCAAGGTCCATGAATTACATCATTCTCCCTGCAATTATCGAGCAGATAGATGTTACAATTAAGGCTCGCAGAGTCAAAATGAATTAGCTGTGTCTGGTCCTCGGGCGTGGCTGAAGGCCCGACTCTAATATGGGCAAAATCATCTTTTTCCTTATCAGCATCGTGTTCTTCAATATGAACAGATCCCTTTCCATCTCCTCTCACAATGACATCGTCGATTATGATTTCCCTATCAGGAATTGTGAAGCCAAACTCTCTGCTGTGAGAATCCACAAATCTCTGCAGTAAGACCTTCTCCGAAGGAGAATCCAAGTCACCAGCAACAATCAAAGTAGTATTAGTGCCTAAATATCTCATTCCAAGCGAGTAGTTATAATGTACTTTTTCAACATCCTGTTTCTTGTATTGCTCGATTAGGTTGGACCTCAGATCTTTCCCAATTGCCACAGCTCTCTCAAGGGACTGACGATCAAATATCTGGCCAAAAGAACTCTTCGATTCCATGCTGACATCTGCTAATGCCATTCCATAAGCTGAAAGGACAGAAGAGTACTTGTGGATCCGGATTCTATTAATTCCTAAGGACCTGGCAATCTCGCACGCATGTTGGCCCCCAGCACCACCAAAAGAAGTCAACTCGTGAGATTTTGTAGAATACCCTCTTGCTTCGGAGATGGTTCGGATGCTTCTAGCCATCGTCTCATTAGCCACTCTGATAAACCCGAGAGCTACCTTTTGAGCAGAGTAGTTCACTCCAGATTCGGCATTAATCACCATTGTAAGCTCCTCAAACTTCTTCCTGGTTATATTAACATCTAGAGGACGGTCTGCATTAGGGCCAAATATATTCGGGAACTGACTAATACATAGCCTCCCCAGAAACAGATTGGCATCTGTAATTGTCAATGGGCCCCCTTTCCCATAACAAGCAGGACCTGGATGTGCGCCAGCCGACTCCGGGCCAGAATAGAACAAACCATTTCGATAGCTAAGAATACTGCCACCCCCTGCCGCCACGGTATGGATATTTAATTGAGGGCTTATAATATCAAGGCCCGCAACTGAATTCTCGTATTGAACGTCGAGGTCCCCTCCGCCAAACCGACATACATCTGTCGAAGTCCCGCCCATATCAAAACCAATTAATGGGGTACGATTGTAACAGGTCTTTGATAGGCCGACAACCCCGCCCGCGGGACCACTGAGAATTGCTCGAAGGCCAGTGAACGCCTTTGCTGAAATAAGCCCCCCATCACTTTGCATAAAATCAACTCGAGGAGGCACCTTAAACGAGCCCAGGAACGAATCCACGTACCGCTGGATATGTGGAGTCAGGTACGCCTCAACACAAGCCGAGTTCCCACGAGATAGAGCCTTAATTGAGGGAGATACCCCAGATGATAGCGAGACATATTCGAACCCAAACTCCTCTATGGCAATCTGCTTTATGCGCCTTTCATGATCCGGAAAAACATATGAGTGTAGCAAACACACTGCTATGCTGGTGATGCCATGCCTAGTCTTGAGAATATGAAGTTTAGTCCTTAAGTCATCCTCATCTAGATCCTCCAGAACCCTAACGATAGTGCCTGAGTCGGTTACTCTTAGTTGCGAGTCTGAAGACACGTCAATTGGCTGTGGATCAGGGTTATCGGCGTACTCCTCTAAAGTAACTCTCTCTTTAATCTCCACCACGCTGTCATACAACACGCTGGGACTCTTGACGTTCAAATTGAACAACTCCGGTCGCGCCTGAGTGCCAATTTTGAGGATATCTCCAAAGTTGGCCGTCACTAGGAACGCGAAACGTTCGCCCTTGCGTTCCAGGAGTGCATTAGTAGCTACAGTGGTCCCCATTCTAACCCATTCGATCTTGGATCCATCTAGCTTCTCGCTCTTGGGTATGGTACTCCCTAACGCGATCTCCAGGACTCGTCTGATCCCTTCAGTGGGAGCATCACGGTAATTGTCTGGATCCTCTGACAACAATTTAAAGATGAACTCTCCCTGAGATGGGATGTAAGCCCACACATCAGTGAACGTCCCTCCCCGATCTAAGAGTTAACAATCAAAATCAACTCATCGAACCATAATGCCCTTACAAGAACAGTGATTTTCTGCTACTCACCTATCGATATACGAATTTTCTGCTGATCCGGCATTTCGTCAATGCTCTGAGAATAGTCTCGTCGTAAACTCCTGCCTTTTACCTGATTTCATGATGCTGGAACCGGCGTTTAGCAATTCAGTAGTGTCTCGTCGATAGGTAATGGTTCGGCGTTAACGCCAGAGGAGTTGGGGCTGTCGTGAATATTGCCTAATGCGGTAGTGATCGTTGGTGGGAAAAGACGTTGGAAAATAAAATAGAAAAACGTTAAGAGATTTGCAAAGGTGAAATAATATTATGACAGGTACTGAATTGTGAATTATTAGGCAATTGGGTCCTGAAGGGATTACAACTGCCAGCACGCCATTATACCGGCCTGCCTATATGTCACTGTATTGTCTAATGTTCTTTTGGTCTTCCCGTTTGGCTGTCTGTCTGCTTCCGGAAGGATGATCTGCAATCCTCTCGGCGATTAGGATTACGTGATTGCGTCATTGACAGAAACCATGGTGAATTCTTTCATTTAACTGCGAGACCGTCTACGCATCTGCTTATGCAAACATTTCTGAACGGGTTTCTGTAGTGGTGAAGCCCTCCAGAGATGAATGTATAAGAGTAAGCGGTTTGGCTGGGATTGAGGTTTCTCCTAATAGCGAATTGATCTTCGGTTACTAGATAGTTTATTGGATATCTTAATAGGCACAAACATGTCCCTTAATGCTGGCGAAGATTATCTGGCCGAGGAATACACACCCAAGAAGCCGTCTATCGTGAAGAGGATCGGAGGAGTACTCTGGGACACCATAGATGGGGTATCTAAGGAAGAGCAGCGTCTTGTATTTAAGCTGGATAGCATTTTTCTAGCATTTTCCTGCTTCTTCTACTTCGTGATGTACTTAGACTCGTCCAATGTGAGCAACGCTTATGTCTCCGGGATGCAGGTGGATCTCAAGATGTATGGGGATCAACTTAATTGGCTGAACACCTTCCGGACAATTGGATATATTATTGGTACTATGCCCTCACAGTTCATCCTGATGCGGGTACGTCCTTCAATCTTTCTTCCAACCCTGGAGTTGATCTGGAGTCTGTTTGTCCTTGGAATGGGGTTTGCCAAGAATGTCGAGACAATGTATGGGCTGCGATTCATGATTGGGTTCTGTGAGTCAGCAGCGTACCCCGGAATGATGACCCTTCTCGGGAGTTGGTACTCTCCTCGGGAGCTTGGAAAGCGCTCAGTCATCTATCAGCAGTCTAGCGCTGTAGCGCAGATGTTCAGCGGGTTTTTGCAGGCCGCGATTTATCGAGGAATGAATGGGACCCTGGGCCGTGCCGGCTGGCGCTGGCTGTTCATCTTCGACTTTGTTATTGGCGCACCCATTGCAATTATAGGGTACTTTATTATCCCTGACTCTCCTTCTAATACCCGGGCCTTTTGGTTGAATGATATCGACAAGAAAGTAGCAATAGAGCGAATGGAACGCCAGGGCAGAGCTCCAGCGAGCAAGTTGACTTGGCGCAAGATCTTGACGTTTTTGACTGACTGGCCCATTATCTTTCTTATTCCCTACGTGTGCTTCGTCAATGCGCTTGACATCTCTGCATTCATGAATCTGTGGTTGAAGTCGCTTGGTACATACAGTGTGGAGAAGATTAATATGATCCCTACTGGAGGGTATGCAATTGAGATAGTCTCTGCTCTGGTTTTTGCGATTTACGCCGATTATACCGGTAGGCGCTGGGTTGTGATCTTCGTATCCGGAGTTTTGGGTATGATTGGAGGCATAATTCTGGCAGCACGTTCCTCCAGCGTATCAGCCACGTTTGTTGGTTGGTACTTCACTTTCATCCCTGTAGGAGCGGGTGCTGTTCTGTTTGCATGGGTTAACGAACTCTGTCAATCGAATGCCGAGCAGCGAGGGTTTATGCTGGGGCTCCTCAATACCACTGCGTATACTTTTGGCGCATTTATTCCACTGTTAGCATATCCTTCGAGCAAGGCGCCGGATTATCCAGTTGGATACAGAATCAATGCTGCCTTCTGGGCGATCTTTGCCCTTGGGGGCCCGTTAGGTTTCTTCTTCGCGAAGTGGTTCCCGCGTGACTCTGGTAGCGTTGTTGATGAAACTTCATCAGACGCAGGCAAAGAAGGAGGCAGTAATGACAAGTATAACATCAACGCCAGTGCCGCCGCTGATGGAGAAAAGTATATTCCTCCCATTGTATGAGACTACTTGAGGGATAGTTGTACGTTTTGTTTTATTCACCATAACTTATGTATGTAATTTCTTCGTTCATTTACTGTTTTAAGTTGCATCTCATTTATTATTTACGCTTTCATTATGTTTCCGTACAAGACCGTCGACAAGTCGAGAAATTGATAACAATTCCTCTTCTTGCAGTCGATGTCCTACGAGTTGAACCCCTACCGGAGCATTTTCAAAAACCTCAACACCAACATAAAGTTCCCTGAGTTCTTTATCCCCAAATTCCGGTGCATGCGTCTCGATTTTTGGATAGGGAGTCCGATTAGTCCACTCCTTATCTGGCTGGTCAAGTGCGACATCAACCTTGGTTACAGGCAGCGACACCGCCGGATAGTCCAACAACGAGTAGATCGCAGTGTATGAATTAGTGATCCACCTCCCATGAGGATTAGCAGGATGGGCTGCCACAGGGCATACTATAGAATCGATTTGTCCTCCTTTGGCAGCATCCCTTAGTAATTGCAGGTATTCGATTTGCAAACCATTGCGCACCGCATGATTAGCATATACCTCTGAAGCTGAGAGCTCAGTCGAATTGTCGCCGCAAAACAGTCGCGGAACATGCGGTTCTCCAGATTTATCTAGTGCTTCCAGAACTCCCCTACCGCCGTTTTGCAGAAACATTTTGTGGGCACATTCGACCCCTCTTCTATGTATGTCTCTTACGTCTATCTCAATCACCCTATGCCCAGCAGTCTCAATTAATGACCGAACCAGATCAAGTGCCCTTCGCACAGGTGGTGTAGGATATGCAATATTATCAGTGTAAATAAATCCAAACGTAATCTTCTTTGCTGGATCAATAGAACCAGCTAGGGATAGATTCCAAGGCATTGGAATGACCTTAGGGTCTTTCTTCCACGGTCTTTGGGACAGAACAATCTCAAAAAGCAACTCAATTGATTCCAGTGATCTCGCCATTGGCCCTGGTACAGATACAATCGATTCTACCCCGGCGCGACTAGGGCTCTGTGATCCAAGACTCGGAAGACGCCCGACAGAGGGCTTGAAAGCATATATTCCGGTAAACATCGCCGGAACCCTCAAGCTAGCGCCTACATCTGTGCCAACCCCTAGAATTGACCCCTTGGATGCTATTAAGGCCGCTTCTCCTCCAGAGCTCCCTCCCACGGACAACTTGTTGTTGTGTGGGTTCGTGGTCCTTCCAAATACATTGTTTGAGGTTTCCATTGACGACAATGCCGGAGGCACGTTTGTCTTAACATAAAGAACAGCTCCCGCATCTAGCAAACTCTGAGCAATGACCGAATTTTCCTTAGGAGCTTCCCTGTCAACCCAACTGGCGATGCCAACCGTGGTGGACACTCCAGAAACGGAAAAGTTGTCTTTAAGCGAAATAGGTAAACCATGAAGGGGACCCATTACATTCCCTCCATGAGACACGAAATAATGATCCAGCTCACGGGCCCGGGATAATGCCTGCTCATACAAGATCTCTGTCAGGCAATTGGACTTTTTCTGTGCCTCAGCAGAGCATTTACAAAAGGCAGTTGTAACCTGTACCGCGCTGTAAATACCATCTGCTATTCGAGACAAGAGGATTCGAGCATCATCGATTTGCGAAATCTCGAGATCCAAAGGTGACAACTCCAGATTGAACTGCCACTCCGCGGGTAAGGCATCTGACCTTTGGTTCTGTTTACGCTGAATAAGCTGTTTCCAAGACATTTAAATGGATCTAAAGAGTGAAGATAAATAAATAACGAATATCAGAACAATAGGATAAAAATACAGGAAGCATAAATACAGGCATCTTACTGCCAGAGTTGGTTAATATGCCACATGGGTGTAGAAAGATTACAGATGCAGGTTTCGGCATTAAGTAAACATGTTGAAACCTAGCGGCGTTAAGGCGTCATACAGGGTCTCGTGAGAATAACCACATACAAGCCATTCTCTACTGATGTCTAACTATCGTAATCTATCTAAAATCTATCTTAGGCTGAAGGTTAAAATGGGAAGGAAGGGATACCCGGTATCGTTATCTTGTTTTCAGGCTTGACCAACCACAAGTAATCACCAACAGATCCATCATCTCCTTTGATGAATTCCCAGTATGAAGCAGTTGAATTGACCACTGTCAGCTTGGTGAATCCATAATGAATCTGATCAAGGAAGGCAGTAATGGGCAACGTTTCCTCACCGGGGTCAAGATAGCTATGACTCTCAATGTTTCCGGCCATTCCATTGATAAGATGGGTCATAGACTTCCCGGGATTGGTCTGATAAGTATGATTGTTGATCACTGAAGCAGTGTCAATGGTCCCATTCGTTCCAAGAGGATAAAGTCGTTCAAGCCAGTGGATGTGCCCGGAAACGTAGGCATCGACTCCGTACTCGAGGAACAAACTCTCAAATGCGTCACGGATTTTAACCTCGTATGAAGCTTGTTGCGAGCTATACATGGGTCTGTGAGACATGGCAAAAACCCAAGGAGTGATGTCCCTGTTGACTTTTTCTAAGTCATTCTTCAGCCATTGATACTGTTCATAGTTGCTGACATCATCGTAGCTGCCATCGACCTTACCAAATGGACCACTGTCAGTAACAAAGGTTTGTTGCTCGGTAGGTAGGGCCTCATCGCCTGTAACGTCTCTCGCAAATGGCCACTCAGGACTATCGGGGTAGTCAGTCTCACCGTCAAAAGAAATGAAATGAGCCAAGCCATAGTCAAACGAGTACCAAAAATTCGACGAGCCTCCAGTTTCAAGGCCTGGCATTCGGAATCGATTCTGGTAAGCGGTAAAGTTTCTTTGAGACGGAGGGCAACTGTAGTACGTGAGGTCGGTCTCTGCCACTGTGGTATTGGGTTCGTTATCATTTAACCATGCCGTCATTATATTGCCCGGACCATCATATTCAGCACAAGACGCTTCGTGATTTCCTGGAAGAACCATATAAGGGATCTCCAAGGTTATGTTATTCATCCATTGCTGCCATAGATCCCAATTCGTCTCGTAGATAACGCTGATATCTCCTCCAAGGGGACCTCCCTGGTTGGGAATCTCACCTTCAGGCAGTGGGGTATCGTATTCAGCAGGAATTATAGCGCCGATATCAGTGTTAGGAAGCGAAGTGCTGGTGCCATTGGAGCAAACAGGCCATGCATCTTCGCCGACAAAGTCGCAGGGAAGTATTCCAGAATACCAGTCATCCGCATAACTAATATCACCTCCATGCCAAGCGAATGCAACCGGGTTTTGTTCGTCGCTAGCAGCCTCTAATAGATACTTGTAAGTTCCCTTGGCATTAGTGTAGCCCATATCATTTATTACTGCCACCGTGAATTGACGGGGGTCTCCAGTGATATGCGCAGTGTTGAAGCTCAATACTTGAGAGTCGGTAGTACCATTTGCACCAACGATCTGGTAGTAATACGTGACTCCAGGAACCAAGTATTCCAGCTGAACATCGTGGAAAAACTCAGAGCAAATAGTAATGTCCTTAACCTGAGAACACGATGGAGTTCTTCCATATGTCCTACTCTTTCCCGTTGATTCCCACACCAGCCATTCTGCGTCAAGGCCATACTTCACTGTGGGAGCTGTTCCCAGACCAAATGGGGTCTGGAAATGAACGTTCATTCCATTGGGAATGTACGAGGTAGAGATCACGTTGATGTTGTTCGTCGGACTATCAGACGCCGGCTTGACAGCAGGGGGTTCCGTTAGGCGTGCAAACCCCTTGCCATTGCCATTTATAGTCGAATCGACCCAATCAGCCACTGGAACTTCAGGTCCTGTGTAAGCATATCGAGTATCAACATAGGGCGTAGGTGCTCCATTGACCACCGCTGAGACGAGGCAAATGATAATTGGGATCGACAAGATCATAATTATGAGATTGCGATTCTTAACAGTTGAATATGATAGAGAGCCATTTCCCGTAATACAGCCAGCGGCGTTATATATAGAGCTCCACCATCGGTCTACCTGTAATCGCCTACATGCAACTCTCCGCGGCGTTAGTTCTCAGATCAACGTTTTACGACACTTGGGTAAAGCGATTATCATTTCACAGAAACCCTTACTGATAACCCGTGTCCCTTTCTCCCAACTATGATTTGCCGCCAAGCCCTAGGGTACCTGCATACGTACGGCACGAACGTTATGCATAGATCTCTTGCATAAGGAGAGGATTGAAATTGGTAAACAATGATCGATGATTGGTTCGTTGAGGCAGTCGGGAAAATGGCACTTTCAAACGTGCCTATCATTGACGGGTATTATATCCTGTTTCCTTTTCGGCAGTTCTCATTGGTGGCTCGTGGGAGCGCCGAACTATAAGTTCACTGCACTTATGAGGGTTACCACAGGGTACATAATACGCCCCTATACATTAGCTAGTTCTCGTAATAGGAAATCCAATCGTAGTTCTTTCACTGATGACCTTTGTCTAGCCTTCGTATAGTATTCGCCCCACGTCAACACCGTGGAAATGCCGTGGCAATGCCGCGGTACTTACCGACCAATATATTCCAATTTCGAACTGTGTGATCTGTGTTCGAAATTCCCAGAAAGTCTAGATAGCCCAGATTCTTTCATGGAATCAGTATTCCCAAGCTATTGCAGCGCACCTCCTAATACATTTTTAAAAGATAGCCCATAGATGACGGCACATTGCATCGACTCCGTTAGCAGAGCAGTAAGACAAAACTGCACCTGATCCGGACCAGGTAACATCAAGCTTATCGGGTCAATAATCGTAGATTCAGTCAAGCTGAGTCGACTATACTTGCATAGAAAACGACTTCCAACAATAAAAAGCAATATTTCCTTCAACACATTCCTGCCGACCGGGTCCAACTTGAGTGGCTAGGCTCTGCGTAGTGCGTCCTGGTTAGCTGTTTCAATAGAATCTTCAATCGAATCTAGACCTTCCTTCAGTATTATAAAAATAAGGCTTCGGCCGCTAAACCTTTAAGTTCCTTTACTGGCCGACGAATACTGGGAGACTTCTGTGAAATATAAACCTGCACAACCTCCTTACCGGAAACCTTGCCTGTATTAGTGACTTCCACTGAAACTCTAGCAATTGAATCATTCAGTTCCACCGATAAATTGGCAAATTAATATGCAGTATACGATAAACCATGACCAAAAGGATATAGAACATTTTTCTTGGTAGATTCATAATATCGATAACAATAAAGAAATCCTCCCCATATAGTGTGTTCTACCGTTCTCTGCTCTATAGTTCAAATATGCAGGATTGTCTTCAAGCCTAATTGGATAAGTTAAAGATAGCCTACCACTAGGATTAACATCACCAAACAAAATATCGGCAAGACCGTTCCCAGTTTCATTACCGCCGTACCATGCTTGGACAATACTAGGGACTCTCCAATGCCACTGTAATGCCACCGGATTACCAGACTGGATTACTGCCACTACATTAGAATTAACTTCAGTAACCGCTTTAAACAAATTATCAACATGGGGTGGAAGGTCCATTGTGCCGGATTTGACAATCAGAACTGAGGCCTAGGGTCAAGACGACTTGGTCAACCTTTTTGGCCACTTCAACTGCATCATCAATCTCTTCCTTCCAAGCTTTCTTGTAACTATATCCAATTCTCAGGCCGGATCCAAATGGCACTCCAGGAATTGGTGGCAGTTTCGAAGTGGACGCACTGCCGAAATGAAGAGTGATCTTAAACTTTTGATTGGCCTTAAGTTCGATTTCACCAATCTCCTCAGCAGTGCCAGACCCTAGAAATACCGTACCGCGTCTCTGTCTCGTAAAGTTATCAACTATCAACTTACCGTCAACGCAGAGCCTAGCAGTACCATCAACTGTAAGCCCAAATTGATATAGACCATTCTCTTCAGGAATAAGGTAGCCTAGGATATCAACATAATATGTCTTACTTCCAGTATTAGGGGAATAGTCCGACATAAGCATAACCGAATAAACTAGATGTTTGGAATGGACTAATTTCCGACCAGGACTAGAGAATGGAAGGCCATAGGTTTTGAAGGAAAACCCCGTCTTGCCATTTGAAGTCACTAAGAATTGCCCAATGGGTGGCATTTCTTTGAAAGTCGAAACACCAATAGAGAAAACAGGAGGATCCTTTGTTTTATTAGCAATTTCATCAAATGGCGAAACTGTGTAATACGGCGCAAGTGACGCCGATCCTCCTCCACTAAAATCATGGAATCTCCAATCAATGCAATAGATACCAATGTTTCTCGCGGTACCTCTCTGTACGTACAGACATCATATGAATTTGGATAAGATCTACCGAGTACATTGCAGACACCCCGAAATCCAGCTGAAAATAACAGACCAATCCAACGAATACTATGGGCAGCGCCTAATCCCCACAACAAAAGTCCCGAGGTCATTAGAATACAATACAATGTTAAACGCTGTTCAGGTTCACGAATACCAATGTACGACGTGCCAGTCTAAGAGTGCACTAGCCAGAAACCACACCACAGAGATACCTCCAACAACAGAGCCCATCATAGGCGCTAGGCGCAATAAACGTCAGAGCGACTATAGAGCTCGAGAAATTATAAGGTGGAGAAGCGAAGGTTGAAGGGGCAGTAGCATTATAAATATTATACCATGACTGTGAGAAGCCATAGTATAACGCACACCAAACAACTACTGGGAGACAGATTATAATATGAATGGGTCTCATAATCATTAATCCAAAGTCGTCCGAAGTTATATTCGTGTTCCGAGTCCAAAGTGTCATCCTTTGTAAAAACTGCTTCTGCACACACAAGTCGCTATACACACGGACTGTAAATCTCTTCACTTTTTTCTTTGATGACTTCTTCTGTATTACGCGAGAAAACAGTGTATTCCTGAAAAAGGAGAGCAAGAAGTAGATTCAATGCAAACATCAGAGCTGCCTAGTGTTGAGCCCACTGCCATCAATATGCATTGTTGATAAATCCCGATATCAAGGGTGCCATGTAGTCAGCAAATGCTAGCGTGAGCATGCAAAGACCAATATATCTACCTCTTTCGTATGCAAAATAAGTCTCCGTAATACTCAACTCTGGCAAACCTGGCATGATGTAATCATCAGACCATATAAACATCTACAGGCCGTCCATTGAGATAGCTGACCAATATGAGCAGCCCATTCACTAGCTGCCAGGCATCCAGAAAAACTGAGTATATATACCGGTCTCCGGCCATATGTCAACGCCAATGTTTGCCAGAGTAAGTTTGACCACCCAGCAATAATGTCCAGACAGCCAGTACCGGTCTTGTTCGGCAATAGAAATCCCGGTAGCATCCAAGATTGGGGTCAAAATCGAGTGGATACAAGAACTAGCACTTCCAATAGTGGCTATATAAAACAGCACATGACAAACATTTACCAATTTCCGTGTCTTGGTCCAGTTCAACGGATCTTCAGGGTTTTCCGAAGGCCGAGGAACTGGTAGAACATCATCGGCCACACTTCTATTTCTCTCGGGATGCCCAACATCTACTAGCTATACTGTTCCGGGAATGCTGACTGGTGTATTTCCATTTTTTCAGCAGTCTGTTCAGTCATTTCGCCGCAGACCACTATTATCCGTACTATGATATAAGTGACCTATTGTACATTCAAAGTTCAGGTCCATGGGTACCCTCACTGGTATAAAAAATGGAATATCAAAACGCCAAAAGATCACTGCCGAATATAACTATAGCAGAAGCGCATTCTTTTTAGCCTTCTTTTATACAGATTTGTATTCTGGGATTTTTTTATGGAAAGGCCGTTAGTTTATAATAATTTATATAGTATCAGTACTACTCCCAAACTACATTTCTACCAGGTTTCTACCAGATTTCACTTTGTTTTACTCGTAATTTGTAATGGCATGCTAAGTTACACTTGGTAGTCTTCAAGGAACGAGATCTCCTGCATCTTGATTGCCGTGTATGCGCGATGTGCACACGCTGCCCATCTTAGCATGCAGATCAGGTGAGATTGTGTAACGAACATTTGTCGAAAATCTCGGGCGGAAAAACATTACAGGATAAATAATATTTGTCTCTGATTATACAGCGATTGGAAGAGATATTTAGATTATTCCGACTTTCTTTATGTGATAACGGTACTATTCTGGATAGAATAATTCCCGGGTATATATCTATACATATATGCCCTCTTTATATAAATAAAAAATGCTAAATTTACTGTCAGCCGTTACAGTAAAGTCTATGGAATTTCATGCCAGTGAATGTTCATAAGGCTGTTTATTTTCTATTTAGCTATATTTAGGCCTAGCGAGAATTCTAAAATATTGATATAAATTCAGCGATTTGATGATATGCCTCGAGCTAAAAAAACTAACCATCTGTTCTAAAATGAGAGCATATTCTAATAACTCGACAAAATCTCATTCAAAGCAGCTCTTTTCTCGATATTCTCGAATTTAAATGAAGCTGCCATCTCATCTAATTCTTCATAACTCATATCTTTGAAATATTCAGCAAACTCATATGTGAGATATTGAGACAATATCGTCTCACGAAGCTGTCTGTCAACGTAGTCTTCCATGGAAAACATGTAAAATCTGTTCGGGTATATAGCTGTATGTAAGTGTTTAGGAATAACATCCCTGAAATGTTTCTTTACCACGTCATATACTTTGGTCTCTATCTCTGAATCCGCTTCACGGCCCCATTTATCAAGGCCGAGACTTTTTTTCTTTTGCAGGAACGGGGCAAGAACAGTAAGCCATTTTGATTTAGGTGAAACAAAAGTAAGCCCCTGGTATCCGATGTCCTTATAAACCCAGATAGACCATGAAATAGGCGAACCATCCCCAGATGGATCTCCATTTTTGTAAATTTCAAGTTGATCCCTCAAAACCTGGAAGCGCATATGGTTTGTTTCCTCAACATCGTTGTCTCCGCGGAACTCGGAGGCATAGACGGGGCCAAACTCACCATTCCAAATAGGTACATTCAACTTTTTCATGTACTCTGCCTTGCGAAGGTATTGAGACTTGAGCTTCTCTCTTTGCTCATCTGTACTGGTATACTTTTCACTTGACCTAGGGAATCCAAAGCCTGAATAGTCATGAACTGCGTAGACGGTATTCGGGTATGGCTGATCAGGGAAGTTTCTAAAGTCTGCAGCATATGTGTTCCCGTCGAGGAACAACATATGGTCAGCGTCTACAGATCGAATGGCCCTTTCAACTCTAGAATAGAATTTGATCAGCCGATGATGCTTTGAATCGGCTGGTTCATTAAGAGGATTGTATCCCGCGATCCACGGGTTTCCCTTGTAGTGAGCAGCAATTGCTACCCATAGATCAACAATACGGGTCTGTAGATCGGTGAATTCCCAAAAAACGGCTTTATGCAGACCACTGTCACAATGCCAGTCCTGATTTTGACCCCCGGGTACAGCATGGAGATCCAAAACAACATAGATTCCATATTTCGCGCAGCTGTTGACAATTCGGTCTAACTTGTCAAACCCCGACGGTTTAATGGTTTCCAGATCACTATCTTCGATAAAATGGTGATAGTTGAAGGGAAGTCTGAGGCAGTTAAAGCCAAGTGACGCAAAAAACTCCGCATCCTTATCAGTCCAGAAATATTCTTCAAATTTGCTGAAAAAGAAATCGAATTTTTCCTTTCCTATCACCTTACGAAGAGCGGTTTTATGCTCCGTCTCTTGGCCAGGGTAGCCTGTAATGAAGTTCTCCATGTTCAGGTGACCACCAGTAGCTGCTCCCTTTAGAATGACAGGATTCCCAGACTCATCAACGATCTTGGTACCTTTAACTTTGAGGATTCCTTGTGGCATTGCGACTTTATGTTTCTTAGGATTGTATCCAGATTCTCACTATATATGTTTTGAGACTGCATTGGAGATATGTTAGGAGATATCGACCATACAGCTCCATTATGTACCAAGTCTCTCTAATAACGCCGAATTACCCGAAACGCTTTAACAAAAGGATCAAACTTAGCTACTTTAAGGGAATCGTGATAATAATAACCCCCGTCATCACTTTTCTAAATATCCGGTGGGTTATACCCCGCGATTTACTCCTCATCCTTGGTTATTATAAGATGTGAGCTGCAACAGCAGCTTGTTATTATCGCTACAGTCATGACACCTCCAGTACGACAGACAAACGTAGAAAACTCACAGACCATTGAGGATGTTCTACCGGACTACAAGCGGTCATGGTGGAGGGTTCGCCATTTGGTGACTCTCAATTTGTGTTTGATTATTCCTCAGCTCAGTAACTCAAATAATGGATATGATGGATCTATGCTTAACGGGCTACAGTCTCTGGTGCAATGGAGAGACTATTTTCATTCACCGACCGGTGCTGTTCTTGGAGCACTGTCTAATGGCTATGTTTTTGGTAGTATTCTTGGATTCCCATTTGCAGCTTTGGTAGCGGATAAATATGGCAGGCGGGCAGGCATTTTTCTGGGATGCAGTGTAACCGTACTTGGAACGATCTTACAAACCGCTTCACAGGACTATGCAATGTTTCTAGTCTCTAGATTGGTGATTGGATTTGGTGGGGTATTTACTGTTGTAGCTGCACCTTTGATGATCTCGGAATGCGCGTATCCTTCTCACAGGGGAGTTTCTACAGCTATCTACGGGACCACCTGGTATCTGGGAGCAATTATTGCTGCTTGGGTGACGTACGGTACTTCTTATATGTCTGAGAGTACTTCGTGGGCTTGGAGATTGCCATCAGCATTTCAGGCTCTCATTCCCTTGATTCAACTATTGTCAACGTTTTTTATTCCGGAAAGCCCACGTTACCTTGCTAGTCAAGGCAGACTTGAAGAGGCTAGAAGTATGCTCATGTATTACCACGCGGGAAATGACGAGGCGACTGGAAAGGCACTGGTGGATTTTGAAATGGCAGAGATTGTCAATGCAGTGGAACATGGTAAATTAGAATCAGAAGTCAGTTACAGAGATTTTTTAAAAACCAAGGCCACTAAGCATCGTCTCTTTATTGTTATCTTTATGCCATTTACTATGCAGATGTGCGGAAATGGACTCGTCTCATACTATCTCAACCTTGTGCTTGATTCTATTGGAATCACATCTTCATCACAACAGTTGATTCTGAATGGGGGTCTCATGATCTTCAATCAGGGAGTGGCTATTATAGCCGCCTGTTTTGTCGGACAACTGCCTCGTAGGAAGGTGTTTATCTATGGTCTAGCATGTATGATGATATTTTACATTATATGGACTGTGTTGTCCTCTGTTAATCAGCAACGAGACTTTAAACAGAGACAGCTTGGCCAAGGGGTTTTGGCTATGATTTTCCTCTTTTACGCTGCGTATGATGTCTCTTTGAACGCTTTGCCATATCTTTATATGACCGAGGTTTTGCCATATCATCTGCGTGCCAAGGGTTCCAATATTGTGAATTTCATGAACGAACTGGTAGGCGTATTTAACGGGTTTGTCAATCCGATCGCGATGGACGCCATCCATTGGAAGTATTACATTGTTTATTGCTGTCTTCTTGCTGTGCAACTTACTGTGATATTTTTTACGTTCCCGGAAACGCAAGGATATACTTTGGAGGAAACTGCAACAGTATTTGGCGACTACATTCCTGCTGATATCGCTGGAATGTCAGAGAAAGTGATGTCAGTTGAGCATGAAGAATATGCTTAGCCTGGTTAATTTTAACTGTTTGGTATTTGATTATGTTGTATAGAGAATAGAGAACGAGTTTTGTCTTGCTTAATATAGATTCAGTCTAAAATTGCACTCTACGGTCAGCGTACCCGTGCTCGATTGAATTTTTTTATTGTGACCATTGCAATACTATTTTTGAATCAGACAATCAAATTCCCCTTGTCCATAACAGTTCTAAGATCTTCGTTTGGTGTAGACCCGAACAATGATAAATCTCCTGCCAAACATATGGGTGAACGCATTCAACCTCAGGCTCAGACTCTTCCAGAACTACGACCACCATACGCCGCTTAGAACTAAAAATAGAGAATTAGACAAGGTTCTAAAATTTAAAAATTTGACTAGATTAAAACATAAAGCTTACCATTAATGACAATCCTAACTAATAATTGCCCTCGGTTATCCTGTTCCAGCTAGGAGGTTTCTCTAATTGAAGACCATCGCTCTGGATCTGGGAGGCAGCGTCGTAATAAGGCTTCTCATCACCAACGACAACTCGACGACCACAACGAGTGTGAGGCCAGATATACCAAATTAGGACTGGTAGGTGCCGGTTTTAGTTTAGTGTTTGCGAGCCGCGAAGCGTAACGCGACGCGGCCTCACGTATTTATAATTCTGTAGGTAGGGTAAGTGCGCGACGTACGCCGTTCTATGGCAGGCGTAGTGCTCTTCCATGGTTGCACATTACTTAAAACTGAATAAATTGCATTATATGCCTCAAAAAATTCTTGTAAAAGTTCCTAATTGTGATAAAGTTAATAAGATGGCCCTCACTCGCATGTGCTGTAAGCGATATAACAATTCTCTAGGTAGGGTAAGCGCGTAAGCTGGTAGCTCGTGGACTCGGATATAAAGGTGGATTCTTATCACTTCTCAACTTAGCATGAACCCAAACACATTCCCACAAATTTCAACTTGCTAGCATACGATGGACAAATTGCAACCATAACATGTGTATTGTATCAAAAATATGGCGTATTGCACTCTGCCCTTGTGTCACATTGGTAATGTTGTGGGGTGTTTTGTAAGAAGAAAGAGGTTAGAAACATAAAGAAGCACGAGGGGTACGGGGCGTTATTCAATGGAAAAGACAAACAATTCAGTTAAAGCGGTTGGAAACAACGCAGCTGACTCTAAATTTATATCTATAGAGAATTCAACCGGAGTCTTAGGGCTTTTGGGGGCTTTCTGAAGAGTATTTAGGACGATTTGTTTGTTACAGCCATTGTGTCTTATTGAAGCCTTGTTGTTAAGTGGAAAGGGCTAGATGCTAAATCTGAAAGGGTTTAGCTCACCTTGGATGCTTAGCAATATGGGTTTTTTAAACCTGAAGGGTCCTGGCAAAGAATTGTTCTTATGTCAAGGCACTGATGGATTTTGTGGATTACTAGCCGTTGGCAAGTATTTACAAAAAACAAACTCGGGGGCGACCCTGGACGAACAGCCGTCTTTTCGAAGTCGTGGTTTGTCCTTGGGAACCTCCTCTCAAGTTAACGATATCAAACATTGTTTGGTGGAAATTAACTGAGGAATTCAAAGAAGGCAAATGGATGAGACGTCTTTCTGAGACTGTCTACTAGATTCGTCTAGCAAACTGAAAACTTCCGTTCGCAAGAACATTCTGGCTCTAAGTCAGTAGGATAGTTATCTGGTTGATCCTGCCAGTAGTCATATGCTTGTCTCAAAGATTAAGCCATGCATGTCTAAGTATAAGCAATCTATACAGTGAAACTGCGAATGGCTCATTAAATCAGTTATCGTTTATTTGATAGTACTTTACTACTTGGATAACCGTGGTAATTCTAGAGCTAATACATGCTAAAATCTGTGGCATTTTGTCATGGATGTATTTATTAGATAAAAAACCAATGTCTTCGGACTCTTTGGTGATTCATAATAACTTTTCGAATCGCATGGCCTTGCGCTGGCGATGGTTCATTCAAATTTCTGCCCTATCAACTTTCGATGGTAGGATAGTGGCCTACCATGGTTTCAACGGGTAACGGGGAATAAGGGTTCTATTCCGGAGAGGGAGCCTGAGAAACGGCTACCACATCCAAGGAAGGCAGCAGGCGCGCAAATTACCCAATCCTGACACGGGGAGGTAGTGACAATAAATAACGATACAGGGCCCATTGGGTCTTGTAATTGGAATGAGAACAATTTAAATACCTTAACGAGGAACAATTAGAGGGCAAGTCTGGTGCCAGCAGCCGCGGTAATTCCAGCTCTAATAGCGTATATTAAAGTTGTTGCAGTTAAAAAGCTCGTAGTTGAACTTTGGGCCTGATCTGCCGGTCCGCCGCAAGGTGAGCACTGGTTTAGATCGGGCCTTTCCTCCTGACTAACCTTGATGTCTTTAATCGGATGTCTTGGCGGCTCAGGACTTTTACTTTGAAAAAATTAGAGTGTTCAAAGCAGGCCTTCGCTCGAATATATTAGCATGGAATAATAGAATAGGACGTATGGTTCTATTTTGTTGGTTTCTAGGACCGTCGTAATGATTAATAGGGACAGTCGGGGGCATCAGTATTCAATTGTCAGAGGTGAAATTCTTGGATTTATTGAAGACTAACTACTGCGAAAGCATTTGCCAAGGATGTTTTCATTAATCA